>CM077156.1:177527250-177951085 GCA_039583875.1 Platanthera guangdongensis
TTCTAAGGTAGTGAAGTGATCAAGCAAGACTTTGATGTCTGCTCTCCAGGTGGTTACGGCATTTCTAGTGGTGCAGAGCTACTTTTCACTTTAGTGGAGGCTTCAAAGCCCAAGTCTAGTTTGGACAACATCCCAGTTGTATCTGAGCTTCCTGACGTATTACCTGAAAATCTCCCTGGAGCTCCACCTCAGCGTGAGATCGACTTCACCATTGAGATAGTGCCAGGTGCCAAACCTGTGTCACGCTCTCAGTATCGGTTAGAACCTAAGGAGATAGCATAACTGAATGTACAACCTCAAGAACTGTTGGAATAAGGTTATGTACATCCAAGTTTGTCTCTTTTGAGCGTGCCAGTCCTCTTTGTTAAGAAGAAGGACAAAAGCTTACGACTCTATATTGATTACCATGAGTTGAATAAGCTAACAGAAAAGAATAAGTATCCAATCCCAAGGATTGATGATCTGTTCAAACAGCTGGTGGGGTCGACTCTGTACTCCAAGCTGGATTTGCAATCCAGATACTATCAGCTGCAGATAAGGGAAAGTGACTTTCCCAAGATGGATTTCAGCACACGTTATGGGCAGTATGAGTTCACTGTCATGCTATTTGGGCTGACAAATGCGCCATCCATGTTTATGGATTTTATGAATAGAATGTTCAGAGAATACTTGGACCAGTTCATGATAGTCTTTATCAACAATATACTGGCATACTCGCAGTGCGAGGAGGATCATTTCAAGCACCTGCATATGGTGTTGGAGACATTGAGGAGGAACCAACTATTTTCCAAGTTCTCCAAATATGAATTTTGGTGGTCCTCGGTAGCATTCCTTGGTCACGTGGTTACTGGTCAAGGTATTGCGGTAGATCTTTCAAAGATAGTTGCTATACGGGAGTAGCCTGTATTGTCTATGGTGGCGGAAGTCAGGAGTTTTCTGGGGCTTGCCGGCTATTACAGGCACTTTGTGAGAAATTATCATGGATAACATTGCCTCTCACTACTCTGACAAGGAAGGATTAGAAGTTCATTTGGTCGCCTGAATGCGCACAAGCTTTCAAAGAACTAAAGTGTCGTTTGACCACAACACCTATGTTATGTTTGTCTTGTGATTCTGGAGGCTTTGAGGTTTATACTGATGCTTCTGGGAGTGGGTTAGGCTGTGTTCGGCTTCAGCACAGGTTGATGATAGCCTATGGATCACGTTATTTAAAGGTGCAAGAGAGGAACTTCCCGGTCCATGACTTGGAGTTGGCGGCTGTGGTATTCGCACTCAAGCTTTGGAGGAATTGCCTGTACGGAGTAAAGGTCGACATTTATTCAAATCACAAGAGTCTGAAATATTTGATTGATCAGAAGGACCTTAACATGCGTCAGCGTAGGTGGATGGAGTTCCTTTGGGACTACACCTATACGATTCATTATATTCTTGGGAAGGGGAATACTGTGGCAGATGCTCTGTGCCGTAGAACTCCTACACATACCAACTGGTTGCAGATGCTTGACGAGCGGCTCATTCATGATTTGGAGGCTTTGGAGATCTCGTGTTTTGACAAGGGATCTAGTGCTAATGCACGTTTGACCTAGACAGAGGTTCAATACGACCTCGCAGACTGGATTCAACAGGCCCTGGAGTTGGACGTAAGCTTGAAACGTCGTTTGGCAGAGTCCGTGGATGGGTCGAATGAGCAGTTCCTCATTGATGATGGCCTTATATGGAAAGGTGGTCGGTTGTGAGTCCCAAATATTTGGAAATTACGAGAAGAAATATGTACGAGGCACATTTTACCTAGGACTCAATTCACCCTGGGAGCACAAAGATGTTCAAAGACATGAAGAGGTTGTTCTGTGGCCAAGTATGAAGAAAGACATAGCGCTATACGTGGCGAAGTGCCAAACTTGTTCCTTGGTGAAGGCCGAATGCCAGAAGCCAGGTGGATTTCTAAAGTCCTTGCATATACCAGAGTGGAAGTTTAATGACATCTCTACAAAGTTCGTGCACGGTTTGCCAAGATCGTATAAGGGGAACGACGTCATTTGGGTGATTGTTGATTGTTTAACGAAGGTGTGACATTTTAGACCCAATAGGAAGGATGACTCCATTGAGAAGCTGGCGAAGCTTTATGTGGATAATATAGTTTGTTTGCATGGTGTACCCCAGAGCATCGTTAGTGACCGTGATGGTCGGATAGCATCCAATGATTGGAGGCTCATTCATCAATTATTGGGTACCAAGCTGAACTTCATCACAGCTTTTCACCCACAGACAAATGGTCAAACTGAAATGGTAAACAGGATGATGGAAGACAAGCTTAGTATGTGTGCATTTGATTTTGGTAAAAGGTGTGAGGACCATCTTTACATGATTGAGTTTGCATACAATAACATCTACCAAGCTATTATTCAGATGGCCCCTTTTGAGGCTCTATATGGAAGGAGGTGTCGTAGACCTTTGGCTTCGGTAGAAATAGGAGAATCAAAGCTTTATAAGTGAAGAGAGGTTGAAGATGCTACACCAACAATTCGGTTGCTTCGGTAACGGCTACTAATTGCTCACGATAAACAGGCCAAGTACTACAATGCCAAGCATCGAAACGTGGAGTTTATGGTGTACGACTTGGTATACCTCAAGATAAAACCGTTTAAAGGCGTATTAAGGATTCGACGGTTAAATAAGCTTTGTCCAAGGTATGTTTGGCCTTTTGAGATCTTGGAGTGAGTTGGTGAAGCCGTATATCGGTTGGCACTTTCCGTAGAACTGAGTGGATTGCATGATGTATTTCACATTTCTGTCCCACGCAAAGCCGTGAAAGAACCAGTAGAGGTGGTTGTTGCAGATCAAGTATCAGTTGATAGTGGGCTAACAACGAACGTTAAACCTATTCAGATTGAGAATATGGAGGTCAAACAATTACAGAACAAAGCAATCAGGATGGTCAAGGTCAGATGGGACAATTATGGTCGTGAGGAGCTTTCTTGGTAGCGACAGCAGACCATGCTTATGTAGTATCCCAGCTTTTCTACTCAGGTACCATTTATTTTTGTGTACCTTTCCATTCTGTAATTTCGAGACGAAATTCTTTAGGGGGGGGGGGAATTGTAATGCACCAAAACTTCTATACGAATTGGTCAATAGGTTTATAATACCCTTAACATAGCCCTATGAAAGTTGGGGATGAATGGGTAGTGTTTTTGAGAGCATTGGAGCCATTATGGTTTCACGTTTCCTGTGACACGGGTGTGTCTAGAGCCACGTCCTTTTCTGGAATTGGCTGAGTAATGTCGAGTATTGAACATGGCCTGGGACACGGGGGCGTCCAAAGAGTGTCAGGCACACGGCCTGTGACACGAGCATGTCACAGGGTCGTGTCCTGTTCGAGCATAACAGTTTCATCATCGATTGAGGCACATAGCTTGTGACACGGGCATGTCCAGGGTTGACATCGGCGTGTCCAGGGTTGAGACAGGCATGTCAGAGGCTGTGTCCTGTTCTGAGATCGACGATTTCTTTTATGATTGTGAGATATGACATGTGGTACAGGCATGTCACAAGCCATGTATAGACCCAGAAAGATGATTTTAAAGGCAAATCAGGACCTTCCGCTTCATCTAAGTGGGATCCGACGACCCATAACCCTCCCTGGTGGTATAAGGTTGGGAAATGAGGGTTTAAACCTCATTTCCTTTGGTCCATTCTATTTCCAAGGAGATAGAGAGAGGGGAGAGCAAAGGGTAAATAAGGAGGAGGATTCCGGCCATTGTTGGAGCTTCAGAGCCACAAATTGCGAGCCGAGCCCAGATCCGTGGAGACGAGTCCGTTACGGTGGTTTTCATCCGTCTAGTTTCTTCTCCATGGCACCGAAGCGAACCTCTAGGGTAACGATTCTTTACTTGTATATGTGAAGTTCTCTTCCTTTTTGCATAGGAAACTCTCTCCCATGAGTTGGCGGTGAGTGTGAGGTATTCCTTCGGGTAGATATGGTTTATCCCCGTAGTTTTGCATATATAGTCCGGAATCGAAGTACAGACGTAGGCATGGTGTGTGAAGCCTATTGAGACATATTGTTCTGGATCGGTGATGTTTTCATTATGCATGTATTGCCGAAGAAGACTCCGTACCGTTTGTTTTTCAGGTTTTCTATGTGGTAGATTGCAATAGGGAGCCATGGGGATTAAGTCCAAGGTGCACACGGAAAACTGGGCAGAAGCATGGTTCTGCCATCTTGGTGGCCTGGGAGCCAACTTGCACATTAATGGGTTATGTAAAATTATGTGATCGATTTGGGACTCGAGGAAGCTTGACCCGCGCCTATGGCTTAAATTGACGTGGCGGTGTGAGGAACGGGTTAGGTGGAACCATACTCGCTCTATGTGGATCGGTTAAAGAGACCTAAGGTACATGGCTCTTACTGATGGCATATATTAAAGTCAGGAAAATTTCGAACCTCAGAATTCGGACCAATGCCGCCTAAGGTTACCAGCTCATGGGCAGGATAAGACGGCTAGGGTGACTAGGATGAAGAACCAAGTCAAAAATGACCCTAGATATTACGGCAGGAAGGTCCCACCACGTACCCGGATGATCGAAATGAGTAGACCCTTCTCAATCAAAGATGGCCAAACTGGGTACGAGGGAGAGTAGCTGACGAAGAAGTCGCAAGGTCGCGACCTAGTCTCTAAGAAAATGGAATCCAAAGACTCGGCTAGTATCTGGAAATGAGAGCTCGCAAGTATCCTGTAGAGGATTTCAAGTGTCTCACCTCGTACCCCTAGGGTCCTATTTTTAGGCAAATCTAAGGCGGGGGGGGGGGGGGGGGGGGTCATATTTATACCCCACCCCCCGGCGACTAGGCGACTTCCGGAGGAACTCGCACAGGCAGGGCGAGTATCTCGCCTAGTCGCCTACCTGGTGACTATGCGAGGGGAACTCGCCAAACTCACCCAGGCCTTCTACGATCCTACGCACTGATGTTAACTCCTGTCTTGACTTGTTGACCTTAATTTCTGCTGACTTGGGTGTGGTAGGAGCCATCCTCGATGAATACGGGTTGTACATAATCCCAGCTCTTTTCGAGCGACGTAGGAACTCAGAAAGAATCATCCAACACTTATTCAGCAAGCTGCTATGCCGAGTATAAGGGTTTCTCGCACTTGATGACTACTCGCCGATCTCTATAAATAGGGTAGGATGGTTTTTCAGACGGATCTCCAGAGCTCGCGCACAATGTTGGACGCCGAGAAACTTCTTCAAGATAGCCACGCCGCTCTAACTGGTATTCTCAGCATTGCTAAGCCCAAAAGGCCGCGCCAAGAAGATGCCGCCTCCGACTTATCCCCTCCAAAAAAGAAGAAAACCAAGAAGGCCACGAAGAAACTCGCCTCCAATGCGGTCGACCACCCATTACCTCATGCACTAGTCGCGGCGATAATAAATAACCCTGCGCGCTCTGCCAACACACTGAAGCAGCTCAGCGACCTTGGGATGGACAACATCCCCAGCATATTCACCCCTGACCCGAACCTCCTCAGCTCTCTAAACGTCCCGGAAGTCACTCCACCGGCATCACAAAAGGTCGATGTTGTCTCCCTTCCAGGTCGTCATGCTGCCCAGCCATTCTTCTTCTACCTTCGCTGGTCGCCGTCATACGTCTTGCTGATATTATTTCGTTACTCGCAGATTCTACATCAGAAGTCGCCGAGGCAGCTTTCAATGTCGCCCTGCTGAACTCTGTGCCGTTGCTCGCCCTCGCATCCGGGAAACCCGTCAGGACCGCGCACACATTCCTGATTAATGTTGGCGCCAAGAGGATATCAGAAGCCTCGGTTCCTGCGACGAGCGAGGAACCATCATCGAAGGATCCTCCACCAAAGAAGGTCTTTCTGGAGAGGAAGGACCTTCCAGCGAGCAAGGCCTCTCCCGCTCCTATGCGAGATTCTATGCTGCCAGCGACGAGTTCTATGCTGCGGCCGCCGCAGCCTTCGGATGCTGCCTCTATCCCGGTAACAAATGTTCCTTTGCTGTCGCCGTCACCTCTAGTCGCTCCTTAACAAACCGTCATGTCGCGAACTCCTCTGCCTCCTCCACTGAAGACCTCGCACCAGCCGGCGAGTTTGTCGCAGCCTCCGCTACCTCCGTCGAAGACTATGGACAAGAATCCGGATAATCAGCTGCCGAGTTACTTCCCGCCGAGAGTAGGGGATTCAGGCCGTGTAGGTCGCGGGCAGGGTAAAGCGGCCGTGCATGCTGGTGGCCCATCTTCTGGCCAGCGAGATGTTCCAAGTTGCGGCCCTTCTCCTTGTCAGTCAAGATCTCCTCGTCGTGGTAAGCGTCATCACTGGTGTTGCTTTTGGCGACTAAGTGTCTTATTTCTAATCTGGCATCTTCTTTATTCTAACAGATCATTCGAGAACTCCAGGGGCGACCTTCATCGACTCCATCGGGTTGTCGGGAAGTGAGTATCGCCATGCCACTGCTCGCGCCTACATGGAGCTGGAGAGAGAGTTCGACTAGTTGGCAATCTGCGAGCCACATCGCCGGATCTCATCTCTGGAAGTGCGGGTGGTGAATATCGCAAAGCTCTGGACCACTCTAGAGAGCTACGAAGCCTGCTTCCATATGGTAAAGGAGAATGTTCGCCAGCTGGCGATTAATAATCATCGCCTCCAGCTCGTCCTCGACGAGTTGGCTAGCATTCGCGCGAGTATGGTCTCCGTCGGGCGGCTGACGAGGATGGAGGAGCCGCTGCGACTTGGCGACGACGCGATGTCAGTGGCGACGGAGCATTATCTCCGGGCGCGAGAGATGGACTGGGCTGGGCGACATCCTCATCCACCGGAGAGACCTCCTAGGACTTAGGATTTTTCTTTTTTTATTTGAAACTCACCATGCACGACTTATTGTAATAAACAATTATTTGTATGTAATAAGCGAGTTTGTATCTCGCGCTTCATTCTTATCCTTTTCTTACCTTCTTTGCTGTTGTTATGCGATGTCTGTTGTTCTGCAATGTGTCGAGTTTATTGTGCAGGTTCTGATAATTGTGGTGATATTATTTCTATGCGCCGTGCGATATAGATGCCGAGATCCACTTGCTCGCCCATATCGTGACATAGGACGATACTCGCCAGGGAGGAGATATACCCCCCTGCTTTCGCCTATAAATAGAGGGGCTAGGTAGGACTTAAGTACGCTGCTGCGATTTTCAATCCCTAGCTCGCGAGTATCTTTCTCTGCTCGCGCACTTCGGTCTCTCTTCCTTTCTTGCCTTCTTATTTCTTCTTCACCTCGCCAACTCGCAATAATGCTGGGAGATGATGACAATGCTCGCCGACAAGCCCATGCCACTAACTTCGCCGACGTGGCTTTCAAGAAGTCCATAACAATAGAGCGGGACTTGGAGAGTTTCAGGGAGAGGATTTTGCCCGACAGATTCTTGGCAAGTCTCCCTAGTCGCAGCGAGCGACTTAACACCCACATCGAGGGTGCGATGGTCCTGCCGCTCAGTTACTTTGACACCGGCCTGCGACTTCCTCTATGGCTAGAATATTGCGAGATCTTGCCATATGTCAGCATCATCCCCGTGCAGATCAACCCCAACGGAGTGGGGATTATCATATGGTTCCCCTGCTACTTGAGGGAGGAGAGGGTCGTCTTCGACCTTTTTGTCTTCCGCAAGATATTCTCCTTCGCCACGACTGCCGAGGGGGTCGTTTACTTCAGAAGCCATGTCTGCAATACGGTGGGACGGTGAACAAAGTCCACTGCTGGAGCGAACAACTGATCGTCGTCCACGGTGACTTCGCGGGCATCTTGGGAAGGCCGCACCAACCCGTCGATGTCGTCTTTCTCCCGCCGATATTGGAGGGCGTCCGCGAGAAGTTGTTCGAGTCTATCCGTGGTCGCCGGTTTGACGTCATCTTCTGGCGACTTAACGTCAACACCCTTCCGGAGATCCACCCCAATGAGGGTAAGATTTGAGCAAGAATCACTTCTGTCATACTCGCTTCACTTGTTGTAGCTTGATACTAATATGTTTACTCGGCGTTTGCAGAGGCGTGCGAGCTCCCAGAGAAGCCGCTTCATCCGGCGAAGGAAGTCACCACCTCCCTTCAAGAGTCCAACCCTCTGCCCGATGTCGGCAAGAAGAAGAACTCTCTAAGGGAAAGGTGAAGTTCATGTCACCGGGCCCTGTAACCAAGAGGGCGAAGGTGTCATTGCCGCGAACTGACAACCAAGAATCGCCGCTGGATGCTCGACCTCCCCACTTCCACCCCAACTTAAACTTTGGGCAAGGGGCGGTGGATGCCTATGGCCACCCGCTGGTGACTTGGTCGGAAGACGACCACTTGGTGACGCTCAGCACCAACCTCCCCTCTTGGTCGGAGGACTGGGAAGACTAGGGGGAGGCCTTCGCTATCCTCCACGCGCTGTATGACCGAGCTAATGCCGAGTCAATGCTAGAGCTTAGTGTGGAGGATTGTTGGGTACATTGGAATATATGTACCAGATTTTAAGAAGCCTCACCCTACTCAATGATATACATCAAGGTGTATTTGATGTGCTTTGAGTTTATTTGTGCAGGTTAAGTAACTGCAGGATTGCAGGAAAAGTTTCTAAGTCCATGTGTCGACACCTAGAATAAAAGTGTCAACACTTGAGAAGGCTTGTGTCGACACCTAGAGAAACTGTGTCGACACTTGGAGTAAATGTGTCGACACCAGGAAGGCAGAGTTGACACCAGAAGAAAAGTGTCGACACATACAGGCTGTGTCGACACACTGTGAAGAATTGTCAACATTATCTGTGTCGACACTTAGAGGCAGTGTCGACACCCAGAGAAACTTTGTCGACATCAAAAGTGTCGACACCAGGAGGCTGTGTCGACACTCAGCAAACTTCAACAAAGTTAAAGGCATGTGTCGACACAAAGGAGATGTGCCGACACTCAGCAAAGTTTCAACACATGAAGGCATGTGTCGACACAAAGGAGATGTGTCGACACTCAGCAACGTTTCAACACATGAAGGCATGTGTCGACATAAAGGAGATGTGTCGACACTCAGCAAAGTTTCAACACATGAAGGCATGTCTCGACACAAAGGAGATGTGTCGACACTCAGCAAAGTTTCAACACATGAAGGCATGTGTCGACACAAAGGAGATGTGTCGACACACAGCAAAGTTTCAACACATGAAGGCATGTGTCGACATAAAGAAGATGTGTCGACACTTAGCAAGTTTCAACACAAGAAGTTGTGTCGACACAAAGGAGTTCTGTCGACACACAGCAGAAATCAACTTAGTATTGAAGAAGAAATACTTTTGTCGACACACTCAATCAGTGTCGACACATTCAACAGAAGGCTTGTGTCGACACACAGGATCAGTGTCGACACATTCTGAAGAAGCCGTGTCGAGAAGCTGTTACAACAACATAAGGAGTTGTGTCGACACCATGAAGGCTAGTGTCAACACTTAGTCTACTTGTGTCGATACTTAGTCTATTTGTGTCGACACATAATGACTATCTGTCTCGACACTTTCAGACAGTGACAAAGATTTCAAGAAGTGACTGGATGACTTGACAGCTGCCATTTCAACCGGTCAACTGCAACTGTCAGAGCTGTCAGAAGGTTGTTAGAAACCGGATCAGCCGGTTACCTTAGAGGAAGACTATTTAAAGACCATTCTCCTTCGACAGAAACAATGATCAATGAATTGAAAAACAACACAACAAAGAAGAAGACCTTTAAGAGAAGATCTAAGAAGTTGGAGAGAGTGCTCCTTCTAAGAAGAACAGCTGTTGAACCAGGCTGAAAAGTAAGTTTAAAATTGAGATCTGATTCTCAAGACAGAAGTTGATAGAAGATCAACTTCAGAGGAGACTCAACTGTACTGTGTTCTAATTCAAGAAGCTTTGAAGAAAGCCAAGGGAGGTTGATCTCTGCAAAGTTCTTTCAAGATCTCATCAAGAAGCCAGTCAACTCATCTCTCTCTTTCAGAGTTGTGGTTAAACACTTTGTAAACTTTATTTTTTGTAAGATGCTAAGGGATCTGAGCTGTAAGCCTATTTTATAAAGGCTGAGGTAGGGCTATTGTGCCTGAGTGTAGGAGATTCTATTCTCTGAGTGTAGGCCTTGATTGAAGGCTGAGGTAGGGCTATTTAGCCTGAGTGTAGGTCTTAGTAAAGACTGAGTGGTAAGGCTTTGTGCCTGAGTTGTAGGAGTGGGGACACTCTGAGTTGTAGGAACCTGTTTGTGGTTCTGAGTTGTAAAATCTGAGGATCTGAGAAGTAGTAGAGAAGTTAGGCCGAATTTAGTACACTGCTAGATAGGCAAAGGGGGAAAGTGGATGTACCCAGACCTTGGAGAACCACTATAAATCCTGTGTGCACTCTGTGTATGCATGATTGTATGGTTGCAGTGTTGTGATAATTGTAGAATTGCATTTACAGTACTGTATTTCTGCCTTTAAAGTCCAAAAGATAAAGGACACCTATTCACCCTCCCCCCTCTAGGTGATTAGACACTAGTTCTTTCAAGTGGTATCAGAGCCAGGTTACTCAAAAAGTGACATAACAGGCTGAGTAAGATCCTGTAGGCAGAATCCGAATAATCAAGATTCAAGAAAATGGGTTATAGTGAGAATCATAAAGAGCTGGGGTCCATGAAATTGACAATCTATAGAAAAGAGATTTTTGGCATATGAAAAGAGAGGGTTAGACTCTTTATGGAAGCATCTGACCCAAGAATACACATTACAGTCAAAGAAGGGCCATATGTGCCAATGAAAGTATCTATTCTGGATGCAAATCAGAGAACTCCCAAAGACTATTCAGAAATGACTAAAGATGAAATTTTTCTGGCCACTATGGACAAGAGGGCCCAGAATATTATTGCTAGTGCAATTGATGATGCAACATTTCAGAATTTAATTCATTGTAAAACTTCTAAAGAAATGTGGGACACTTTAATAGTTTACATGGAGGGATCAGAAGAAGTAAGACAAGACAAGAAGTCTTTGTTAAATAAGGAATATGAAAGCTTCAAACAAGGAAAGTCTGATAGCATTACTGAATGTTACAAGAAGTTCTACAGGATTGTCAATGAATTGATGTCCTATGGAAGCCAATTCAGCAACTATGAGCTGAATGACAAGTTCTTAAGATCTCTGACAAAGGACTGGGATACCAAAATTTGTGTCATTATGGAAATGGCCAAACTAGCTAACATACCTCCTCCAACTTTGTTTGGAAAACTGTTATCTTATGAGATGCAGTTATTGGCAAGAAAGGAGGAAGAGAAGACTACTAGAGTGGAGCTCAAGGAAAGAGTTGTGGCCTTCAAGACTAAAGCCACTAGGAAATATAGAAGCAAGTCTCCATCTCCACCTCGAATAGTTGCTGAGGCTGAGATAGATAATTCAGAAAGCAAGAATTTAGATAACAGTGAAAGTGATGAAGACTTTGTTGCTTTTACAAGACATTTTCAAAAGTTTCTGAAGAAGAAGCAGTGGAGATCTAAGCCATCGACTTCACAGACAAAAGATGACTACTATCAGAACAGGAAGTCATCAAGGAATGACAGAAGAAAGTCCAAGTCAATCAAAGCTACATCTTCAAAGATTGTATGCTATTGTTGCAATAGATAAGGACATGTAGTGGCTGACTGTCCTGAAAAGAGGAAGGAGTCAACTGACAGAAAGAAGACACAGTTTAAGGGCAAAAAGGAAAAGTCCTTTGTTGCAAAGAAAGACAAAAGTTTGACTGATCAGTCATCTTCAGAAACAGATTCAGAAGCTGAAGCCTATATTGGTTTATTTGTTGAAGAGGAAGAAGATGAGTTCATGCAGCTAATGAACTCAATTTATGAGCATGAGGACATTCAGTGCAAGGGACTGATGGCCTTATCTGAAGGAGACAAAATCCAGAATCAGCCTATACCAAGTACGGTACAAAGTTGTTCTTTCAGTTCAATTTCTAGTACTGAGTCAGAATCAGATACATCTGCATCAAGTGATGTGGGTGGGTCTGAATCTGAAGGAGATATTCATCAATTAATTGATTAATATAGGGACTTGTTGCAGGCCTTGAAGAAAAGCAAAACCTTAGCCAAAACTCAGGCAAAGGAGATTGCTAGTCTTAAATTGGCTGCTGCTAATTCAGACAAGTTATTTGATCAGAAACTGAATGAAATAGCTAGGCTGAAGAACATTAATGTTATTCAGATGGGTACTATTACATTTAAGAAAGATCAAATTAGAAATCTGGAGGCTAGACTTCAAAAGGAGAGAGAGATTGTAGCAAGTTTTTCTAAACCAAAATCTGTTTTACCTTTGATAGATGAGTTTGTACCTCATAAGGGTAAAACTAGATTGGGGTTTACAAAACCTACCTGGACAGTTAAGTCCAAATCTAAGGGCAAAGCCCAGCACTAAACAAGAAGGCTGCAGTAGATAATCCAGCCAGGGTTGTACCCAAACAAAGGTACAACAGGTTTGAGTGCTGGTGTTGTGGCAAGATAGACCACTTTGCCATAGATTGTTGGCATAATTCAAGTGTCAAGCAGAGTAGTAAACTACCTGCTAGAAGTGCTACAGGTAGTTTTGTTAAAAGTCAAACTAACCTGCACCAAGGACCCAAGAATTATTTGGGTTCTAAGGTTAAGTAATATGTTTTGCAGGTGAGTCCAAGTGGCCATGCCCCTATATGGTACTTGCACAGTGGATGTTCCAGGCACATGACTAGAACTAGGGTGTTACTGAAGGACTATACACCAATCAAGGATGACCCTAAAGTTACCTTTGGTGGTTCAGAAAAAGGAATCATCAAAGGCTTTGGTAACATTTCTAGTAACCAAATTACAATTACTCAAGTGGCTTATGTAAAGGGTTTGAAATATAACTTCATTAGCATAAGTCAGTTGAGTGATTTAGGATATGACTTCTCATTTGTCAAGGATGGTTGTCATATCAAAAGTTCAAATGATCAAAAGATCATTCTGACAGGATATAGGAAGAGAAATGTCTATTGTCTAGACATTATGTGTGAGAACATTATTTCTCCTATTTGTCTTGTAGCTGATGAGAAAGTCTCACATTGTGTTAAATGGCACAAGAGCCTGTCTCATCTTAACTATAAGATAATTGGCCAACTCTTTAGCAAAGAGTTAGTGAGGAATGGTCCTCAGGTTAAGTGTATCAAGTATGGGATATGCTCAGCTTGTCAAAAAGGCAAGCAGACCAAATCCACCTTTCATAGCCTTGAGAACAAAGATGTTGTGAGGTGTCTATACCTCTTGCATATGGATCTTTTTGGTTCTATGCCAGTTCACAGCCTAGGTAGGAAGGTCTACACATTTGTGGTTGTAGATCACTATTCAAGGTTTTCCTGGATGTTCTTCCTTAGACAAAAATCTGAAACCCCAAGTATCTTATATAGTTTTGTTAAACAAATTCAGAATGAATTGGACAGTACAGTGGTCAAAATTAGAAGTGACTATGGTACTGAATTTCAGTCTGACAGTATGACAAAACTGTGTGAAGAATTTGGAATTTTTCAGGAATTTTCCTCACCAAGAACACCTCAGCAAAATGGTATTGCTGAAAGGAAAAAATAGAACCTTGATAGATGCTGGTAGAACCCTATTGATTGACACATCTCTCCCAGAATATTTCTGGGCTGAGGTAGTAAACACTGCTTGTCATGTGATCAATAGGAATAATAGTACCTCTAGGGAGGAGTAAATATAATCAACACATCCCCAAGAACAATACGACCTTGGTATTCCCCACCGAAATATCCTATAATACACGCGATGGATGCACCTGCCTTCTTTTGTTAAAACTTGGTTTCAACTTTTATATATAATAAATCTGTGCACCCCGACCATCCTAATCATTAAATCAAACCAAATAATCAAACCGCCAAATAAATAAGCCTCTGGGTGCCGCAAATTTTAACCATTAACCCACAATCCTTAAAGGAGGTCAATGAGTCACCAAGGACCCATTGGGGTCAACCCAAAAGGACAATTTGACCAAAGTCAACTTAACCTAGGTTTAGGTTAAACTAGCTTAAGTTGGCCTAACCTAACCCATTCCATTTGCGCTAAGCCCAATTGAGGTGGTCCACTAGCCTCATGAGGTTCAGAATTACCTAAAATACCACTCAAATTTTGGAAGTGATGACTAGGAGATAGAAAGCTCCATTCCCCATTTCATGGAGGAGATGGAAAGTGAGACATAGTGCCATTCATGGCCAAGGGAGGCAAAGAGCCACTCCACTCAATTCCCATGGATGGATTCATCTCCTCTGGCCATTTAGGAGAAGACTATTAGTTTTTTTCGGCCATGGATGTGACTAGGGGAGGATAATTTCATTGGCCGAAAATCACCTTGTTGACCATTAATGGCCATTGTTGCTACACCCATTCCGTCCCCTATTTGTTCATCTTAAAGGCATCACTAGACTCCCAGCAGAGGTTTCCACTTTTTCCTTGAAGTAGCAATGCCCTTTGCTAGTGTTATTATAGAACACCGAGCGGCGCTACAACCGTCCACGGCAACCCGATGACCGACCTGACTCCAGCTATCCCAAAAGGTCTTATCCCTCTCTTCTCTCTCAGTGGATAGATCTCTATCTATTGGCCTCATGGTTTAGGAATAATTGACCCTGAATTGAATAAACCGAAAACTCTAGTTTTGGTGCTTTTAATTCTAAGCTTAAAACCTGATTCCGGCCACCTCTGGCCAGCCTACCACCACCTATCCCCGGACACCACCTCAATGAAGGTGGTGGTGGCATTGGCCGGCCGTGGTGGCGCTCAGTTGGCCAGGAAATCACCTCCCAAATTGTCCAGGACGGGATAATCGGGACCGTTGGCTCAAGGAGGAAGATGAGCCGATCCCGTCGGTTTAAGCTTTAAGATTTGTGCTGGCCTAAATATTAATATTCCATTTAAATTCATTTGTCAAAATTTTTGGGGTGTTTTGTTTTAAATATTAAAAATACCTAGATGAAAAAACTAGAGGAAATGTTCTATATGAAATTTGTAGCACTTGAAGTCTAGTTTATTTTAAAATTAATTTCAGCCCATTTGGGTTAGTGGTCTGACGATAACTCTCAAAATGGTGCAATCTATACTTTGGGCTAAATAGAGATTAAAGTGAGTGCCCCCACAAATCCAGCGATCCTAATGACTTTAAATTTGGACTGTGGGTCATCTTATCTATACTTATAACATAACCGAAAATGACAATTTTGGAAAAACACATTTCTATAGTTTTTGAGAAAAATTAATAAAATAGTAATGAATTTGTTAAGGTATCTATGGACCTTAAAACCAACCATAATCTTGGTTGTTGTCCAATAGTTTAATGATATGACCCTGATAAAATTTACGTCCCATTTGGGGTTGATTGGAATAGGTTTTAGTGTGACCACAATTTGGTCCCCTATGGGTGAATTATGGCAAATGTATTCTTGATGGGTTGAGTGGCCAATCCTCACCCAAAAGGGGTGAAAATTGGGCCACTGCCTCAAAGTCATCTTAAACACCCCCTCAAGAGAGATTGAGTGGTGTGGGGTGGAAATGCCCTAAGACCTTAGTGTAGGCCTTAGAGTTGAGGTTTGGGGCCTAGTGACGGACATGGGACAGTATGTCCTTTGATGTCCTTGGAACTTGGATGGCGAGTTACTAGGGTAATAATATGCTCTAGAGAATAGTTTAGCATTTCTAGGATCTTACACCTTCTTTGAAATAATTATGAATGATTTAGGGCACTTGAGCCCAATAATTATTTACGTGCTCAGATGAATTTTTATGATCATGAAACTTAGGCAGTAAACTTGATTTAGTGATATGGTTCCCTAGAAATTTTATTGTGAATTTTGGATTAATAATTGTAGTACTTCATTCACAAACCCTAAGATTGATTCAATCACAAGATAATTATTTAGGGATTATATGCTCACTGTAAAATTATAAACCTTGGCCCGGGAACACTTTAGGATATAGCCTAGCTCTGTGAATTTTTATGCAATTATTGGAAGTCTTTTCATATAAGTTATTTCACAAGTGCCTTTTGTAGAAGATGAATAGATGAATTAGTTATGTGACTAAATGAGCTTGTAAAATAATAATTCTTGGTCAGTAGTCCTTTCTATTTATGTAGGTCATCTAGTAAATTTCCTACAATTTTTGGATGAATATTTCTATTATTTCTTAATTTTCCCTATTAATGTGGCTATTTAGTCAATAATTATTTGGAGCTGAAAACCTTTCTGGAAAATTATGAATTTTAGTATTTTTTATTATTTTTATGACATGCACCTGACATAATTTTGATAAGCCATACCAATATAGAAAAGTGTACTTGATGTTCAAAGGAATTGTTGGCCTTATTTTGCAGAAAATTAATTAAATAACAATTCAGTTAGGAAAATATTATATTCTATATTTCTTCCTAAAACATCATGATAGATCCCCAGTAATAATCTTAGGTCAATCGAATGAATATTTGAAGGGGTCACAACTCATACTCATCATGTAGGTTAGTAGTCTGCACCTAGTAGGAACTGTTAAAGTAGAGTAATATGTAAAACTTGTTATGGGAAAGGGTAGTTGGTGTACCTGGTCTAGATGAGAATGAATAGGGTCACCAAGAGAAGGTAGGATTTGTGAGCCTGATTTTGCAAGGGCAAAGATGTTCTCGGGATCGACGGTTGATTGTCTTTCCCGGGAAGATGTCTAAATACACATAGGTCAAGCGTAATGTTAAGAGGGTTTGAACATGGATAATCACCAATAATAATAAGTACCTTGCGAAATGGAGCATTGGGTCTCAGCCCATCGTAGTTCCTAGTGCCCCCGAGAGCCCTTCAAAGGGAATGCTCTGGGCTGTCCAAGGTTAAACATAAACCGTAAGTCTAAAATGAATATAAGAGTAATTATTAATATATAAGGACTTCACTTTCACTCACCTCGGTGAATAGAGAGGTTAGCTTTGTTAGGTTATCCGAGCGGAAGGCTCCGTGGTGGTGGAAAGGGGCAGGTTAGCCCGGAGAGCCAAAGGCTCGGAAGGTAGTTGTAATGGACAGGTTAGCCCGGGGAGCCGATGACTTGGGAATTCATGGTTGCATGTGCATAAAGGTGGTGGGTCTTTGGTTTTTGATGGTCGTTCACACCAACGTCGATACGATAACTCGGCGGGTGTGGTTTACACTTAGCCAAAGAAAAGACTGGCGGTTGGCCAGTGTAGTATGCAGAGACTCTTGTGTGTCCTTCTATAACATCCCAATTCATGCTAGACACATCGCAAGTGTTTTGAGTCAAGAAAATTGACTCAACTTTGGGGTGCATCTAGTGATTCGATCGGACTCAACGACTAGATCGGGAATTTACTTAGAAAATTCTGGCAGGTTAGGCGTTGAGTGCGTTGAGTGGACTCAACACACTCAATGCCATTTAACTTAGAATAATTCTGCGGGTTAGGCGTTGAGAGCGTTGAGTGGACTCAACGATATCAACGCCATTTAACTTCGAATATTTTGTTGGGTTTGGCATTGAAAGCGTTGAGTGGACTCAATGCTCTCGATTCCATTTAACTTTGAATGTTCTGGCCCTATAGACGTTGAGAGCATTGAGTGGACTCAACTCTCTCGACACCATTTAACATAGTTGATTTTGGCTGGGTTGAGGCTTTAAGAGCGTTGAGTGGACTCAAAGCTCTTGATGTCATTTAACTTAGACTGGTGGATTAAGGCGTTGAGTGGTGTTGAGTAGCGTCAAACTCAGGTAAGTTCGTCAAATTCTGATTCCATTGAGCACTGGCTCGTCGAGCTGAACTAAATTCATCAAACTCAGGCAACCTCGTCAAACACTAATTTTGTCGATCGCTCATTCATCAAACTCAGGTAAGTTCATGGAACGCTTATTCCGTTGAGCACTGATTCATCGAGTTGAGCTAAATTCATCTAACTCAGGTAAGTTCGTCGAACGGTGAATCCGTTGAGAGCTGATTCATCGAGCTGAGCTAAATTCAGCGAACTCAGGTAAGTTCATCGTACGCAGAGTTCGTCGATCGCTGATTCGTCGAATTGTCCTTAAATTCGTCGAATGTCGTATTACTTAAAAAAACTTTGCCTTGGGAGAATCTTCGGCCGCTGCTGAGTCGGATATTCGGGAAATTATGCCAAATCAACTTAAATGGGTTGCATCCTTTCAACACGACTCATTTAAAGCAATATTAGGCAGTCTAATGTCAGACCGACACGTGGCAAAATGGTTAACCCTAATTCCTTGTTATAAAAGTAACATGCGGAAAACCCTAACCATCTTTTTTTACCAGTTGCCGAGCAGTTTTTGTTACAGAGCCTGATGAAATAGAGAAGCTGACGGTGTCAATTTATGGAAGGAAATCCTCTCTCTTCCTCCCTTTCCTATGAACAACGAGCACCAATGAGGGAGAAGAAGATTCCCCAAAGAAGGGTGATTGTCTCTTAGATATCTGCAAGGAGAAAATAACCAAACTAACAATTCATCAAGGCAAGTATACCTATCGAAATGCAGCTAGGGGACACAAGTGTCGTATTAAAATCCGGGAACAGTTGAGTAAGCTTACTCACACAAAATCTATTATTTTATCGACGAAAAAAAGGTTTTTTAGAAGAAAGCTAAACGTACTAAAGGAGGAGAACTACTTGCAATGAAAGAGAGCTACTTGCATGAAAAGATAAAGAGAGCTAAAAGAGCGATTAAACTTAAGCTTAGTAATGATAAGGGGAAAATGCACTCGATCAGAAATCACCTCGGCAAGAGTGGTTAGAAAAATACGATAAATAAACCTAAGCTAATTAGGGTAAAGGTCCTTGACCGTGGAGGTTCCATGAATATTGACACGCTTCTCTCGAAGGCCGTGCCTAACTGAGTTTAGGAAGGTCCGACCGACTTTCGCCTAAATCGGAGGCCTAAAACTCGCTTTACGCGGTGAACCCCTCTAATGGATTTTACTCCAATCCAGGAGATTTGAACGTCTGCCTCTCTCGAGGGGTGCGAACAACTCCCTTTATTCTTGAGTGCTCATTTCAAACTTTCGGCCTCTCGGATAGCCCAGAATGAAAGCAAAGGTGGAGAGTATATATCGATGATATACTTCCAACCCGTGATAAATCAAGAGTAATTCAAGGCTAAAACCCTAAGAAGAAATGGTAAGATTCAAAGCATCATAACCTAATCAGTCGAACCTCGGATCATTAAGATCGAGTACATGGAGGATTAGTTAATCATGGTGAGGAGGAAGAGGGGGGATGAGTAGAAGAAGAATAATGAAAACAGAGCAGAAACGTAAAAGAAAACAACACTTTTTATTAATGGAAACAGAGATCTTATAGCTTGAAAACTAGAGGTTACAAGTGCATGGAAAGGTAAGCTACGCTATCATTAACATTATACTACAGAACGAATCTAGGAACTAATACAGGGAAAGCATAAAGATAGAGCTACGAACTAAAAATGAAAAGACATGCTTAAAAAGTTCAGAAATACAAAGGACAGAACCTCCCCTCTCAAAGCAAAAGGTGTCCATGAACCCCTGGAGTTGGGCTCTATTATAGAATTTTTCGGGTCGGGTCACGCCCCCCTGTCACGCCCGGGTAGGGCGTGACCCTGCGGCGTGACACATTCGGTGCGACTTTTTCGGACTGGAATTGAATTCTGACGGAGTTGTTGCGGTACACGCCCACAAGTCACGCCCTGGTAGGGCGTGACCCTGGGGCATGCTCTTTGCGGCGTGACTTTGTTGAGCTGAAATTGATTGCTGGAGGTGACGGGCGGAATTGCTGAAGTATACGCCCATATGTCACGCCCGGGTCAGGCGTGACCCTGGGGCGTGACACTTTCGGTGCGACGGTGGAGCGGGAAAAAAGAGCGCGCTGCGGCGATTCCTCGGAACCTGGGGACACGCCTCTAGTACACGCCTGTGTAAGGTGTGACACGGGCGTGACCGAGGGCGTGTACACTAAGTTTCCACAGAATGCAGTTTCGGACCAATTGCTTCATTCCTCTGGGTTACACGTCCTAGGTACACGCCCGGGTAGGGCGTGACCTTGGGGCGTGTCACAGCAAAATTCGGCTGAAAGCCGTGAAAACCTGCAAAAAGCAAAAAAATGCATTAGCGACAAAAATATATACAAAGGGGAATCAAAACAAGTACTTTACAAGACATGATTTGCTTTAAAACCCCGAAAATATCCTAATAAAATTGACTGCAAACCGTATTATCAAATTCCCCCAAGCTTAAGTTTTGTTTGTCCCCAAGCAAAGATATAAAGACTAGCTAATCATAAAAAGTGACTAATTCAAAAAGTTTTAATCATACTCACACAAGAACTATGCGAAATTCTTGGCAGGGAGAATGTAAAACGTAAATCTAAAACAATTATTTAGGTATGGTTTAACTTTTATAAACTTTACTTAATAAAAATAAATCATCCAGAATTTTGACGAAATTCTTTAAATACATTTGAGCAAGGCAATGACAATGAAAAGAACGTATTGAGTTATTACTAGATCCAAGCAACGCATTATAATTATATCAATTAAATAACAAAAATCTAATTTTAAATCCAAAACTAAAACTGATTTACTTTTCTTCGTTTCTTAGTTGTTAAATAAAATTTAAAAAAAGGCGTGAATCAAAAGGACTTAATAGGACCGAAACGTTTGGTTTAGGAATATGAATAGGAGTGGAATTCAAATATAGACATGGAGGCTTAAAAATCACACTAAACCAAAACAACAAGTTTCAAAAAAAAAAATTATTTTAAACAAAATATGTATAAATAAATTTTTTTTTCTTTATAATTATTATTTTTTTTTGTATTATTATTTTCATTCATTTTTTCTCTTTTTTTTCAATACATTGCTTTTGAGTACACTTTTTTGAACATTTCTCCAAAGATAACACAAAATTTCCTATCAAAAAAAATTAGCGTGATTAGATAGGTAGAAATTTGGGCTTTGGTGAAAATGAAATGCTGTGTGGAGTTATCAAATGAATTTGGAAAAAAGGCTCAAAAGCGGCTAACTAGTGGTAAAAGATTTTAGGTTGGCAGGAAAGCTCAAACGTAAACAAAAATGGCCTAAATCATTTTCATGCTTTTTTTTTAAATTTATTTAAAACATAGAGTTGATAAATTTCAAAAAGCAAGTTCGAGATAATAAAAGAACATTGATGAAATTATCTTGAAAATAAAAATAATATGTGACTTGGATCGTTCATATCTACTACGTTATTCAAAATTTGTTCTTACAAAAATTATCTAAAGACGAAAAGGAAAATAGTGGATGATAAATTTTAGAGAAAGTAAAGAAAATAAAGAATGGAAAACCATAATAGAAATGCACGTTTTAGAGAAATATTTCACCTTAACATGCTACCGTGAATTAGAAACAGAGCATGACCAACATTTTACTTGTGAAATATGATTAGAAAAATTATAATTAACTGCGTTTTTTATAAAGAAGTTTGTGAAAAACAAAATATAAAAATGGGGTACTATTGAAATACCAAAATGCAGCTATATAAATATATTTTTTTTTGGATTTTTTGGATATTTATAAAACAAAAAGACGGAGGAAGTCCTCCCCCAAGCTTAAAATCTACATTGTCCTCAATGGAGAAGGAGGTTGGAGAACGAGAGAAAAGTAAAGGACGGAAATGAAAGACAGAACGGAAAAAAAACAGGTACTTCCCCGGTTTTATTTTGCAGGGCAAGTTGAGTGATGCCGCTCCTCCATGCCTGTGCTGTGGATCTTCATGAAACGTCGTCCGGCGACTTTGTCATGTAAGCAGAACCGTTGGAGCAGGCGATCACAGAAGTTTCAGCTTGTCGGAGCCATTCGGGGAAAAAAGTGTAAAATAAAGAAAACAGAAAAAAGATAACTTGGGTTGCCTCCCAAGAGCGCCCTTTGTTTAAAGCGTCGTTTGAGCTCGACGCATCAAAATAATATTGTTTAAAAATAAAGTTCGAATAAAGTCAAAGTTATGAAGAAAAGTAAAGTTCAGATTAATCAAATGTCAAGACAGGAAAGATAGAGTTAACATGGTTGAGACTGACATCATCACAGAAATACAGTTTAAGACGCTGACCATTCACTTTGAAAGTACCCTTATCAGGGTGGGAAATTAAAACAGTACCATAAGAAAAGACTTCTAAAACAGTAAAAGGCCCTGACCAACGTGATTTTAATTTACCCGGGAATAAACGTAAACGAGAATTATAAAGAAGAACTTGGTCGCCCGGCTTAAAGATTTTTGGGTGCCTAAGATGTCGATCATGCAAACGTTTTGTCCGCTCTTTATAAAGTCTGTTATTTTCATATGCGTAAGAGCGCCACTCGTCAAGTTCGTTAAGTTGAAATTTTCTAAAATCGCCGACAGAGTGGGGATCGAAGTTTAAAAATCGTAAGACCCAAAAGGCGCGGTGTTCTAACTCTACGGGTAAATGACACGATTTTCCATAAACCAACCGATATGGCGTACATCCGAGGGCGGTTTTGTACGCTGTTCGGTAGGCCCATAGAGCATCGTCTAATTTGGCTGACCAGTCTTTTCTAGATGTTGAAACAGTCTTTTCTAAATTTCTTTTTATTTCTTTATTCACTACTTCGACTTGTCTGTTAGTTTGGGGGTGGTAGGGAGTGGAAAGCTTATGAGTAAAACCATATTTAGTTAGAATTTTTGAAAATTGTGCATTACAGAAATGGGAACCCCTATCACTAACGATAGCGCGCGGCGTACCGAATCGAGAAAATAATTTTTTTAGGAAAGTAACTACGACTCGGGCGTCATTCGTAGGAAGAGCTTCGGCTTCGGCCCAACGCGAAACATAATCAACGGCAACTAAAATGTACTTATTCCCGAAGCTAGAAGGAAAAGGGCCGACAAAATCAATCCCCCAAAGGTCGAAAACTTCGCACTCTAGGAAATAATTTTGTGGCATTTCATTTTTATTCGAAATATTCCCCGACCGTTGGCAACTATCACACCTACTCACAAAGGCATGCGCGTCTTTAAACAGGGTGGGCCAGTAAAAACCCGCGCTTAACACTTTGTGAGCGGTGCGAGCAGCTTGATAGTGCCCACCTGTCGGTCCTTCATGCAAATGTTTAATAATATCTAATCCTTCATCAAAAGAAACACACCTCCTGATCACTTGGTCTGCACAGACTTTAAGAAGATGCGGGTCCTCCCAAAAATAGTTTTTCAGCTCAGAAAAGAATTTCTTCTTTTGCTGAGATGAAAACTCTTTTGGGAGTACACTGGCCACTAGATAGTTGGCGATGCGGGCAAACCAAGGAGAAGTAGATGTGTTAATTACGTATAGCTTCTTATCAGGGAAATAGTAATGAAAAGAATTTTCGTCTAATTGTTCTATAAATGGGTTGTCTAGGCGCGAAAGGTGGTCGGCGGCCAAGTTCTCGACACCTCGCTTATCACGGATCTCTAAGTCAAACTCCTGGAGGAGTAAGACCCAGCGAATCAAGCGAGGCTTGGCATCCGTTTTAGAGAGAAGATATTTGAGGTCCCAGTGGTCCGTAAAAACAATAATTTTCGAAAGAGTAATATAAGGGCGAAATTTGTCAAAAGCGAATACTACAGCTAATAGCTCCTTCTCGGTTGTGGTGTAATTTTCCTGTGCAGATGTGAGTGTTTTACTAGCGTAATAAATTGGGTGGAAGTTTTTGGAAATACGTTGACCTAGTACGGCTCCCACCGCAAAACTACTCGCATCACACATTATCTCAAATGGAAGATCCCACACCGGAGCTATCATGATTGGGGCATTAACTAATTTTTCTTTAATTAATTTGAAGGCAGCTAGACAGAGGTCATCAAAGATGAATGGGGCGTCTTTTTCTAAGAGATGGGTAAGGGGCTTGGTGATTTTGGAAAAGTCCTTTATGAAGCGGCGGTAGAAACCCGCATGACCCAGGAAACTTCTTATAGCTTTTATGTTTGTAAGTAGCGGCAGCTTCTCGATAACTTCTATTTTCGCAACGTCTACTTCAATAGCCCTTTCAGAAATTTTATGTCCCAAAACTAACCATTCCCTCACCATAAAATGACATTTTTCCCAATTTAGGGCGAGGTTAGTTTCTTCGCATCACTCTAAGACTTTTTCAAGGTTCTCTAAGCAACTATCGAAGGAATTCCCAAACACGGAGAAATCATCCATGAAAACTTCCATAATGCTCTCTACGTACTTGTCAAATATGGCGAGCATACATCGTTGGAATGTAGATGGCGCATTGCACAATCCAAACGACATTCTTCGGTAGGCTAAGGAGCCGAAGGGACAAGTAAACGTAGTTTTCTCCTGGTCCTCGGGGGAGATGGAGATTTGAATATACCCCGAGAGGCCATCGAGAAAACAATAAAAGCTATGCCCGGAAAGTCATTCTAAAATCTGATCAATGAACAGCAAGGGGAAGTGATCCTTGCGGGTGGCGTCATTCAACTTACGGTAATCTATACACATTCGCCATCCAGTCACCGTCCGAGTCGGGATTAATTCATTATTTTCATTACTTACGACCGTTATCCCTCCCTTCTTTGGTACTACCTGTACTGGGCTAACCCACTTACTGTCGGATATAGGATAGATAATTCCTGCGTCTAACAATTTCATAACCTCGCCCTTAACTACGTCTTTCATGTTTGGGATTATACGACGCTGAGGTTGTATAGAGTTACGTGAATTATCTTCCATTAAGATTTTATGAATGCAGAAAGATGGGCTTATGCCCTTAATATCAGATATCTGCCAAGCAATAGCTTGGAGATGCTTTTGTAAAATTGAAAGAAGTTTATCCTTTTGTGCATCCGTGAGGTAGGCCGAAACTATGACAGGTAGCTTGGAGTCCTTTTCTAAGAAAGCGTATTGAAGGTGCTCTGGTAGTTCTTTCAGTTGCAAGGTAGCGGGGTCATCATACGAGGTTTTGTAAATTTGTTCTTTTTCAAAAACTATGTCCTCATACACTTTTTTATATGTAAAATTAAAAGGGGTGTTGCTAGCGGCCATGGAGGCTTCGTGCAGCGATTCAGTTGGAAAAGTAGAAGAGGAACAGAAATCAAAAAATTCTTTTTCAAAATCAGAGGGGTGGGTGGAGGATTCTTCACTTAGGTGTAGAGATTCAGTTGGAAGAGTTGGAGAGGAACAAAAATTGGAAAAAAAAATTTCAAAATCAGAGGTGGGAGAGAAGGATTCTTCACTTACGGTATCCATAAAAAACAGGAGTCATCATTAGCTAGTGTGTTCTTCATCGAGGGGGTGATAGAGAAAGTTACCTCATCGTCGCCCACTCGAAGGAAGAGCTTACAATTGCTTACATCAATGATAGCTCGGGAGGTCGCAAGGAAGGGTCGGCCAAGGATCAGGGGAACCTCGACGTCTTCTTCGATGTCTAAAATGACAAAGTCCACCGGGAAGATGAACTTGTCAACTTTGACTAGGACGTCCTCCATTATTCCTAACGGGTATTTGACTGATCTGTCGGCGAGCTGGATACTCATGCGTGTGGGGTTGAGACTACCAATTCTTAACTTTTTAAACAACGAGAAGGGCATAAGATTAATACTCACACCTAGGTCGGCTAAAGCGTGTTTGACAAAGAGATCACCAAAGAAACACGGGATAGAGAAACTACCCGGGTCACTGATTTTCTTCGGTAATCCGTTTGTCAAAACCGCCGAGCATTCGACATTTAACGTGACATGCGAAAGGTTCTCTAACTTCTTCTTGTTAGTTAGGAGGTCCTTAAGGTATTTTACGTACTTCGGCATCTGGGATATGGCTTCGTGGAAAGGCAGATTTACGTGGATTTGTTTAAACATTTCCAAAAAAATGGGTGTATTGATCATCCTGTCGTTGTTTATTAAGTTCGGAAGGGTATGGCGGGGATGGATTATTTTTAAAGGTGGGTGGTGGAGTGAGTTCTTTTTCTAAGATAGGGGTGATAATTTCTTCGGCAGAGGGTGGAATTTTTAAAATGGGAACGGATCTTTGATTTTTTAAAACGGGAGCGGAGCTTGCCTCGGGTTCTTCACTTACCATACCAGGAACTTTCTTCCCACTCCGAAGAGTTATAGCTTTCGCTTGCTCTCTCGGGTTGGGCTCGGTATTGGATGGAAGTGACACTACGGGTCGCTCAGAAATCATTTTAGCGAGCTATCCTACCTGTTTTTCTAAGTTTTTAACACTTCCAGTTAAGGTTCTAATCGTAGCGTCATTAGCATTCATGTATTTCGAAAATATTTCCTCCAAATTTGGAGGTTTTGGAAAACTTTGAGGAGGTGGAGGTGCAGAAAAATCACTTTGCGGTGGCGGGCGCACAGCATTCGATGGATTGCTCCATGAAAAATTCGGATGATTTCTTAACGCAGGATTATAACTATTCGGAAAATTAAAACCAGGAGGATGAAAATTTGCAGCAGAAAAATTATTAAAAGCAGTTCTAGGCATATTATTTACATAATCCAAATGTTCGGCGGGAGGAGTTGCAGATTCCCATACCTGAGGGGCGGAGGTAGCAGTCATCTCCGTAATTTTTTTGCTTAATATTTCGACTTGCAGTGCGAGTTGGGAGACGTTGTCCACTTCAAAGAGACCTGCAGGTTTGTTTGGGCGGGACCTAGGCACATTCCACTGGTAAGTGTTCATGGCCATGTCTTCAAACAGCTCAAGAGCTGCTTCCGGGGTCTTATGGTTTAAAGTACCGCCAGAAGCTGCATCTATCATTTGCTTCGTGCTTTGATTTAGCCCATTATAAAACGTCTACACCTGTAACCATACAGGCAGAGCGTGATGTGGGCATCGTCTTAATAATTTTTTAAATCTTTCCCAGGTTTCGTAAAGGGTCTCAGAGTCTATTTGTCCAAAGACAGAAATGTCATTCCTAAGTTTTGTAGTTTTAGCAGGCGGAAAATACTTGGCCAAAAAATTTTCAGTTAATTGCGTCCAAGTAGTTATGCTATTTTTAGTAAGGGTGTTCAGCCACTGCTTAGCCTTATTTCTAAGAGAGAAAGGAAATAATCTTAGCCTAATAGCATCTTTTGTGACACCATTTATCTTGAAGGTGTCACAAATCTCAAGAAAGCTGGCTAGGTGTGCGTTCGGATCTTCATCTTGAAGCTCGTCAAATTGCACATACTGCTACACCATTTGAATTATGCTAGGCTTCAGTTCGAAATTATTATTTGCTATTGCAGGGTGAACTATACTAGATTCTGTACCCTCGAGATTCGGTCGTGCATAATAGGACATAGGCCTTTGCACGACTTCCTTCACGTTGGGTTCTGCCATTCTTAAGGTAGAAAATGACTCGGAATCCTCAACCGGCACTTGGGTAGTAGGGCCTTGAAATCGCGATCTTCTCCAAAGAGTACGCTCAATTTCGTGGTCCAGGTCCAAAGTAACCGACGGACTTCCGCTGGTCATACACTAGAAGAAGAGAGGAGAAGAAAGACTAGAAAATAAAAGAGCTAATGAAGTTCGAATTTTTTTTTTTTGAAATAGATTTTTTATGTTTTAACTCCCGAACTTCCCAAGGGCTACCCGGTGAAGGGTTCGCAAGGTACTAGACAAGATAGTGGCATTTAGAGCCACTTTACCCTTTTTGAGAGAGTTAGGTGGTGTAGAAAAATTTGTGATGTGGGTTTCTATTAAGTAGGCGGTAATTAAAATTCAGCCATTTAACTCTGAACGAGTAGGCGGAAAATAAAAGCTACACTCACGCACTCGACAGAAAATTAAAACACACCCACTCTACAGAAAGTAAACACACTCTACTGAAATAAAGCCTGCCAATTAACTCAAGTGAGTAGGTAGAAAAATAAAAATACGCACACTTGCTTGAAATAAATCCAGCCAATTAACTCAAGTGAGTAGGCGGAAAAATTAAAAATACGCACACTTAACAAAATCCAGCCATGTAACTCAAGTGAGTAGGAGGAAAAAATTTGAGAAGGAGGCTGAGAAAGAGAAGTGATAAAATTAATATATTCGCGTTTTCAATTTATCAATGAGCGTTGCTCCCCGGGAACGGCGCCAAAAACTTGATTGTCTCTTAGATATCTGCAAGGAGAAAATAACCAAACTAACAATTCATCAAGGCAAGTATACCTATCGAAATGCAGCTAGGGGACACAAGTGTCGTATTAAAATCCGGGAACAGTTGAGTAAGCTTACTCACACGAAATCTATTATTTTATCCACGAAAAAAAAGGTTTTTTAGAAGAAAGCTAAACGTACTAAAGGAGGAGAACTACTTGCAATGAAAGAGAGCTACTTGCATGAAAAGATAAAGAGAGCTAAAAGAGCGATTAAACTTAAGCTTAGTAACGATAAGGGGAAAATGCACTCGATCAGAAATCACCTCGGCAAGAGTTGTTAGAAAAATACGATAAATAAACCTAAGCTAATTAGGGTAAAGGTCCTTGACCGTGGAGGTTCCATGAATATTAACACGCTTCTCTTGAAGGTCGTGCCTAACTGAGTTTAGGAAGGTCCGACCGACTTTCGCCTAAATCGGAGGCCTAAAACTCGCTTTACGCGGTGAACCCCTCTAATGGATTTTACTCCAATCTGGGAGATTTGAATGTCTGCCTCTATCGAGGGGTGCGAACAACTCCCTTTACTCTTGAGTGCTCATTTCAAACTTTCGGCCTCTCGGCTATCCCAGAATGAAAGCAAAGGTGGAGAGTATATATCGATGATATACTTCCAACCCGTGATAAATCAAGAGTAATTCAAGGCTAAAACCCTAAGAAGAAATGGTAAGATTCAAAGCATCATAACCTAATCACTCGAACCTCGGATCATTAAGATCGAGTACATGGAGGATTAGTTAATCATGGTGAGGAGGAAGAGGGGGATGAGTAGAAGAAGAATAATGAAAACAGAGCAGAAACGTAAAAGAAAACAACACTTTTTATTAATGGAAACAGAGATCTTACAGCTTGAAAACTAGAGGTTACAAGTGCATGGAAAGGTAAGCTACGCTATCATTAACATTATGCTACAGAACGAAGCTAGGAACTAATACAGGGAAAGCATAAAGATAGAGCTATGAACTAAAAATGAAAAGACATGCTTAAAAAGTTCAGAAATACAAAGGACAAAACCTCCCCTCTCAAAGCAAAAGGTGTCCATGAACCCCTGGAGTTGGGCTCTATTTATAGAATTTTTCGGGTCGGGTCACGCCCCCCTGTCACGACCGTGTATGGCGTGACCCTGGGGCGTGACACATTCGGTGTGACCTTTTCGGGCTGGAATTGAATTCTGACGGAGTTGTTGCGGTACACGCCCACAAGTCACGCCCTGGTAGGGCGTGACCCTGGGGCGTGTTCTTTGCGGCGTGACTTTGTTGAGCTGAAATTGAATGCTGGAGGTGACGGGTAGAATTGCTGAAGTACACGCCCATATGTCATGCCCGGGTCAGGCGTGACCCTGGGGCGTGACACTTTCGGTGAGACGGTGGAGCGGGAAAAACGAGCGCGCTGCGGCAATTCCTCAGAACCTGGGGACACACCTCTAGTACACACCCGTGTCGGGTGTGACACGGGCGTGACCGAGGGCGTGCACACTAAGTTTCCACGGAATGCAGTTTCAGACCAATTGCTTCATTTCTCTGGGTTACACGGCCTAGGTACACGCCCGGGTAGGGCGTGACCTTGGGGCGTGTCACAGCAAAATTCGGCTGAAAGCCGTGAAAACCTGCAAAAAGCAGAAAAAATGCATTAGCGACAAAAATATATACAAAGGGGAATCAAAACAAGTACTTTACAAGACATGATTTGCTTTAAAACCACGAAAATATCCTAATAAAATTGACTGCAAACTGTATTATCAAAGGGTGAAAAGATCCATGGCTGGAAACCTCGGAACTGCTGGAAATGAGGTGAGCTTCCTAGCCTCTCCCTTGGTGCTAGATCTCTAGTTATTCTTAGGAGAGAGATAGGCTCAAAAGAGTCTTGATTCATGTGGATAAGTCTTTCTTAGGAGATGGCCATGCTAGGGCATGTGCCCTAGAGATATGATGTCTTCGACCACTCCTTCCTTCCATGAGAAGATAGGGACTTGGTTTTGTGAAGAAAGTTGGCCTTTTGAAGGAAAACAAGGGAGGAGGAATTCTAGATGTGATTTGGGAAGTTTGGTTGTGGGAAAAAGACGAACCTACGACATTCGTTCTGCTTTAAGATGCACACAGAAATCTGCTTTCTGCTCGCAACAATCTTTAAGGTCATTTTCGGACATGATGTGACCAGATATGGGCTTTTGACTAAATACAAAAGTCGTAGCCCTTGAAAATATCTTTCCAACGAGGGGTTACATGCCTTCACTGGATTACTGTAGCCTCAGAAATCCCCGTTGAAGTTGCAGTACAATAATCTTTCCTGCACCAATAATGTTGAATTGGCTATAATTAATAGGCAGAGACTGTAGCACAACAACGTTAATGTTTTTGTATATTTAGTGTGTAGGTATTTGTGATAAAATATTATTAAAGGCATTTGTTTGTTAAATCTTTAACGAAGGGTAGTGGACGAATGAGTTGACGGGTTGAGATGATAGGAATGGTTCAAATATATGAATCAATAAGGACACGTTGGACAATGGTAATGTGTTAAATCATGATGAGTTTGGCTTGAAGATGTTGGGCCTAATTGGTAGGGATTGTTATGAACAAATGTTTGTTGGCATTTAGTTGATTGATCCATGTGTGCACGAATGGTTTGAACTTGGTAAAAGAATTGTAACCAGTGATGCTAAAGTTATGTGACCATAGCCTATATATAATCATGTTGACCAAATGGTTGATGAATATGTGAAGTACCTTTATGTTGATGATGAACCCTTAAGCACCTTGGGTCACGAGATTGTGAAATGGTGTAAGTGCAGGTGTTTGACCGCATTGGGTTGGTAATGATGAAAAGAGACATATGTGGACTGTTGGCCTTGGTCCTCTGGTGGTTTGTCCACGGAGGCACCTTCCGTACAATAATGCTGTGAAATTGCATGCGGTGCGAGTCGACAGGCATTGTCATAATCCTTGGTTAAGGAGAATGTGGCAGGTCTACGGGATCGCCAGTCATCACACCGACTGGAGTTGATAGTTAGACTTGCACGGTTGGGCCTTAGTCCTCGGTGCTCACTTCTCGAGGAACCCTCCGTGCTAGTGGACGGTTGGCCTTAGTCCTTTGGTGATTTGTTCACAGAGGAACCTTTCGTGCCATGAATATAGGACAGTTGGGCTGGGCTCTTGGTACACATATACCCGAGACCCCTTCTGAGCCGTAGTATGCATGTAAGCTCTGATATTGTGTTCTTAGCATTGAGGCGTACAGAGGGCTAGGCTTTGTAGTGTGGATGTAACGCCCCGAAACTCAAAAGTGCGACGGGTAGTATTTCGGACCAAGTTTGGAACTTGGTAGGAGTTACATGGCCTGGGACACTGGCGTGTCCCAGGGCGTGTCGGGCTCAAGTCGACGATCTGGATAAGAGGTCGACGGATTTTGGAGTCGACGATCGTCGAGCAGTGAACACGGCCTGAGACACGGGCGTGTCACAGGCCGTGTCCTTCACGGTGTAAAGCTGGGCCGTATAATGAGAGGCACACAATTTTGGCACACGGGCCGTGTTGGGTAGACTCGGGCGTGTCAAATTCCGACACGGGCGTGTCAAGGACCAGTGTCCCGTGCGGGTTTTTCTTGGTCCTATGTCGATGGAAGGACACGCCCAGGAACACGGGCATGTACTGGATGACACGGGCATGTCAGGTCAAACACGGGCGTGTCGGGTGCCCGTGTTCTTTTCGGGACATGTCGGTTTCGATGGCAAATGGGTAACATAACCCAGGATACGGGCGTGTCACAGGCCGTGTTCGGCCAATATTTTTGGATTTCATATCCGGATCGTGGCCGTCCTTTTCTTTTTTGTGGGATCTGATGGCTGGAGGTTGTTCCTGCTTTGATATACTGCGGAATAGGGTTTCAAAGCCCTCATTTCTCTTACTCAATCTCTTTCTGAAGTTCTAGAGAGAGGGGAGAGCAAGGAAGAAGAAGGAGGCTAAATCCGGTCACCGGCGGAGCTTCAGAGCTCAAAATCGCAAGCCGACTTTGGATCTACATAGGCGAGGACAACGCGGTGCTTTTCATCTGCATAGATTTCCATGGCGCTAAGGAAAAATGCTAGAGTAACGATTCTCATCCTAGGACAGGTGAAGTACTCTTTTCTTTGCATAGGAAGCCCGCTCTTGCGAGTTTGCGGTGAGGTTGAGGCGTTCCTTCGGGTAGACATGAATAAACCGCGTTATTTAGCATGTAAAGTCCGTAATCGAGAATGGACATAGGCATGATGTGTGAAGCCTACCCAAACAAGTTGGTCTGAATCGCTGATGTTGCATTGCATTAATGTCCTGAGAAGACTCCCTGCGGATGTTTGTTTTTCGGGTTTTGTACGCGGTAGATTGCAAAGGGAGCCTTGGGGGCTAACTCAAAGATGCACACGGAAAACTGGGCAGATGCGTGATTCTGCCATCATGTGGGCCTTGGAGCCAACTTGAACATAACTGGGTTATGTGATGTGAGTAAATGATTTGGGACTCGGGGAGCTAACCCGTACATATGGCTTAAATTGACATTGCGATGTGAGCAATGGGTTATGCAGAACCGTGCCCGACCTATGTCATTCGGTACAAGCGACCTAAAGTTATGTGGGACTTGCCGTTGACATAGATAGTAGGTCTCGGGTTGTCTATGACTTAAATTGACATCACATTGGCTAGAAGGACCTAATTGCTCACGAGATTTGCCGTCCAAGTGGCGGTGGTGTGACTTCAATGTCTATGGATTAAATTGACGTGACATTGTCCGGGTCCACCGAGAATATGCCTTGAGTGCACAGGGTGTGTGGTCATGCGTGCCTATACCTATGATGAAGTGTTATTACACTATAATGCTTGGTTATACTAACAAAGTGCAGGGAAAGGACCATCGCTGCCCCGAGTTTGGGGGCGAGATCGTTATAATTTGGTCAGCATAGTTAACTGTTGCTTTTGTTTGCCACAATTGTGGTGGATTGTTGTTTGCAGGTGCAGTGGAGCCGAGCTGTAAATAGCGGGCTAAAGCCCAAGTTGCTGACCCGGCCCTCGAAGGCCTATTTTGAGTGTTTTCTTTTATTCTCATGTATGACCGGCCTGCGTGTCGAGGTTTGGAAGACACTTATATTTGAGCAAACTATTGTAAGGCCATAAGGCCAATACTTGTGTATTGTACTTCATTCCTATTGGTTTGAGTAGTGGACATTCATGCCCGTGTTGGGTACTTTGTTTTGCAACCTTTTAAATTACTTCCGCTAGAATGACTCTGTGTAGGACGTTTGTTATTAGTTGGATGATTTCCATTGAGTAACCTTCCGGTCTGTCTGTGGTATATGGCGTCGGGCCCTGACCAGACCTAATGTTATATGCTATGCGACGGATATGGGGTGTTACAATTTGGTATCAGATTACTGGTTTCAGTCAGGCTTAAATGAATTCGTGGGCAAATTCTTTTTAAGGGGTGGTGAGCACATGTGTGTGCGTCATCGTTATAACATCAAAATAACCCATGAATGTCCACTTAGGAATGAAAATACACATGTTTAAGGAACCTGTGTGTTCTTATAATTGCTTTTTGCAATTTTGTTTGTTCTCTTAACGCTGTTTTGTACGACTATAGGTGACCAGAAGTGGTGTAGGGCCGTCAGAACGCCCAGTTTCTGAAGCTACCAGCCACCAAATGATGCTCCTACAACACCTCCATCGGTTGAGACCATACGATTGTTGGCCGAAGAAATGTTTGCCATGATCAACATGCAACCTGCAAGGCAAATGCAGTAGCCCGCTGCTGCGATGGAGCAGGTACCACTCCAAGCGGTTGAGCAGTGAAGGGTGGAGCTGGTAGTGGTGGAGCCTCTGGTGCCTAGGAGAGAAACTGAAAGACAGGTCAAACATGTTATGGGATTCAATCCTCCAGTGTTCTCGTGGACGGGAACCTCATCCCAAGCTGAAGATTGGCTTTCCCGAGTGAAGAGAGTCTTGACAGCGACGAAAATGGAGGAGTGGCAGATGAACACTATAGCTACGTTCCTATTGGAAGGAGACGCTAGGCTGTGGTGGCAGGGTTTGGAGCTGCATCTCTTAAAGGGAAGGCAACTTACAGACGTCTCGATGGAAGAGTTCTCGAGACTGTTCTTGGCAAGGTACCTCCCTTCGTCTCAGAGGATAGCATTGGAGAATGAGTTCCAGAGGTCGGTGCAAGGAGAGAGTAGCATGGATGAGTATCTCCATGAGTTTACTCAATTGGGTCGATACACTAGCTCCACATTCGCGGATGAGGAGCGCAAGACGAACCGTTTCTATGAAGGTCTGAGAGACGACTTGAGGCTACTGCTCTCGGGGCCTATGATGCAGGGCTTCTTGACCCTGGTCAACACGACCTATTTTTGGAGAAGGACCTGAAGAATGTACAGGCAAAGAGAGACTCTGGGGCTAAGAAGCAGAGTTTAAAGTGTCAACTACTTCAAAGTCTGGATATCATAAGTTGTACAAGAAGGCTAGGACCTCGGGTCCAGCCCCCTCCTCCGGTGCTTCTGGGGTGACTACGGGTCGGACCCCGGGCACATGCTTCACTTGTGGGAAGCCGGGGCACTTTGCCTGTGACTGCTGGAGCGGACGTCCCAAGTCCGACAGGAAGCTGGGAGCAACATACGAGGAAAAGGGCAAGGCGGTGGAGTCAACTGCGTCCCATTATGCTTTGGCTCAACCAAGAGTTTATAATCTTGGCCAACAGGAGGCCATCATGCAAGCAGATATGGTGACAGGTACGATTTAAATTTATAGCAAGTTAATTTTTAAATTCTTATTATGCGCGTGTTATCTTACCACTGCTTGTTTAGGATTTGTTTTGATTTGTGATAATCCGGCGAGAGCACTCTTCTATACGGGAGCTTCGCACTCCTTTTTGTCCGAAATATTCATATCGCGCATCAGAGTACCTACTTCGAAGGAAAAGGACAAAATAGATGTGATGTTGCTGAATGGGTTCTCAATGCGCGTGGTCAGAGTCTGTGGCGTAAAGATCCTTATTGGGAGTCAGGAGTTCCATTTGCAAGTGTCGTTACTACCACTGGTGGAGTTCAACATGATATTTGGCATGGACTGGCTCTCGGAGCAACAAGCTTATATTGATTGCAGTCGCAAGGAAGTCAAGTTGGGAATAGGTCGTGGGATGACTTTTATGGGCTTGAAAGGGTCGAGCAACACTTTGATGTCTGCTCTTCCGGTGGTGACGGAGGTTCGTGCCAGAGCAGAGCTATTTTTCATGCCAGTGAAGGTTGCAAAGCCTAAGCCTATGTTGGATAGTATTTTAGTGGTAGTTGAGTACCCTGATGTGTTCCCTACTGACCTTCCTAGAGCCCCACCTCAACGGGAGATAGACTTCACGATTGAGCTACTGCCAAGTGCGATACCTGTGTCATGCTCTCTGTATCGGCTAGCGCCTAAGGACATGGCGGAGCTAAATGTGCAACTTCAAGAATTGTTGGAGCAGGGGTATGTGCATCCAAGTTCGTCGCCTTGGAGCGCACCGGACCTTTTTGTTAAGAAGAAGGACAGAAGCTTGAGACTTTGTATCGATTACTGAGAACTGAACAAGCTAACGGAGAAGAACAAGTACCCGATCCCAAGGATTGATGATCTTTTTGATCAGTTAGTCGGGTCGACGGTGTACTCAAAATTGGATCTTAAGTCCCGTTATTATTAGTTGAGGATAAGGGAGAATGATATCCATAAGACAGCTTTTAGTTTGAGATACAAGCATTATGAGTATACGGTCATGCCGTTTGGACTGATGAATGCGCCGTCAGTGTTCATGGATTTGATGAACAGGACTTTCATAGAGTACTTGGACCACTTTGTGATCGTCTTCATTGACGACATATTGGTGTACTCGCAGTGTGAGGAGGATCGCTTCAAACATTTACATTTGGTGTTAGAGATACTGAGGAGGAATCAATTGTATGCCAAGTTCTCCAAGTGGGAGTTTTGGTTGTCTTCAGTGGCGTTCCTTAGTCACATAGTCAGTGGAGAGGGAAGTATGGTGGATCCAGTGAAGATTTTTGCGATATGAGAGTGGCCTGTGCTTGCTACGGTAGCGGAAGTCCGAAGTTTTCTGGGGCTTTCCGGCTATTACAGGCGCTTCGTGGAGAACTTCTCGCGGATAGTGTTACCCCGCAGGACTCTGACAAGTAAAGAGCAGAACTTCGTTTGGATGTCAGAGTACGCACGATATTTTGAGGAGTTGAAATATCAATTGACCACGGCGCTTGTACTGAGTTCGCCAAGTGGGACCGAAGGTTTTGAGATCTACAGCGATGCTTCGAGCAGTGGACAGGGTTGTGTCCTACTGTAACATGGAAGTGTGATAACGTATGGCTCGCAGCAGCTTAAAGTGCACGAGAGAAATTATCCGGTCCATGACTTAGTATTAGCGGCTGTGATTTTTTCTTGAAGCTGTGGAGGCACTACTTGTATATGGTGAAGGTCGATACCTATACTGATCATAAAAGCCTGAAAAATTGTTAGATCAGAAATATCTAAACATGCAACAGAGGAGTTGGATGGAGTTCTTGGGGGACTACACGTTCAAAATTCACTATGTGCCTGGGAAAGGAAATGCGATTGCGGACACGTTGAGTCGCAGGGCCCCAGCTCAAGCCAATTAGCTGTCGGTCCATGACGAGCGGTTTGTTCGGTAGTTGGAGGTGTTGGAGATCTCTTGCGTAGACAAGCAGACGAGCGCCGAAGCGCTATTGAACTGGACTAAAGTTCAGTGTGACTTGGCTGATCAGATTCGGCAGGCTTTGGATATGGAAAGCCACATGAAGCAATTCATGGTTGAGGCTCTGGATGGGTCAAATTCCCAATTCGTTGTTGAGGATGGATTACTTTGGAAAGAAGGTCATCTGTGCATCCCAAACGTGGGCAATTTGCGGGTGGAATTATTGTATGAGGCGCATCATACCAAGTACTCGATTCAACTGCGGAGAACGAAGATGTACCGCGATGTGAAGAAATTGTTTTGGTGGCCAGGACTTAGGAAGGATGTGGCACTGTGCGTGGCGATGTGTCAAACTTGCACCTTGGTGAAGGAGGAATGCCAAAAGCTGGGAGGATTCTTGAAGTCCTTGCCCATTCCGCAGTGCAAGTTTGACGACATTACTATGGACTTTGTGCATGGTTTGCCAAGGTCGCAAAATGGAAATGACGTCATCTGGGTGGTCGTAGATCGTCTGACGAAAGTGTCGTACTTCGTTCCTCATAGGAAGGATGATTCTATGGAGAAATTGGCAAAGTTATATGTGGATAACATAGTACGGCTTCACGGTGTGCCCCTCAGCATCGTGAGTGACCGAGATGGGCAGTTCACGTCCAATGATTGGGGGTTGGTGCAGCAGATGTTTGGAAAAAAGCTGAGTTTTAGCATAGCCTTTCATCCGCAGATGGATGGGCTGACCGAGACGGTCAATAGGATGATGGAAGACATGCTTCACATGTGCGTCCTGGATTTTGGGAAGCATTCGGAAGATCACCTATACTTGGTGGAATTCGCTTAAAATAATAGCTACTAGGCGAGCATACAAATGGCGCCCTTCGAGGCCCTTTATGGTAGAAGATGTCGCGCGTCGTTGTCTTGGTTGGAAACAGGTGAGTCCAAGTTGTACAAGCACCAAGAGGTGGAAGATGCAATGTCATTAGTTTGAACGATTCGGGAGAGATTTCTAATTGTTCAGGACCTCCAAGCTAAGTACTATAACGCCAAGCAAAGGAATGTGGAGTTCACACTCGGCGACTTGGTGTACTTGAAGATCAAGTCGTTCAAGGGTGTCTCGCGGGTGTTGTGCTTGAAGAAGCTAAGCCCGAGGTACCATGGACCGTTTGAGGTTCTGGAGCGGATTGGCGAAGCAGCTTATCGTTTGAGTCTATCAGTGGAGCTGAGTGGTCTACACGATGTATTCCACATATCGGTCCTGCGGAAGGCGGTGCAAGAGCCTACACAAGTGATTGCGGTCGATCAAGATCGGTCGATAATGGGTTGATGATGAAGGTCAAGCCTATTCATATAGAGGACTTGGAAGTCAAGCGGCTACGCAACAAAGAGATCAGGATGGTCAAGGTCAGTTGGGACAATTACTATAGGGAAGAGCTCTCCTGGGAGCGAGAGAAGACCATGCTTGAGGAGTACCTGGAGTTATTCCACTCAGGTACTGCTTTAGATTTGTGCTTTATTTCCCTTTCTGTAATTTCGGGACGAAATTCTTTTAAGAGGGAGAGAGCTGTAACGGCCCAAAACTCAAAAGAGCGACGAGTACCGCTTTAGACAAAGTTTGGAACTTGGTAGGAGTTATACGGCATGGGACATGACCTTGTCCCAGGGCGTGTCGTTCTCGGGTGGATTATCTGGCCAAGCGGTCAACAGATTTTGGAGTCCACGATCGTCGAGCAGCGAACACGGCCTAAGACACAGGTGTGTCACAGGCCGTGTCCTTCATGGGGTAAAGTCGGGCCGTATAATGCGAGGCACACGGTTTTGGCATATGGGCCCTGTAGGGTAGACACGGGCGTGTCAAATTCTGACACGGACATGCCGAGGACCCGTGTCCCTTGCGGGTTATTCTTGGTCATGTGTCGATGGAAGGACACGCCCGGGAATACGGGCGTGTACTGGATGACACGAGCGTGTCAGGTCAAACAAGGGCGTGTCAGGTCAAACACGGGCGTGTCTGGTGCTCGTGTTCTTTTCGGGACGCATCGATTTCGACGCAGAATGGGGAACACGGCCCTGGACACGGGCATATCACAGGCCGTGTTCGGCCCAGATTTTTGGATTTCAGGTCCGGATCGTGGACGTCCGTTTCCTTTTTGTGGGATCCGACGGCTGTGGGTTGTTCCTGCTGGGATATACCCAGGAATATAGTTTCAAAGCCCTCATTTCTCTTAATCGATCTCTTTCTAAAGTTCTAGAGAGTGGGGAGAGCAAGGAAGAAAAAGGAGGCTAGATCCGGTCACCGGTGGAGCTTCAGAGCTCCAAATCACATGACGACTTTAGATCTACGGAGGTGAGGACAATGCGGTGCTTTTTATCTGCATAGATTTCCATGGTGCCAAGGAAAAATACTAGGGTAATGATTCTCATCCTAGGATATGCGAAGTCCTCTTTTCTTTGCATAGGAAGCCCGCTCTCGCGAGTTTGCGATGAGTTTGAGGCGTTCCTTCGGGTAGACATGAATAGTCCCTATTATTTAGCATGTAGAGTCTGTAATCGAGAATGGACATAGGCATGATGTGTGAAACCTACCTGGACAAGTTGGTTTGGATCGGTGATGTTGCATTGCATGAATGGCCGGAGAAGACTCCGTGCGGATGTTTATTTTTCGGGTTTTCTACGCGGTAGATTTTAACAGTGATCCTTGGGGCCTACCTCCAAGGTGCACACGGAAAACTGGGCAGATGTGTGATTCTGCCATCATGTGGGCCTGGGAGCCAACTTGAACATAACTGGGTTATGTGATGTGTGTAAACGATTTGGGACTCGGGGAGCTAACCCGCGCATATGACATAAATTGACGTTGCGGTGTGAGCAACGGGTTATGCGGAATCATGCCCAGTATATATCGTTCGGTAAAAGTGACCTAAAGCTATGTGGGACTTGTCGTTGGCATAGATAGTAGGTCTTGGGTTGTCTATGGCTTAAATTGGCGTGACATCGGCCGTAAGGACCTAATTGCTGACGAGATTGGCCGTCCAATGGCGGTGGTGTGACCGCAATGTCTATGGCTTAAATTGATGTGATATTATCCGGGTCCACCGAGAATGTGCCCTGAGTGCACAGGGTGTATGGTTGTGCGTGCCTACGCCTGTGATGAAGTGTTGTTACACTATACTGTTTGGTTATGCTAACAAAGTGTAGGGAAAGGAGCATCGCCGCCCCACATTTGGGGGCAGGAGCGTTATAATTTGGTCAACATAGCTGACCATTGCTTTTGTTTGCCACTGTTGTAGTGGATTATTGCTTGCAAGTGCTGCGGAGCTGAGCTGTAAATAGCAGGCTAAAGCCCAAGTTGCTGAGCCGACCCTCGAAGGCCTATTTTGAGTGTTTTCTTTTATTCTCATGTATGATCAACATGCGCGCCGAGGTTTGGAAGACACTTATATTTGAGCAAACTATTATAAGGCTATAAGGCCAATACTTGTGTATTGTACTTCATTCCTGTTGGTTTGAGTAGTGGACATTCATGCTGGTGTTGGGTTCTTTATTTTGCAACATTTTAAATTGCTTCTGCTGGAATGACTCTGTGTAGGAAATTTGTTATTAGTTGAATGATTTCCATTTCGTAACATTCCAGTCTGTCTCTGGTATATGGCGTCGGGCCCCGACCGGACATACTACTATATGATATGCGACGGATAGGGGGAGTTACAGTGGATGCATGCCTAGTAGTGGAGAAGACCTCTCCACTGTCACCGCCTAACCACGATAGTTGACGGCTGATAGATTAGCTACCTGCTCGAAAAGTGGGAACTACAAGTCTATGTCGACATAGCAGTTACATGTGCGTGATCATGGGTGAGTCATTGTATTGGATTCATGTCATTACATTACATTGCATACACAATATCCTCATCATATAAGTTTGTATGGGCACTCTTATATGATGATTTACTTTACTGCTAAGCCGATCCTCAACTTATATGTCTGTATGGGCATTTATATAAGTTGAGTTACTTTCTGTTGTAGTTCTATATTTTCATATTGTTGTACATGGAAAAACTAAAAGAGTAGATTGCTTACTCTTTCTTTATACTGCTGATATACATTGATATTGCTCACTCTTTTACGACCTGATTGTATTACTACACTTTTATATATATTGTACTTGTCCTTTTCTTCTCTTACTTTTTAGGATGGAACCACGCAGATATAGTAGTAGTAGGTTATGTAGCAGGATAACCAGGCAAGGATGACAGGGCCTAAAGGTACGGTGCCATCGCTACCGTCGGCGACTGATGTGAGTTAGAGAGACTCATTTTGTACTCATACTCTGATGTTATAGAACCTTGTTGTTGCTTTTTTTATTTGTTGTACCTTTGGACTATTTACTTATGTGTGGATTTGACTTCTGCTTTATGTTCTTGGTTGGGTTGGCAATGTTTAATATTGATTATAGCCAGCAGGACAGGCACTTATAGTACAGGTTAGCCAATGTGCTAACACCACCGCAAGGCGGCTATTCTGGGCATAAAACTACCCTCGTGCCGTGTTTTGTGTTCATAGAGGGGGGTCTTACAACTTCAGCATCGTACATAAGGGCTAGGCCTATTAGTGTGAATACCCATCTTAAAGTGGTGTGTCCCGACCCACTGTCTCTGATTGTCATGGCGGAGGCTCCGAGGAGTGACGCTAGCTTCCAAAATGGGGGAACTAAAGGTCTGTGAACATAGAGTCGTGTGCATGTGTTACACTTGCGTGATTCATGGAAAAACATATCACTACACTCATACTTACATATAACCTGACAGCCCGTCATATAAATTGGTATGAGACTTTTTATATGATGGGAGCCTTGCAAAAGACCCCTTAACTTATATATTTGTATGAGCATTCATAAAAGTTAAGGTTACTAATTTCATTGTTTTACTTTACATATACCACTGCTCTACTCTGCTAGTTTACATTACTTCTTCCTTACTATAGAATTGCTAGCTTGCTTTTCCTTTTATAGCTTTATAGTTGTTACAATATACCTACTAGAAAGTTCCACCTTCACCTGCTTTGTTCCTACTCTCCATCATCATAACTTTCCTATCATTCCTCATGCATGGTGCCTAGGAAACACTGGGGGAGGGGTGGGGGAAATTAGGCTTACTCTTTTGACTAATTATCGGTGAACCAAACATTTTAGGGCCTCCGGATGGGAGACATAGAGCAGCCACAGGAGATGCAACAGCAACAGAGCACGGTGCATATGGAGGCGAGCCAGTCTAGTACGGAAGCACCTGTCTATGGCTCCGTGAATGTTAGCTTTACTTAGCTTCCTCGAGAGGGTTGTAGTGAGGTTTGGATGCACGAGTCATAAGCCCGATTATATTCCTATTATACAGATCCATTTCAGTACTTTTATTATCATGTGGACATTGCTGTGATTTCTATTACCTATATTACATGTGATTTGTGGACTTGACTTATTAGTCTTTCATTTGTACTTCTACTTCTTGATGATCTTCATTGCCGGAAGAATCAGCGTTTTGAAGTGGCGACCCTCCCGAGTGTCGTGTCACCACAAAACGACGGTTCTCGGCATAAGACCCGGTAGCGTAGCAAAAAAAGATGTCTTACAAACTGGTATCAGAGGAAACATTGATCTAAAGAGAAGAAGTCCACAAAAAGCCTAGGCCACCCCACAAGAGCTTAATTTGAGGACAAACTAGCATCGGAAGTAATGGTGTGCCCATAAGGGAGAATCACATGCAAAAGTCCACTTTTCATTAGTTCCACTTTACTAATAATTGGAATTTTCCTTTTTGATTGCAATGAAACCTACTCGCCAGCAGGGTATTGATGTACCTTGTGGCGCCCTTAGAGGGGGGGGTGAATAAGGGTTCTTTTAATTTTTCTTAAACATTAAGCAAACTTTATTAGATGAATAACAACAATATAATTGAAGTGTGCAAATGGATACTAGCTAGAAACAATAATGATATATTTCAAAAGAGTTAAATTGTTAAAAAGTGTCTCTATAGAGCTAGAGACAAAGGCTCATGAAATAAATAATTTGCTAGTGTTTTTGTCGGTTCTTCTACCAAGTACCTGCAGGCTAAAGCATATCTCTTCCTAGATCTTGCTTCTAGCCTCCCCCTAGATCTAACCACGATCTAGATGCTGCACACAAGGCAACGATTTCTCCCTAGCCACACAAGGACTTGAACGCCACTCACAAGGCGACGATTCTCTCCTAAGCCACACAACGATGTAGACGCAACACACAAGGAGGCGATTTCTCTACCGATTATAATGAGAAAGTAAAAGAAAAGAATAAAAACAAATTGTACACTTTATGCTAGACACTCCCTTCAAACAATGCGCAGAAGATGCCGACGAATCCTTGTTAGAGATGCTTCGAATGACTCGCACGTGCCGTCAATCTTTCGCGCTTTTGGCCTTCTTGAGAGTATCGAGTATCTATGAACCCTGGAGCTCTCTGAAACATCAATGTAGGAACATACACTCCAGGTAATGAATTCATGATTTCCTGAAGAAATGAAAAGCTTTTATACTCGGGCACTATCGTCTGGCGATACTAGGTATCGCCAACCGGCGATAGAGGTAACTGCTGCCACGTGGTCCATGAACTCCTCATTTTCACATCGCACAAACATCGAGCGCCGAATCATGCACTATCGCCAAGCGATACCGTATATCGCCTTCGGGCGATAGCAAAATAATGGAAGCCACATTTTCGTCGAGCGTCGAGCGGAAATGCGACGAGTGGCGCTATCGCCGATCGGCAATACTCAATGTCGCCTGGCAATATCTCCTGTGTTCAATTCTAACCCGATTCAGCACCAAAAAGATATTAGATATAGACTTATATTATCTGCACACCAAAAACATCCAAATATAAAATACAAACAAGAATTGTTATTAGCAAATTAGGAAGCGTGGAACTCATGCTCCAACAATATCCTCCTTTTGATAATAACAAATCCATTAAGAAAGAAATCATGAATGTTAAAAAGGTTCACCCAATTTGAGTATCAAGACGAAGTATGTGTATGTGCACAAATTGCTCCTGGATGAAACACTCCCCCCACATGTGACCTCCCCCTAAATGGAAGGAAATATGTGAAATTTAATTTTTTCATGTTGTATATGAGAAAGGCTTCGGTGAATGATTTCCTTTGTAAATTGTCCCCCTAAATGGAAGCATAGGCAATTATTAAATTTGAAGGAAATATGTGAAATTTAATTTTTCCATGTTGTATATGAGAAAGGCTTCGGTGAATGATTTCCTTTGTAAATTGTCCCCCTAAATGGAAGCATAGGCAATTATTAAATTTGAAGGAAATATGTGAAATTTAATTTTTCCATGTTGTATATGAAAAAGGCTTCGGCGAATGATTTCCTTTGTAAATTGTCTCCCCCTTTGGTATTGTCAAAAGATAGCGAAGAGTGTGGCGGAAGCAAAAAAAATGAAAAAGACAAAAAGAGACTCATATAGGACAGGTGAGCAATGTAGAATGAAGGAGGAAATGAGTAAACTCTAACTTTGGCAACGTTCAGCTAACTATATCACAAACATATACACTAGTGAATAATTTTTGGGAAAAAAATTTCAGTCCAATTCTCATAAGAAGAACGTTTAGAGAGGATAATGTTGTGTACATGTGATGTGGTGGAGGAAATACTTATGCAGAGTCTTACAAATACATGAACACAAGAATGTTAAAAAATAACATAACATAGAGTTGGACATGCGGAGCTATACTTGTACCCAAGAGTGCACAACACATAATAAGAAAATTATCCATGTAAAGATTTGCACAAGACACTTTACAATTCTTGTCAAGGTGCTCAATCTCACAATGCTTATGAAGACTTATCAGGAGATTAAGTATTGCTTGGTGGAGGTTCCTTGTCAGCCCTTTATTGTTTGATTTTATTTTGTTTGTGTCAAACATATCACCAAAAGTTTGCACTTTTGGGATTATACACTTTGGTTAATCACAGGTGTTTTTTTTTTGTTTTTTTTTGTTAGCTGAACAAAGGAGTCCGAATTCACTTGTGAGAGCATACAGAATAATTTAATATTAGGGTGCATTGTACCAAACTAGGATAAAGCAGGAGCACAACGCATGCAACATAAGCGGTTGTGGTAGAACATTCACAATTCACATGTTGTAAGATGGATGCATACGAACATTTGCACAACCTTGAGTGAAAGAACATTATCATAAATAAAATATTTCTCATACTTAGAGGCATGCGAAAATAATTTCACGAGTTTAAAAATACTAGTTATTATGTAGAACAGATATAAAAATGGTGAACTAGAGAACAAAGTTATTAGAACAGTCAAAAAAACATTACACATGGCCTAAATCTGAGTCAGGAAGACAATTTGAATAAATAGCAAAACGTCACTATCATCGGGCGATACCGGGTATCGCCAGTTGGCGATAGCGTAAAAAGGATAAAAACGGGCTCAGTCAGTCAAAGGCAGCAAACCAAACAGATTTCCTGAAGCCAGGTCGCGGAAGGCTGAGCAGAAGTCGGCGAAAACCTAAAACCTAGGTATGAAACTTGGATTTTTGCTTTAAATCTTTGGATGTTTATGGATCTAATTATTAGGATTGTGTAGCATAGAACTCTAGATGATAAATTTCCAAGTTTTAAAGTGCATAAACTTTGTTTGGGGATCTTAAGAAACTATGTTTGTTTAAGTGAAAAATGTGTATAAACTCTTGGATCTAAGAGGTTGTAAGAGAATTTGGAGAAAAAGGAACTTGCAGATCTGGTGTTTGGGATTAGGGGGAAACCAGATCTGAAGGTGGAACTGGAGAAAAACCTTTTTCGGCTATCGCCCGGCGACAGTGGGTGTCGCCCGATGGCGATATCAAAAAAAAAATTTGTTTCTGGAAAAAAAATATTGATATGCAGGAATGGCTTCTAGTTCCAAAGCATGAATAAGCACAGGGAGTCACTCATATTCGTGTAATCAAACATTTTCGGGAATAGAAAATGCTAACGTAGGAATCAGATGGGTGATCGAATTCGACCCGACCCATCATGCACATATCCATGATTTGTTAGCAATGGTTGGAATAATGTTGATTATTATTCCAAATACATTCTCCTCCATACTGATTAGAGAATTTTATATCTCAAAAATCCGTGGTTCACGGAATTGAATGGCGGAGTTCGATCGAAAATACAGGGACAACCGGTAGAAATAACCCACTATGACCTTCGAGATGAGTTTGGGTTAATCGAGCATGAAAACACTTTAGATAGAGTAGAGAACTATCGAAAGGATAGGTATTAGACATTATTGAATTTGGTTTTGCATGAAAATTCCATCAAAACACTAATTCAATCTACAACCATGCTTATGGAGGATGCATGACTAGTGCAAGATATACTGAGGCATACTGTCCTACTGAAATCCGGAGATACACAAAAAATAACGGCTCAATTGAGTTATGTGATTTTACATGAATTTGGAGCGGGAGCCGTTTGACATGGCGGATTTTGTCCTTTCGATAGTACGCTATGCATTTAGATTGAAGAGTCCTAATTGGAAGAAACTGAACACACTACCACATGGAGCCATCATCCAACATATTTTATATAAGAAATATACTTGTATTGACCCATATTTGTACTTCAATGATTATATACCATCTATATATTCGATGAGTGGAACACCTTCTGTAACGTCCCGAATCGCACTAGGCCCTCGTACGTGTTTTTGAGTCAGGAGAGCTGGCTGGGGTTCATGGGAGTGTTGACCACTATGCAACACATGTGAATAGGATTTGTAACACCAGAGTCTTTGGTCGACACAATGGTGTCGACACAATGGTGTCGACACAATGGTGTTGATACACTGGTGTCGACACATTGGCATCGACAAACTGGTGTCGACACACTGGCGTCGACAAACTGGTGTCGACACACTGGTGTCGACAAAGTGTGTCGACACACTGGTGTCGACAAAGTGTGTCGACACACTGGTGTCGAGGTGTCAATACGCTAGTGTTGACACACTGGTGTCGACATACCGGTGTCGATACACCAGTGTCGATACAATGATGTATGATACGGGTAGAGATACAGGCATGTCCATACCCGTGCGTGTGTGTGTCGAGTTGAACTCAACAGATCATGTCAATACTGACAAAGTATGTTGAGATCAACGAAATATATGACACGGGTAGGGACACGGGCGTGTCCCTACCCGTGTGTCGCTGTGTCAAGTTGAGTTCGTCGAAATGTATCCAAAGAAGGTGACGACCAGGGAACACGACCATATCATGTGGACACGGGTCGGGATATGGGCGTGTCCGTACCCGTATCAAGTATTGAACCGACACTGAAACCTTCTGTAATGCTTCGCCCAAGTAGGACTCGGTCGTGACCCTACCCATCTCACTTTTTATATATATGGGTTGTGAAAACCCTAGCCATTTTTACTCCTCACTCCAGCCACGTTTCCTGAGAGAAATTTCTGTAGAGATGGGAAAACTGCTGGAGCAAGTCCAAGAGGAGGAGATCCGCCACTGTGAAAAAGGAAGATGCCGCCGAGAAGAGTCACAAGATCCATGGCCGTAAATAATGGAAATGTCGGAAATGAGGTGAGTTTTCTACCCTCTCCCTTGGTGCTAGATCTCTAGTTATTTTCTAGGAGAGATATTGACTCAAGAGAGTCTTGATGGAGGGGATTTTTCTAGGGATGGCCATGCTAGGACATGTGTTATAGGTTTTAGATCTCTTCAGCCTCCCCTTTCTTCTATGTGATGATGGGTCGATGGTTTCGTGAGGAGAAGTGGTCTCATGAGGGTGAATAAGGGAGGAGGAAATTCTGGAGTGATTTTGGAAGACCAACTTGAGGAGAGAGATGAACCGATGCCGTTCATTCCACTTTAAGATACGTGCAGAATCTGTGTTCTGCCCACGACGATATTCTTGGCCATTTTCATGTAAGATATGTCGAGATTTGGGATTTTGACTAAACACAAAAGTTGAAGCCCTTGAAAATACCTTTCCAACGAATGGTTACATGACTTCAGGCGAAGTCTGTAGCCACGAAAAAGCCTGAACGAAAATGACGTCCGTTAAAACCTGCATGCAGAAATTGTGTTCTGTGCACAGCGGACTTTGAAGCCGATTTCAAATAGGATACAATGAATTTTGGGTTGTGGGCTGAATATGAAAGTTGTAACCCATGGAAAGACCTTTCCATCGAGGGGTAATATGCTTTCACCAGATTAATGTAGCTTCGGGAATCTCCGATTGAAATTGCTATCCAGATATATTCTGCACTTAAATCCTGGGGTCTTATATAATATGGATTTGGATTCGGTGGAATCGATGTTGCAAATTAACTCGAGATTTGGGTGAACTATTTTATGGTAACCACCTTAATACTATGAATGATGAAGTTTACTAATTGGATTCATATAACCGAATTGTGAAGCAATCTTACTTAAACGAAATGACTTGTTAGAAATTGGTAGACTATTATATATGCGCATTATGTTATATTATGTTGAAATCATTTGGAATGACATATAGAAGGATAAACTATGGCCATGAGTATGTTTGATGGTTGCAATGAAATTTAGTAGTCCAATACTTAGAGCGTAGTCTCCCTACGGATAGTATTGTGGAAGGATGTATGTGCGGTGTTGACCGTTACTAGTTGGGTTAGTGTTGAGATGTGGTATAGACGGACGGTTGGGCTTGGTCCTCGATGTTCACGTCCCGGGGCTCCTTCCGTGCCGAGTGGATGGTTGGGTTGTGTCCTTGTGCTTACTTCCGAGGCCCATTTCATGCCACGGTGATGTGGAATTCGAATGCGGTGGGAGTCGAAATGCGGTGTTGTAATCCTGGGTTAAGGATAGTGTGGCAGGTCTACAGGCTCGTCGATCGTCACACTGACGCGAGTTGACAGTTAGACTTTAGACGGTTGGGTTGTGTCCTCAATGTTAAAGTCCCGGGGCACCTTCCGTACCAAGTGAACGGTTGGGTTATGTCCTCGTGCTTTCTTCTGAGGCCCATTTCGGGTCACACCAGGTCAGTTCGGGGTTGTATTCTCGGGGTACATCTACCCGAGACCCCCGCTCAGCCATAGTACGCATGGGCTCCGCTATTGTGTTCTTAGCGTTGAGGCGTACATAGGCCTAGGTGAAGTAGTGTGGGTACCCGCCTAGTAGTAGAGATGTGCGCTCTACTGCCAACGCCTGGCCACGGCGGTTGATGCCTGAGAGGTTAGCTACCTGCTTGAATAGTGGGAACTACTAGTCTATGTCGACATAGCAATTGCATGTGTGTGATCATGGGTGACTCATTGCATTGTATATATACCATTTCATAACATTGTACAACAAGATCCTCATGGTATAAGTTTGTATGGGCACTCCTATACGATGAGTTATTTTATGTAAACTGATCCTTAACTTATAAGCTTGTATGAGCATCCTCATATGTTACATTACTTTACTGCTGTAGTTACTTATACTAGATGATTTGTTATATGTCATATAGAACAGCTAGTTTATAATATTGTTATTCATGTACTATTACCACCTGCTTGTATATGTTTTACTACTTGTATATATTACCCTTGTTCCCTTTCTCCGCCCGGTGCCGAGGAGTCGCCGGGGGAGCGGATGTGAAGCCACTTAGTGTTTTCGACTAACGGTTGCTACGTCTTCCTTTTTAGGAGGTCACCCCACATGTAGAGCAGTCGCAGTCTTTGAAGTAGGACAGCAAGGCCAGGACACTATGGCCTGAAGGGACAGTACCGTCGCTACCGTCGATTACAGATGTGAGTGTTATGAGACTCTAATGTAGACCTTTTGGGCAATTTTATAGCTAGACTCTGATATTGTAGAAGCATGTTTTAGCTTCTCTTCTTTGTTTTATTTGGACTATATACTTGGTGTTGATTTGGCTTCTCTTGTTTATATTATGGTTGGGTTGGCATGTTTATATTGATATTGGTTGTAGCTGGCAGAATATACGTCTTGTGGTACAGGTTAGCCCATGTGCTAATGCTAGCGCAATGCGGCTATTCCGTGCATAAGACACCCCTTCGTAAAATGTTTTGGGATCCGGGAGGGGGGGTCTTACACCTTCGATCGGCCGATCAACACGAGGAGGGTCATCAAGGAGGAGTGAACCGGTGTCCACTATCCGAAACCCGCTAATTCCTAGAGGTGGATCGTTGCGAGAAGGGTTGGACGACTTGCGAGTGTCGTTCGAAGAACACAAGAGGGATGTGAAGAAAAACTTCTTGGGAATTCAGAAATTTTTTAAATTTCTGACAAAAAGTTTGAAGTTGAAGCCCACTACAGCAAGGGCGGCAGAATGGGAAGATCCGGTCATGGAACCGCCCCGTACATCTACCTGCCGAGCACGTCGGACGCGGAACAGCAAGCACATTTTGGCAGATGACCAAGGAGAGACCAGCGCGGGTGACAGCAGAAATTTTTGAAGATTTTGGGATGGCTAAAAATTTTGCCGCTATCGGCCAGCGATATTCACTGTCGCCGGCGACAGTGAATTTTTCTTCAATTTCAGAAATTATTTATGATGTAATGTTATGTGGGACTTAGATGTGGTATTATTCTTCTGTAATAGTATAAGACTCGGTATCTGGTGTTTCCATTTATAGGTTATGTAATTTTTAATTTTGCTTAATGTTCATGATTTTAACAATTTTATTATGTTAATTTTTTTTTGGCTTGCGATGGTGATCTATTAATTTCAAAGATCTAAAATTCCTAGTTCTAATCGTAATAATGAAAAACGGGAATCTGGAAGTGGTTTCGTGAAAATATCCGTAAGTTGTGAATCAGTGCTTATAAAATTGACTTTAATCGTATTTTGTTTTATGTGGTCTCTTATGAAATGGTGACATACATCAATGTGTTTGGACTTAGAATGATGAACTGGATCATATGTTAAGTCAATTACACTTTTATTATCACATTTTAATTCAATTGTTTCATGAACTATTCCAAAATCTTCTAAAGTTTGCTTCATCCATAAAGCTTGGGCACAACAACTTCCTAGTGCGATGTACTCAGCCTCAGTGGTAGATAAGGCAACAGAATTCTGTTTCCTACTCGACCACGAGATAAGTGAAGGGCCAAGAAAGTGACAGGTGCCACTGGTGCTTTTACGATCTAAGGAACAACCAGCATAATCAGAATCTGAAAAGCCATTTAATACAAATGTATTCTTATGAGGATACGATAATCCTAATTTAGATGTGCCAATAAGATATCTAAAGATGCATTTAACTGCTTTTAAATGAGACACTTTGGGATTATCTTGAAATCTAGCACATAAACATACAGCGAACATAATATCAGGCCTAAAGGCAGTTAAATACAATAGTGATCGTATCATTCCTATATAAAGTGTTTGATCTATGGATATTCCACTTTCATCTTTTCCTAACTTTAATAAGACACCGATGGGGGTATTTTCTTGTTTTAGATTTTGAAACCCAAATCTTTTTTAAATATCATGAATATATTTAGATTGACAAATAAAAATTCCATCATGCTTTTGAGTAATTTGAAAACCAAGAAAATAAGTGAGTTCACCTACCATGCTCATTTCAAATTCATTCTTCATAATTTCAATAACACTATCACATAATTTTTCATTTGTGGATCCAAAAATAATATCATCAACATATATTTGTAAAACGATAAGATCATCATTGATATGTTTAACAAATAAGTTACAATCAGCACTGCCCATTTTGTAATAATTATTTAGTAAATAAATAGTCAATCTATCATACCATGCTTGGGGTGCTTGTTTCAAACCATTAAGGGATTTTTCTAATTTAAAAACATGATCAGGAAATCTAACATCAACAAAGCCTGGAGGTTGTTCTACATAAACCTCCTCCTTAATATACCCGTTAAGAAAAATAGTTTTAACATCCATTTGAAATAATTTAAACTTCTTAAAACTAGCAAATGTTAGAAATATTCTAACTGCTTCTAAACGTGCTATGGGTGCAAAAGTTTCATCAAAATCTATTCCTTCTATTTGTGCATAACCTTTTGCTACGAGTCTAGCTTTATTCCTAGTGACCCTAGATTCACTATCTAGTTTATATTTAAAAATCCACTTAACCCCTACAACAGGATGATTTGACAGTCTTTCTACTATCTTCCAAAACTTATTACGTTCAAATTAATTAAACTCATCATTCATAGCTAAAAACCGAGAATTATCATTTAAAGCATTTTTAACTCTTTTAGGTTCTATATCAGAAAAAAGCACATATTTGAGAATAACTCATGTACGGATGAACGAGTACTTACCCCTCTTGATGGTTCTCCAATAACCAAATCTTGGAGATGATCTTTTGAAAATCTTAGTTCACTTGGAGGCACGTATCTTTGCTCTTCTTCTTCTTCTTCTTCTTATTCGACTCCTTTTCTTCATCTTCATCACCAAGGTTTTCATCGTCATCCACCTTTTGTAGAGGGGAGAGCTCCTCATCTTTACCTGTATTATTAGCTTCTACACATGAAAAAAACTCATCAAATTTAACATGTATCGATTCTTCAACCATTTTAGTCATTTTATTGTAAACTCTATAAGCTTTACTTGTTGAAGAATAACTAATAAAAATACCTTCATCACACTTTTCATCAAATTTGCCTAAATTATCTTTAGTGTTCAAAACGAAACATTTACACCCAAAAACTTTAAAATAAGACACAGTCGATTTCTTTTGAAAATATAACTCATAAGATGTTAATTTTAAGAGAGGTCGAAGCATAACACGATTAATAACATAACAAGCAGTACTAATAGCTTCGGCCCAAAATGATCGAGGTAATTTGTATTCAGATAGCATAGTGCGAGCTAGTTCTTGCAAAGTTCTATTTTTCCTTTCTACCACACCATTTTGTTGAGGTGTACGAGGAGCAGAAAATTCATGTTTAATTCCTAACTTATTACCAAACTAAACAAATTTCTCATTATCAAATTCACCTCCATGATTTGAACGAATGCATTTTATTTTTAACTCTATTTCATTTTGAACACGTAAACATAATTTGGAAAATTCTAAAAATGCATCAGATTTAGACGATAAGAAAATTATCCAACTAAAACGAGAAAAATCATCAATCAAAACAAAAGTGTACTTTTTACCACCTAGACATAGTGTATTATTAGGACCAAACAAATCCATATGTATCAATTCTAAATGCCTAATGGTGGAAACGACTTTTTTGTTTTTAAAAGAAGACTTTGTAAATTTTTCTTTTTGACATAGTAAAGATAAAGATGATAAATTTTAATGCAAAAAAGGTAAACCTTTAACAAGTTTATTTTGAGACAATTTTATGATTAGCTTGGAACTGAATGTCCAAGACGTCTATGCCACAAATCTAACTCCTTATTTTTAGAAATAAAACACTTTAATGGAGAATGTGACAAATCATTAAATCTAATCATGTAAATATTTTTAAATCTAGGAGCAGTAATAACAATATCATTTATTTTAGAGTTAATAATTTTGCATAGGTTTGAAGTTGAGTCAAACAAGATGTTTAAGCCAATATCACATAACTGACTTATCAAAATTAAATTATGCTTCAAACCATTAACATACAAAACATTTGAGATAATAAATTATTTGTTACCTACTACTCCAATGCCGATGATTTTTCCCTTTCTGTTGTCTCCAAAAGTAACTACTTCTCCTTTCTTCATCTCCAGGCTAAGGAACTTTGATTTATTGCCTGTCATGTGCTTGGAACAGCCCGAGTCCAAGTACCACACGTCTTCTTTATGATTAACTTGCCAACACACCAAGAAAAAGGGTGAGAGTAAAGATCTGGCTACCCAAGTGGTTCCTCCCATAGAATAGGTGGAAGCCTTAGGCACCCAGATTTGTTTGACTGAACAATATCCCGTCTTCTTACAAGTATGTGTTGTGTGACCATACTTATAACATTTGGCACACTTGATGAAAGAAGTCAACGGATTCTTTAAAGTAAATTTTGACCCTTTGCTGGAAGCTACTTGGACAGGGGGTTTATTGTTTTTAATCTGAAAATTAGATTTTGAGCCTTTCCTGGAATTTTTCCTATCGCCGGCGACAGTGGATGTCGCCGGGCGATATTACTCAGGAGAGTATCCAAGTCCGAATTTTTCAGAACCATAATACTGGTTTCCCAAAATCATATTTTGAGATTTTAGGCCCACTCCAAATTTGTTAGTGGCCATTTCTAAATTATGGACTTATCCCCTAAATACATTATTTTTGGCAACTACGGTGTCGCAACGGTTTACGAAGGACTTCCTGCTGCCTTCCACTTAAGATTGAGAAAACTTTAGAGATCTCTCTAAGGCCTCTTTCTCTTTTGTAAGAGTTTCAACCCGAGTCTGAGTCTTAGAGAGATCTTTCTCAAGCTCTACTATCTTTGTCAAGGAGGGACAATCCTCTTGACAAGTCGCTTTCTCCTTCCCAAGGACTTTTACTTCATTTTTTAGTTTTTTATTTTCTTTAACTAATACTTTATTTTCAGATTTAAACAATATAATTTCATGCATTTTGTTTGTCTAAATACTCACAAGTTATCAAAAAATCAGAATATAAATCATCAAAGGTTTCAGGAGTTACCTCAGTGTTGCTCTAGACACTGCTTCCTTCATCATAAGATGAAGCACTCTTTCCTATCAAGCACATGTTGGCCTCCTCTTCAGTTTCTGACCCTGAATTGCTTGAATCCTCAGAAGTGGCTTCGTCCCATATTTCAGCCTTTAGAACTTTCTTCTTATCTTTCTTTCTATGCCGCTTCTCCTTCAGCTCTTTCAGATACTTTGGGCACTTGCTCTTTATGTGGCCAATCTTCCTGTAATGATAGCACTCAGGTGGTGGTCTATCTTCATTATCCTCTCCTTTAGCTTGGGATTTCCCTTTCCTATTCACAGATTCTTGCCTCTTGAAAAATCTCTTGAAAGAATTTCTTCTTTCAGGATTTCTCATGAATCTCCTGAATACCTTCACAAACAAGCTCTCTTCATCTTCATCATCACTTTCATCGGACTCGCTTTCCTTTTCCTTCTTGGACTTCAACGCCAAAGCTTTCTTTCTTGCCTCCAAGCTATACTCTTGTTGTTCAATCCTCAACTCTACTTCATGGGTTTTCAAGTTGCCTATCAGATTCTCAATTTGGAGAGACTTTAGATCGCGCGACTCTGAGATGACAGTCACTTTTGGATTAAACTTTGGGGGAAGCGATCTAAGTATTTTCCTCACCAAATCTCCATTTGAGAAATTCTTCCCTACAATCCTTGAGTTGTTTACTATCTTGCTAAACCTTTTGTACATGGAGTCTACATCCTCATCGACCTCCATTTTGAACTTCTCAAACTCTATTCTAGCTGAAAAAGCTTTGAGTCATTTACCTGCGATGTTGCTTTATGAGTAACTTTAAGAAGATTCCAAATATCATATGTAGTATCACATGCACAAACACGGTTAAATTCAGTCCTATCTAACGCACAAAATAAAGTGTTCATTGCCTTAGCGTTATTTTTACATCGAAGATTATCAGCTTCATCCCATTTGTCCTTGGGTTTTTCCATAGAGACACTTCCTACAACAGTTATAGGAGCAGAGTAGCATGTTTCTACCAAGCTCCAAACATCGATATCTAGTGCTATTAGAAAACATCGTATTCGAGCTTTCCAATTATTGTAGTCTATGCCCGAGAATAAGGGAGGTCTACTTATACCTTGCCCCTCAGAAAATGCGTGATTATTTTGCTCCATTACTACCGGTGGTGAAACCGTTTTTGGTTAACCTGTCTCTGGTACCAAGTGATGGACCTTGCGGCGCCCTTAGAGGGGGGTGAATAAGGGTTCTTTTAATTTTTCTTAAAAATTAAGCAAACTTTACTAGATGAATAACAATAATATACTTGAAGAGTGCAAATGGATACTAACTAGAAACAATAATGATATATTTCAAAAGATTTAAATTGATACAAAGGGTCTCTATAGTGCTAGAGACAAAGGCTCATGAAATAAATAATTTGCTAGTGTTTTCGTCGGTTCTTCTACCAAGAACCGACAGGCTAATGCGTATCTCTTCCCAGATCTTGCTTCTAGCCTCCCCTAGATCTAACCACGATCTTGATGCTGGACACAAGGCAACGATTTCTCCCAAAGCCACACAAGGACTTGGATGCCACTCACAAGGCGGCGATTCTCTCCTAAGCCACACAAAGACCTAGACGCCACACAGATGGCAGCAATTTCTCTACCGATTACAATGAGAAAGTAAAAGAAAAGAACAAAAACAAATTGAACACTTTATGCTAGACACTCCATTCAAACAATGCCCAGAAGATGCCGATGAATCCTTACTAGAGATTCTTCGAATGCTTCACACGTGTCGTCAATTTTTCGCGCCTTTGTCCTTCCTGAGAGCATGAAGTAACTCTGAGTTCTGGAGCTCTCTGAAATGTTAATGCAAGAACATACAGTACAGGTAATTAAATTTGTGATTTCCTCAAGAAATGAAAAGCTTTTATACTCGGGCGCTATCGCCTGGCAATACTGGGTATCTCCAACCGGCGATAGCGGTAACCGCTGCCACGTGGTCCATGAACTCCACATTCTCGCATCGCACAAACGTCATGCGCTGAATCGTGCACTATCGCCGAGCGATACCGGATATTGCCTTAAGGGCAATAGTAAAATAACGGAAGCCACGTTTTCGTCGAGCATCGAGCAGAAATGAGTCGAGTGGCGTTATTGACGATTGACGATACTCAATGTCGCCTGGCGATATCTCTCGTGTTCAATTCTAACCCGATTTAGCACCAAAACGATATTAGATATAGACATATATTATCTGCAGACCAAAAACATCCAAATATCAAATACAAACAAGATTTGTTATTAGCAAACCCGGAAGAGTGGAATGCATGCTCCAATAGGTACACCTAAGACATAGAACATGGTTCCGCCCCGCCGGCTCCAACTCCATTCCAGTAGACTGAGATGGGGCGGGTACTAATAACTATTCTGGAGGCCTTCAGGGCTCACCAGTACAGCCCCAAATCCAAATCCTGAGGCTAACTGGCTGAGTGTCTTTCGGGGGCTCTCTACTCCTTCCTACCTTGGGATGGAGTAAGCAGTCTGTACAGAGGAGTGCCTAGACATTATTTATGAGATGCTGTCGGGGATTCGATGACCGACGGAGGAGGCGATATCCATGGCAGTTTCCTGCTTGGAATCGTAGGCAAAGAGATGGTGAAAGTCACTATTAGACACCACCTTCGCTGGAGTGGAGTGCGTAGACATTTCCTGGGAAGAATTCAGAGTAGCTCTATTGGAACATTTTGTACCTCTGTCAGTGAGGGATGAGTTGAAGGACAGTTTCCTGCAGTTTAGGCAGGGCAACAGGATGGTGTTGGAGTACTACTGGGAGTTCACACACCTAGCCTGCTTTGCAAACTCATATCAGTTGGAAGATGCGGGCTACACAAAGAGGTTCTATACGGGCCTTCATGATGACATATGGCAGACCCTCCTATTTGTTTATGATGGGAGCATGGCCAGGATTTTGGAGATGATAAAGAAGCTATGGGCAGACCAACTTACAGTTCGAGGCTGGAAGAGACTGGCTAATGACTCAGTAATTTGTGGCAGGAGAGACCATACTAGAGGTATTATCATTGGGGAAACGAGGAATGTTGATCACCCCCACCAAGAGGACAGGCAGGAGCAGAGGAACCTGGTTGTGTTAGCTCCTCAGCCCTCGCAGATCCGGGAGATGCCAAGGGAAGTGGAGGAGGCACCGATATGCTTCTAGTGCAACCAGCCAGGGTACATGCGGAGGAACTTCCCCATGAGTGAAGCACACCCACTGGCACTACAGGATTCCCCACCTGCATGAAAGTTTAGTTGTCAAGGATGCGGCCAAGGACGTGGATTTTAAGGTGGAGACCACAGAAAGGATAGAGGGCAGGTGTATGCCTTGGATCTGACTCAACCCCGAAACCCGAAGAGGGTGATAGCAGGTACGCCAGTAAATTTAATGTTTTTTTCTTTCCTAGAAGTTAGATTACGTGAATATAAAACTGTAGAATTAGGAATGAATTTGAAACTAGATAACTAAGAAGAAAAACTTAACTAACTCAGGTATAGTGATGGCGTGTGGCAAACCCGCTCATACCCTATTCGACACTGGAGCTTCACACAATGTTTTCTCAGAGGAGTTTATCAGAGACCTGGAGCAGATCAAGAACTTTGAGGGAGTTGTTAGGAGGGTGCTGCTCCCCAATGGGACCAAGATCTAGTGTACAGGTAAGTGTGTTTTGAGAGTGACCATTGATGGTATAATCTTTGAGGCCCCGACAACGATCTTGAGGATGCCAGATTTTTATCTCATCGTGGGCATGTCATTGCTCAACTAGAACCATGCATAGATTGATTACCAGCAAGGAGGGTCAAGCTGAGATATGACGACACTTACCCGACCTTCGAAGGTATTGTCCCAGCTTCCCGTCTTCTACTGTCTTCTGTTCAGGCCGTCAAGGCACATCTGTAGTGAGACAAAGTATATCAGATGCTGTTTGAGATGGCTGAGGCCAAGGATCCTGTTGCTAGTATCCCAGTGGTGCAGGATTTTGCTGATGTATTTCCGGAGAAGTTGTCAGGTTTCTTGCTGCATCGAGAGAAGGATTTACAGATACAACTCGTGTCAGGGGCAATGCTGGTATCCAGAGCTCCTTATCGGATAACACCGAAGGATTTGGTAGAGTTCAAAGTCAGTTGCAGGAGCTAGTGGAATACGTATTTTTCCGGCCAAGCTCTTCACCATGTAGAGCTCCGATGTTGTTCGTGAAAAAGAAGGATGGGGCACTCCGATTGTGCATCGATTACACGTCACTGAACATGCTGATGGTCTGAAACACGTACCCACTACCGAGGATTGACGAGTTGTTTGACTAGTTTGAGGGAGCCCACTGGTTGTCAAAGCTGGATCTTAGATCAGGATACTACCAGCTGTAGATTCAGGAGGAGGACATCCCAAAGACCGCTTTCAGTAGTAAATATGGGTTGTATGTGTTCACCGTGATGCCATTCGGACACACGAATGCACCATCCACATTCATGAGTTTGATGAACCGAGTATTTGAGGACTATCTAGATGTTTTCATCATAGTGTTTATTGACGAAATCCTCATTTATTCGAGGATCGAGGAGGAGCATGCCCGCCATTTAGCACTAAATCTAGAGAGGCTCTGAGAGCACAAGATGTATGCCAAGTTCAGCAAGTGGCAGTTTTGGCTGAAGGAGGTGGCTTTCCTGGGCCGTATTATTAGCGGAGCAGGTCTGGCAGTGGATCCAACAAAGGTTCAGGCAGTACGGGATTGGCCACCACTAAAGATGGCCACTGATGTGAGGATCTTCCTAGGACTTGTCGATTAGTATAGGAAGTTTGTGGAGGGATTTTCACGGATAGCTCTTCCACTTACATCTCTGACGAAGAAAGAGACACCCTTTGTTTGGGCACCGCAGTGCGAGGCTACCTTCTAGGAGCTGAAGGGTTGACTTACCTCAGCTGCTATCCTTGCACTTCCATCTGGGAAGGAAGGATTTCAAATGTATACCGATGCGTCATACAAGGGGATGGGTGTCGTTCTGATGCAGAACGAGCACATAATAGCTTATGCCTCCAAAGAGCTGAAGAAACACGAGCAGAACTACCCAGTGCACGACCTGGAGATCAGAGCGGTTATCTTCGCTCTGAAGATCTGGCAGTGCTATGTCTACGGAGTCTATTGTTATATTTTCTCGGATCATAAGAACTTGAAATACGTAGATACATAGAAGGTGCTGAATATCCGACAAAGACGCTCGGTAGACTTCTTGTCTGACAACTAGTATACCATGCATTATCATTCCGGAAAGGCCAATGTAGTAGAAGATGCTCTGAGCCGGAGAGCCACTACACGAGGAGCAGGACCTCATCTGATGGCCATTGAGCTGGTGCGGATGTTGGAAGAGATATAGATATCTCTGGTATCTGAGGATGATCCAAAACTTTATAAGGAGTACCTGGCGTCGATGAGTACCACCGAAGACATCCAGGATCGCATTAAGGACAGGCAGAGGCTGGATGCGAGGATGAAGCTGATATTTAGGGCCTTGGAGGAAGGCATGCAGGGGATTACTCTATTAGAGATGGGCTATGCTTTAGAGGGTGAGTCTATATACCGATAGGAGGCCGAATTCGGGAAGATATCATGACAGAGGCACACTGTAGTAGATATTCAGTGCACCCGGGGATCACGAAGATGGAAACAGATCTGAAGGGGACGATGTATTAGCCGAGCATGAATAAAGATATTACACACTTCATGATGTATTGTGAGTCTTTTCAGCTCGTAAAGGCAGAGTACAAGAGTCCAGCTGGATTATTGCAGCCACTCTCGGTGCTAGAGTAGAACTTTATGGACATATTCATGGATTTTATACACGGGATACCCCAATCCCATTCAGGTAACGACTCGATTTGGTTGATCGTCCATAGATTGACAAAGGTGCCTACGTTTATTCCAATTAGGAAGGACGCACCATTCGGTGATCTGGTGCGAAGATTTGTGGAGCAGTTTGTCCGCTACCATGGAGTGCTCAGGACATTCGTGTCAAATCGGGATGGACAATTTATGTCCAAGGAGTGGAGGTCAGTTCAGGACTACCTAGGCTATCGTTTGTCTTTCAGTACGGCTTTCCACACTCATAAAGACGGGCAGACATTGCGCACCAACTGGACATTGGAGGATCTTCCGCGCATATTCATTTTGGACCGCGGAGAGCCCTCAGCAAGACTGTTGTCGTTGATCGAGTTCTCCTACAACAACAGTCATCAGTCCATCATAGACATGGGCCCTTAAGAGGTATTGTATGAATAGAGATGCATGACCGCACTATCTTGGATCCAGGAAGAGGATCTTAAGGCACTCAGCTCGAAGTTCATGTAGGACATAGATGCTCGGGTGAGTTTGATTCGAGATAGGATGTTGGAGGTCCAGAGTAGACAGGCCAAATAACACGATGCGCTACATCGTCATGTGGAGTTCCATGTGGGAGACTACATTTTCTTGAAGATACGGTGGATGCATGGAGTCTCGATGGTTCTAGGGCATATGAAGCTAAGTCTAAGATAAATAAGGCCTTACAGGATCCTGGAGCGGATCAACCCCTTGGCCAACAGGCTGGAGTTTTCGCCGGAGTTAGCGGGATTGCATGACATCTTCCATGTCTCTTTACTTCGTAGGGCTCTACTACGACCTAAGCAGTTGATCTCTACTACAGATGGCCCGATGGCTTCGTACCGATCAGTCAGCATGCAGCCAGTCAGGATCGATGATACAACACTGCGGGTCTTGCGGTGCAAGAGGGTTCCGCTAGTCAAGTTTTTATGGAGGAATCATGGTCAGAAAGATAACACCTGGGAGCCATGGTACCTGATGCAGCAGAGGTACCCGGATCTCTTCGAGTAAGGTATACCTTCAAATTCTTAGGGATGTGAAATACCTCTTATACTAATTAAAAGATGTGAGTTAGATCAAAAATATTCTAGAGGGGGGTGAATAGAGTATTTAGAGTTAATTAAATTTTCTGACTAATACAGAATAGTCCTAGTGCTGTAGGAAAGAAAATAAAAATAAAAACATAGAAAGACTAACTAACAATCACAGCCACAGCAAGAAACAAAAGAAATGCCAACCAGACGAAACAAGAAATTTCTAGTGGTTCCCCAACCTGGGTACATCCACTCTTCTACCACCCTGGTAGGAATCCAATCAGATTTTTGATCAGGTTCCTAACACAATGAGCTTTTGATCAGGTGCTCAAAAACCAAATCTCAAGTCTTTTGGTCAGGAGATTGTAACCAAGAATCACTTTTGAAGGGAGATGATAACCCTTTATACAGAGAGGGGGTGAGAGATGATGGTGTCTTCTCTGTCAACAATCAGAGAGAATACTAGTGGATATGACGGTAGCAAATAGCTCCCCCTGAGATGTAGAATAATTCAGGGAAATCTGGAGCTTTGCTTTAGGGTGATAGGCCTTCAGTCTTTAAGCCTTTATCAGAAAACTCTGCAGGATCTTGTTGACAGATAGAATAGCTTTTGTCCTTTGAAGTCCTGGAGTGTTGAACAATGAAGACTCTTGATTTAGATTGATTGTTCTTCTTCTTCAGAGAGCAGATCTACTTCTGATCTAGTGCTTCTTTGCTGTATCAGAGCTTTTTGGAGCAGAGAAATCCTGGATGACAGACTGACTGAATTCTCTATGTGTCAGTGTGTGCCTGTGTCTGTCTTTGGTATCTCTATTTCTTGTGTATGCTCTTTCTATTTGTATTTCTTGTGTCTCCAGTAAAAGAGAAAAATCTCTTTTATATTTTCTGAAGGAATTTCCTTTCGAATTTTGAATTCCACTGCTGCAATCAATGTTGACGGCCTTGAGAATAAACTGCATTGATTTATTTCCCCAACTGTCCTTGGAAAAATGGAAAGCAATAATTCTGATGAAAGTCGTGATCAATGCACTGTCCAACGGTAATATTCAGAGAATATTTTGACATTAATCATACAGAAATTATTGCCATAGACTGAGGACAGAAGGAAGCAAATACTAAGTCTAGAATCGTCGAACAGATAACAGAAATCATCCAGCTGAGTCCACTGTTCATCAATCTAAGTTGTTGTGTTCGTCGATCTAATAACTTATGTTCGTCGAGTTGAGTTCCAAGATCGCCAAGCTGATAAAGGAACTGCATGCTTCAGAAACTTTGCCTTTTCTGTGTCTGAAGTTCGTCGAGCTGATAACTGGCTTCGTCTACTGAAGTTCAGCAAACTATTCTGGACTTAGATTATTCACATATGCTTCCGAAATGAAAGTGGTTGAAGTATCCAGAAATCGTTGACCTAAGAATTCGATTTCGTCGAGCGGAGGACAATTAAGTGTTGCTGGATAATTCTAGCCAAAGTGGTCAAAGTTCGTCGAGCTGAAAATCTGGAATTCGCCGACTGGAGATGTTTCTAGACTTAGAAAAGTTGAGAAGCTTCTGGTTTTAAGAAGTTGAAGTAAAGAATCCCGAAATCATCGAGTAGAGAACTAAGTTCGTCGACCAATGTCTGATTCTAAGGAATTGGAATATCTTGATGTTTTCTAAACTTGAAGTGTTGTTGTAGTGTCCAAGTTTTCATCGACCAGAAGATTCACCTACTCGAGTAGGTTACTTCCTCTCGAGTAGTTTAGTTCATCTACTCGAGTAGTTGCCAGCAGACCTCTTTAGAATTTTTCTAAGTATTCCACTCGAATAGTACTTCATGTACTCGAGTAGTTCATATACTATACTCGAGTAGCTCTTCCAAGTACTCGAGTAGATCCTCTATATACTCGAGTAGGTCTCTTAGTATACTCGAGTAGTTCTGTCTATATACTCGAGTAGTTGATCTCTATATACTCGAGTAGTCTGTTTATACATACCCGAGTATGTTTCCCATCATATACTCGAGTAGTTATTCAACTACTCGAGTAGTTATTGACTTACTCGTATAGTTGGCCATTTATTTCCGAAAATTTCGCTAAGTCATTTTTCTGACGGGATTTTTCAAATCACGCGACATGATTGGTCCACGTGTACATCATTATGACCGATTATGACCATTAGTCTCTCCTATATAAGGTCTTATCAGAAAATGACAAACCCTAAGTTTTTCTCAAAGCTTTCTTGTAATCTCTTTTTCGAGAAATATTCTTCAGCCGCCTCTCTCTGACTTTCGCGAAACGGAAGCCGCCGCCGCTGCCTTCTTCTCCGGCCAAAGCTTCTACTTTCAGAGGATGATTCTGAAGAAAAGTTACAGATCGAGATCGACTTCACTGATCACATCCTCTCTCGATTTCTATAAAAGGAAGTAGATCCAGATCGAGGCCGAGACCTTCTTCACCGATTTCTGAAAAGGCTACAAAGTTGAAAAGAAGAAGATCCTGGCCATTTCCTTCAGATCTGAGTGATTCACTGTTTGTATTCTTGTAAACTCTTTATTAATCTTATAGGAGAAATCTTCTCCGAGTGTAGGAGTTTTTCACTCCGAGTTTGTAGGAAGTGCTATCTTCCGAGGTGTAGATCCGTTTTGTTTGGATCGAGTTTGTAGGAACTTTGTTCCGAGGGTAGGATCGATTTGTGATCCGAGATAGTGGAGTAGCCGAGTCTAGTCGATTGCTAGATCGGTAAGGGAAAGTGGATGTACCCAAGGTTGGGGAACCACTATACATCTTGTGTCGTCTGTGATATTGGTAGATATTTCTGTGTTCCGCTCTAATTAACTTTTATTCCGCAAAAGACGCACAAACCACCTATTCACCCCCCTCTAGGTGATTTAGGTCGACAACAGTTTTCTTTCACTATACTCCAGGGAAGGGGAACGCCGTCATAGATGCCTTGAGTCATAAGATGCTGGAAAGGGCAACTTTGGTTGTAGATGAATGATGAGCGTCTGATCCAGGAGTTGGAAGCGTTAAATATTTCTACTGTTAGCAAGGATTCCATAGCAAATACATGGTTGAACTGGACGGAGGTACAATATGACCTTGTGGACAGGGTTCGGCGAGCAACGGAACTTGATGAAAGTTTACAACACTATACAGTGGATGGGTCAAAGGGCCAATTCTCCTGGGATGATGGCCTTTTGCGAAAAGATCGTCGTTTATGTGTCCCGAGTATGGGTAAGCTAAGAGATTAATTTATGTATGAAGCTCACTTCACGAAATATTCAATTCACTCCGGCAGCACAAAAATGTATAAAGATATGAAAAAGCTGTTTTGGTTGCTGGGTTTGAAGAAAGACATAGCACATTACGTGGCTAAATGTTAGACTTGTGCCTTAGTGAAAGCTGAATACCAGAAGCCTGGAGGTTTCCTGAAGTTGCTACCTATTTCAGAATGAAAGTTTGATGATATTTTGATGGATTTCGTCCACGGTTTGCCAAGATATTAATGCGGTAACGATTCAGTTTGGGTGTTCATAGACTACTTGACTAAAGTGGCTCACTTCATTCCGAACAAGATGGACGATTTAGTGGAAGTCTTGGCTAAGCTTTATGTTACAAATAGTATGGTTACACTGTATTCCCCGTAGCATTGTCAGTGATCGAGATTGGTGCTTCACGTCGAATGATTGGATGCTAATCCATCAGTTGTTGGGGACAAAGTTAACATTCAGTACGACCTTTCATCCACAAATGGATGGGAAAACTGAGAGGACCAATAGAACGATGGTTTACATGCTCCAGATGTGCGCATTGGATTTCGGGAAGAGATGAGAGGATCATCTCAATATGGTAGAGTTCACCTACAATAATAACTATCAAGCTAGTTTAAAAATAGCGCCTTTTGAAGCTTTGTATGAGAGGAAGTGTCATACACCTTTAGCTTGGGCGGAAATAGACGAATCTAAGTTATATATGCGTAAGGAAGTCGAAGAGGCTAATGCGACAATACGCTCTATTCGGGAGAGGCTATTAATAGCCCAAGACCGACAAGCAAAGTACTATAACGCCAAGCACCAAAATATAGACTTTGCGGTTGGCGAATGGGTGTACTTGAAAATCAAATCTTTATGGGCATGTCCAGGATTCGGCGCTTGAAAAAGCTGAGTCCAAGGTTTCTTGTCCCATTTGAAGTGATGGAACGAGTTGGGGATGGTGCCTATCGGCTAGATTTTTCGACAGAATTGAGTCAGTTGCATGATGTGTTTCACATATCAGTGCTTCGAGAAGCTGTGAAAGTTCCAGCTCAAGTGATTGCGAATGATCACGTACTAGTCAAATTCGGGCTAACGATGATGGTTAGGCCCATTCGGATTGAGGTTCAAGTGGTTAAGCAACTGCGGAACAAGACAATCAGGATGGTCGATGTCCGGTGGCACAACTATGGCCATGAAGAGCTAACATGGGAGTGAGAGCAGACCATACGTGCTGAATTTCCCGAGTTGCTTAGCTAAAATGTTGTAACATTTTTTTTGTTGAAGAAAATGTATGTTATAACATATTTGTTACTGATTTCTGCATGATGTATGCAAATTTTGGGATGAAATTTCTATAAGGAGGGGAGGATTGTAACACCCCAAAAGGAACAAGGGGTATCGGGCTAAACAGTCGACCAGACCTCGACAGGAAATCGTCGAGCAAAGTTCGACGAAAATCGAGCAGAGCTCGACGAAGATCTTCGTGTAGAGCTTGAAGAATATCATCAAGCGGAGTTCAAAGAAAATGTCGAACGTCGAGCTGTGTTCGGCGATTGTGGCATGTTATGTGATTCAAACCCATTCGAAGAACTTACTCTCGATCAACGAATTTTGGTCAAAGAAGTCAGTCCCGTTCGATGATTTGGTGTAACATGTGGATTTGGCCGAGCAGTGACTCATGTCAGATGTTTAGTGCATGGTCAGTAGACGGTGGTTGAATTTGTCAGCTTAAACCCGAGTCGTTGATGTGAAGAAATCGTGTGGCTGGGATACAACCTGAGGCCTTATCGGTAGAGGAATGGATTCAGGAAATCATTCTTTCCATTTTTGTCTTTCTCTTCCTTATTTCATGAGTTCTGGAGCAGAGAACTCTCAACTGTTAGTGTTTTAGTGGACTGATTGATTTGCTGGAGGAGATCTTGGGGCTGGAATCAAGAGCTGAAGCTAGAATCGTAAAGGGGAAAGTAAGGCGATCATTTCTGTCAGCATAGAAATGTTTTACCATGGCTCCGAAGAGATATTCAAGGGTAACAATCTTCTTCCTTGGACCTGTAAAGTCCGTATTTGGCATATGTGTGGATTTCCCCCACCAAAAGGTGGAATGTTGAGGGATTTCCGTTCGGTTGATTCTTGAAATCCCCAAAAAGTCTTACCTATAGATCCAGAAATATGTAGTACAGAATAGGCATACTGTGTGAAGCCCATCTGGATAGGTTGGTCTGGATTGGTGATGTTTTATTTTGCGCACCTAAGAAGACTTCACGTATAAACGAGTATGTATGGAGTCGGTGGGTTGTGGCTGTGAAGTGGAGTAGTAGGAAGTACTGGAGTAAAATTCCAGGAAAATACCCTTAAAGTGCACGTGTTGTAAGCTATAAAAGTCCAGTGTTTCTGGCACTGCAGGTAACTGCAAGGTTTTCTTGATACTTTGTCCAAATATGGTTTGGGCTGGATACAGAAAGAGAGTTCTGTCGCTAATGCCAAATGATAGTGGTTGTAGCTGGCAAAAGCTCCTAACTAACCTGTGATTGTTAAGCCAGTCCTTCGGGGACAGTGTGGCAATTATGAGCAATATGCTCTTAAAGGCCTATGATGCGAATGGATAAGGGGATGCTGACCAGTGTCAGTCTAGACATTGAACTGGCGATTTGAGCAACGAGAAAGGGTTTAACTGTCTCCGCGTGATGGTTGTCTAACTTGAGTGCCTAAGTGAACGGCTTCGTTATGACCACATCATGGGAGTCTTGGTCTGTTTTCCATCAAAACTAAAGTCTCGGGCCGTGGGCCGTAGAGCATGAATGCTCAAGTTTTACCATTGGGTTTGAGAACTGAGAACGGTGGTGGGACACTTATTTTCCGTTACACCGATAATGTTCCCTGAGTGCACAGAGCGTCGGGGTGTGTGGTCGACGTTTGTGATATATTGATGGTGCGTGAGTGCACATCTTGCGATATATCTACTTGTAAAATGTTATACATGCAGGGAAGTAATAACGCTGCCTCGGGTAAGTTGTAGGGTTGTTATAAATTGGTCAGCTAAATGCTGACCGTTGCTTTGTTTGCCACTATTGCGGTGGTTTGTACCCATGTAGGTGTTGGAGAGCTGAGTGGAAAATAGTGGGCTGAATCCCTTGCTGCTGCTATGCTGGCCTTCGCAGGCCAAACAAATAAAATTTTTACTTGTTTTTATGTGTGGTCGGCCTGCATGCCGATGTAAAGGATAACTGTAAGGCCTTATGGCCAAACATTTGGTGTATGTTGTATACAATCCTTGGAGATATATAAATGTGTTGTTTATATATAGTGGACATTCATGTTTATTGAGTTCAAGTATAACCCCTAATGCTTCCGCTAGAATGCTCTGAGTTAGGATACGTGTTATAGTCTTTTATATTAACATGTGACCCCGCCATCTATTTATGGTATATAGTGTGGGGCGCTATCCGGACCTTCGATTATATGTCATGTAATGGATGGAGTTGTTACAGCATATAACCAACATAGGTTCATTTTAAATTTTGAATGGTGGAGATGGAGTGCTGTAGGCAATATATAGGCAATGTTATGAAGGATTTGGTAGAGAAATGTGAAAAAGAAAACCTAAGAATTCAAGTTTTGAATTTTCCCCCTCCTTTCTCCTTCCTCTATGAGAAATTCGGCCGTCCCTCTTTCTTTCTCCTCCCTTTGGCCGTCGTCCACCTTCTGCTCCCCTTCTCTAAATCTCGGCCTCCTCCCTCTCCCTCTCCTCTTCTCCCCTAAATCAACCCAGCCACCCCCTATCCTTCCCATCCTGAGCCATGTCCTCCTTTCCATCACCAAAACCGGCCACCCTAACCCTCCTCTCAAGTTTCAGCCCCCTAACCACCACCTTTCCCTCATCACCAACAAAGCCGACAACCCTCACGACCTCCAAAAAGCTGAGTAGCCCCGTATTGCCCAAAACCCAACGACCACCATCTACTGAAAGTCCACCTAGTGTCAACTATGTGCACCTATGGGGGGGGATAGGTGACGTATGGTTCTTTTGCGGAATTTACGGATGTACCTGCACAATAAAAACAAAAGCCACAGCACACAGAATACACAGCAAATTTATAGTGGTTCCCCGACTTGGGTACATCCACTTTCCCCCTACGACCTATCTCCCCAACAAGGGACGACTCGGTCACTTCTCCAACGGGATTGAAATCCAATCCCTGCACTAACGGAAGGAGCCCTTCCACACGTGGGAGTCAACACTCCCACAAAACGGGTTGCACCCAACCCTTACAACACGGAACAAAAGTTCCTTTACAACGAAAGTAAATGTAGAATGTACACGTGATACAAACTTCTCTTGGAGACTACGGTGTTCCTCTTTGTTCGACGACGTGTTCTTGAAGTCGATGAAGAGTCTACGACCTTGGTCTCCATTGGAGAGGATCTCCCCGGAACCGGCGGCGGCAACACGAGCGGCGGCTAGCTTCGGGATCGGCGGCTGCGATGACGAGCGGCTGCTGAACTTGGAGATCCAAACTTTGTTGCGAAGCAAGCTCGGTCTACCAACGGTCACACGAGGATCGGTCGTCTCGATCGATTCGGATGGGAAGTGTTTCCGATCAACAAAACGAGAGACAAAGGATCTCTGGATAGACGCGTGAGACTCAAGCCTTTCTAAGCTACTGTCGCCGAAGATCGGGAAGAAGATCTATCAGCGGCGGCGACGACGGACTTGCACGAGCGGCGACGGAGGCGGCGGAAGGATTTCGCGATCTTAGGGATTTCGTGAGCTCGGCGTATTTTTCTGTATCTGTACTGTTCAAAATACCCATGTATTTATACCCTGAAGTTACAGCAATTTTGACCGTTTGTGGGACCCACAAAAGAAATCCCCAGAATCCGGTTCAAACTGGTCCAGAAGCAGAATCCGGTCCAGCAGCGATCTGAGAAAACGCCAAGTCAAAATCGGCGAGAATCGCAGACGATTCTCGACGAATCGGCGAGAATCACCAAGTGATTCTCGACGATTCGTCGAGAATCGTTTGTGATTCTCGTCGAATCACGTGCTGATTCTCAACGAATTTTACTGTGTACATGGGCTGCTTGGCCACTGGTTCGGCGGGAATTACAAGTGATTCTCGCCGAATCTTACTTGGCACCATTTTGAGATGGCCAGAAGGAGTCGGCGAGAATCACTGATGATTCTCGTCGATTCGGCGAGAATCACTAGTGATTCTCGCCGATTCGGCGAGAATCACTTGGTGATTCTCATCGAATTTGCCTTGGACGATTTTTCGTCTTCCACCTAGGAGCTGCTCCTCGATCCTCCATGCTCCTTGTCTTTTCTTGCATATGAACGGCCCTGTACTTTGAAAGTAAGTGCACTCCAATAGAGAGAGTACACATAGGCCAACACACTGATCTGCTCAACGAGGGATTACGTCGTGCAGACCCGTGTATATTGACCTACTGCACCCTGACATTGGTGTGCACTTAGCGTGGAGAAACTGAAAGTACAACTTGAAAAAAAGATTATCAAATACATAGTCTATTGACCTTAGCTTGTCCAGGGGCTTCTTCAAATCAGGTACATTGTGGATACAATACCCAACAATCTCCCCCTATTTGAAGAAGCCTAAACCCTACAAGCTAAGGTGAATAGAGCAAATGGAAAGGAAAGCAACTGAAAGCCATAAACTTAACATCATTAAGTGGAGTCATCCCTTACCAATACCGATTGCTTTGGAGCAAGCTGGAGCCACCTTAGCCTTGACCCCTAGAGGGTAATCTCCCCCTTTTCGGCTTCGGCAAATCGGGGTCTGTAACCTTTGGCCCTGAGCTCCCCCTTAGTTCTTGCAGCTGTACTCACGCTGGAGTTCCCTGCTCCCCCTCAGATCATGTACGAGTCGGAAGCTTCTGTAGTCTTCATTCTTCATAATTGAGCATTCCCAATTAAGTCTTGAAAAGATTGAACTTTGCCTCATCTAAGGGCTTTGTGAATATATCAGCAATCTGCCTGTCCGTGGGGACATAACAGAGAGAGATGTCCTTGTTTTCCACGTTCTCCCGAATGAAGTGGTAGCGCACTTCAATATGCTTCATTCTGCTGTGCGAGATAGGATTGTTGGCAATGGCAATAGCACTGGAGGAGTCGCAGTACATAGGAACTTCCTTGAACTGAAGGTTGTAGTCGGCCAACTGATTTCTGATCCAAAGGAGTTGTGCGCAACAGCTGCCTGCGGAGATGTACTCAGATTCTGCTGTGGAGGTAGCCACACAATTCTGCTTCTTGCTGTTCCATGAGATAAGCCTTCTTCTGAGGAATTGGCACGTCCCGGAAGTGCTTTTCCTGTCATCCCGACTCCCTGCAAAATCAGCATCTGAAAAGCCTATCAGCTCGACATCATTGTTTCTCGGGTACCACAAGCCAAGATTAGGAGTACCTTTAAGGTATCTTAGAATTCGCTTTGCAGCGACATGGTGAGATTCCTTAGTGTTCACCTGATATCTGGCACAGACACATGTGGAGAATATAATATCCGGTCTACTGGCAGTAAGGTAGAGCAGGGATCCAATGATGCTTCTGTATTTGGTTTCATCGAAAGGTTTACCTTTCTCATCCTTATCCAGAGACATGGTGGATCACATTGGAGTCCTCATAGAGGTTGCACTCTCCATACCGAATTTCTTAAGGAGTTCATTTGTGAACTTCGTCTGAGAGATGAAGATTCCATCCTCAGACTGTTTCACTTGAAGTCCTAAGAAATACTTGAGCTCTCCCATACTGCTCATTTCAAACTTTCCTTGCATAAGTTTAGAAAACTTTTTGCAAAGATTGTTGTCTGTTGAGCCGAATATTATGTCATCGACATAGATTTGCACCAGCAAAATCTTGCCTTTGACTTCCCTGAGAAACAAAGTTTTATCTATTTTACCTCTAGAGAACTTGTTCTCAAGAAGAAACCTAGATAAAGTCTCATACCAAGCTCGTGGAGCTTGTTTCAACCCATATAATTCTTTATTAAGAAAGTAGACATGGTTGGGAAAAGTAGGATCGACAAAACCTGGGGGTTGAGCGACGTATACTTCCTCTTTTAGGTCGCCGTTCAGGAATGCCGATTTCATATCCATTTGATAGACTGTGAATCCTTTGACTGCAGCATACGCCAGGAACAACCTGATTTCCTCGAGCCTTGCTACTGGCGCAAAGGTCTGGTCGAAATCAATCCCTTCCTCCTGTCGGTAACCTTGAGCCACCAGCCTGGCTTTGGTCTTTACGATGACACCATGTTCATCCAGCTTGTTTCTGAAGATCCACTTTGTGCCGATCACATTCTGCTTGTATGGTCTGGGAACCAGCGTCCAAACTTTGCACCGTTTGAATTGATGCAGTTCCTCTTGCATGGCCAGAATCCATGCCGCATCCTTGTTCGCCTCGTCGAACTTCTTTGGCTCTACCTGTGACAGGAAGCTAAGATGCAATACTTCGTTAGTTGTACCTCTTCGAGTTCTGACGCCGACACGAGGATCCCCGATGATCTGTTCTCTAGGATGATCCCTCACGTGACGTAGCTCTAGAAGTCTGGCGTCTGGTGCTTCAACTACTTCTTGGGCTTCTCTTTCTTCCAAGAGATTTGGTTCATCTTGATCTTCGACATTTTCGGATGACGTGGAGGTGGACACTTTGACGTACTTAGGAGTGTCATCTTTAGCGTGCTCATCCAGACTCAGCTGTTTCAATCGGGCACCTGCATCTTCAAGAATACCACTGGAAGAGTTGCTGTGAAGCAAACTTCCTTCATCAAATACAACATTTATTGATTCTTCTACCACTAGGGTTTTCTTATTGAAGACCCTGTATGCCCGACTATGGGAACTATATCCCATGAATATGCCTTCGAAGCATTTTTCACCGAATTTAGTACGCGGGTACTTCCCATTATTTAGTACATAGCATCTGCAACCAAAAATCCTAAAGTAGGACATGGTTGGTTTCCTGCCTTTCAGTAGCTCGTAGGGTGTCTTACGATGATGCTTGTTGATCAATGCTCGGTTTTGTGCATGACAAGCTGTATTGACAGCCTCTGCCCAGAAGTATTCAGGGAGAGAGGCGTCTTTCAACATTGTCGTGCAGGCTTCAATGAGAGTTCTATTCCTCCTCTCCACAACCCCATTTTGCTGAGGAGTGCGTGGGGAGGAAAACTCATGAAAGATATCGTGTTCTTCACAGAATTCTGTCATAGCACCAGATTCAAATTCTATTCCATGGTCACTTCTGACTTTGACCACGGAGCAGTTGAATTCGTTCTGAACTTGCTTGACAAAATTAATGAAGATGTCAAAAGTATCTGACTTTCGTTTCAGAAAGAACACCCATGTAAACCGAGAGTGATCATCAACTATCACTAGCGTATATGATTTGCCTCCCAAGCTGTGAACTTGCATTGGACCAAACAAGTCCATATGTAACAGGTAAAGACATCGGGAAGAGTCTTTGTCTGCAATGCTCTTAAAGGTAGCCCGTGTCTGTTTGCCCATCTGGCAAGCATGACAGGGGCTATCCTTGATGCACTTGATACTGGGAGCATCTCTTACTAAATTCTTAGAAAATAGCATACTAATTGTCTTATAATTAATATGTGTCAATCTCTTGTGCCATTGTTCACAAAGAGATGCACTGCCTGTTGCCACAAGGCATACGGGGGTAGATGAATCTATACTAAGAAAATCTAAGCAGAAGATATTTCTGCTCCTAATGCCTGATAATACCGTCTCAGAAGAGGTACGTGAAATTATCAGACATTTATCCTTGCAGAACTTAACGTCATAACCTTTGTCACATAACTGACTTACGCTGATCAGGTTATGGTTTAACCCTTCAACATAAGCCACGTCGGTGATAGAGATTATACCGTTGGAAATCATACCATAACCTCTGGTGACACCTCGATCTGACCCTCCGAAGATGACTTTGGGTCCATTCTCGACGGGAGTGTAGTCACGCAGCAGGCTTCTTGTCCCAGTCATATGCCGGGAGCATCCACTGTCCAAGTACCAGATTGGCATTTTGGTGGCCTTTGGACATTCCTGCAAAACAAAATTAATTTGCCTTAGGAACCCAATCGACTTTGGGTCCTAGATTCCTTGTTAGCACACTCCCCCTCGGTTGGTTAACCCTACGAGTGGTCGGCCTCGCATTGTTAACTTGGGGAGTCTCGTAATGTCTTGGATTAAACCAACAATCCACGGCAAAGTGACCGACTTTGCCACAGCACCAACAGTCGAACCTGTTGTATCTCTTCCTAGGCTCCTGCCTTACCCTGGGAACGGTGGGTGCAGCTGGGGCCTTGGATCTGGAGGTGGAGACCTCATGGTGACAACAGTCACAGGACTTTGTCACCTTCTGTATAACAGGTTTGGCCTTTGGTGCCTGCTTTCCATTATGACCGCTAGAGAATGGACCATAATTTCCTATGTTGATTTCCTCATAAGGTGCCTTGAAGGCACTCTCACCGAAGTTCCGGGGGAAGTTCCAACCGTCATACCGGCTCTTAGGCTTTGCAACCGAGGGCCGGAAATGATGCCCAAATGTTGACTCAAAGTCATGTTGGTTGCAAGGAAAGCCAGGCTTTCTGAACGCAACAGGACTAAGAGGAGCCTTACTCTTTTCATCAGCAGAGGCCTTCTTGGCAGCCTTATTCTTCCTCTGGTTCTTGTTTCTCCTAGATGAAGAACCAGATGCCCCAATATGCCCCAAGCCAGCTCCTTTGGCCTGAGCAGAGAAGGTGTCAACGACTGGAAGCACTGTTTTTGGCATAGAGAAGCTCTGTACGATCTTCCTTTCTGCCGCAAGTAGTTCTTCCAATTTGTTGACTTCCTCCTGCTTGAGATCGAGGAGCTTCAAAGACTCTGAGTGCTTTGAAGTTAGGTCAATGTGCTCCTGTCTAAGAGAGATCAAGCTAGTGACCTCTTCCCTTAGGGATACACACTCACCCTTAAGGAATTTTACTTCCTTCTTCTCAGCCTTCAGTCTCTTGCGGCACTCGTCGAAAGTGTTGAGCAGAAGCTCATACTTTTCGAGGAGCTCAGCTTCACGGGCTGAAGGGCCATCCTCAGGTTTATCATCCTGAGACTCAGGATCAGAGTCGGAGTCGGAGAGAGGGGTGTGAGCTTTTACCTTCCCAGTGAATGGGGGGCATTATCCTTCTGAGTCCGATCGACCCACCAGCCCGAAGTAGGCTTCTTCATCATCACTGGAGTCTGAGGAATCAGACTCACTTAGTGTCTTTGGCCGTTTAGCGATGTAGCTTCGCTCCTTCTTCTTGTCTCTGGAGGACTTGTGCTCCTCTTCTTTTCCTTTTTCCCTCTTGCCTTGATAGCAGTCGGCCACGACGTGCCCTGGCTTATTACATCCAAAGCAAATAATGTCAGAAGAACGATGTTTATTGGGTTTAGATGCATACCTGTCAGAAGAGTAGTTTTTCTTCTGATGTCTGGAAGAGGAGCCGTCTCTCTTTCTTTGATTCCTCATCTTGAGGAACTTCTTGAACTCTCGAGTGATGAGGGAGAAATCCTCCTCCGACAGTTCTGAGCTGGAGGAGCATGGATCGGAGTCCTCCTCCTCATCCTTTTTCCTGGCACGGTACGACACCGTGCTCTTCCCTTTTCTGGAGTGACTGGCTTTTAGAGCCACAGTCTTTTCTTTTGCAGCAGCCTTTTCTGCTTCTTCCTCAGCTTTCCTGGTGTTCAGCTGAAGCTCATAGGACATCAGCTTCCCAAACAGGATTTGTGGGTCAGTTTCTGCTAGTCTGCCAAATTCTCTGATGGCGCAGATCTTAGTGTCCCATTCCTTAGTAAGGGACCTAAGGAATTTGTCGTTGAGTTCACCATTAGTGAACACTCTTCCGTACCCCTTGAGGGCGTTGACAATCTTTAGGAAGTTCTCGTAGGTGACCCCGATCTCTTCCTTTGGCCCTTGTCTGAAGGCTTCATACTTCTGGTTCAGGAGGGATCTCCGATCATCCCTCACTTCATCTGTGCCCTCCATAAGAATGATCAGACACTGCCAGATCTCCTGAGCTGTCCTGCAGTTGCTGAAGTTCTGCATCATCGAGTCATCAACTGCACTGACCAGGATGTTTCTTGCCTTCATGTCAAGGCCCACTAGGGCCATCTCATCCTTGTCCATTTCAGAGAGTGTCTTCGGCACTTTCTTGGTGGGATCGATGGTGGAGGCCTTAGTGGGGACATAAGGTCCCTCCAGCACGATCATGAACAGTCAAGGGTCCACTGCTTCCATGTAGAACCTGATCCTTTCCTTCCAAATAGGAAAGTTGAGTCTGTTGCACACTGGGATCTTGCCGGAGTACTTGAGCCCGTCCATAGTAGATGTAAGTCTCCTTGTTGACACTAGTGGCAGGATTCTACTCAAGGCGTTAACCTTTTGATGAGTAACCTCGCTTTGATACCACTTGAAAGTCCACCTAGTGTCAACTATGTGCACCTATGGGGGGGGGATAGGTGACGTGTGGTTCTTTTGCGGAATTTACGGATGTACCTGCACAATAAAAACAAAAGCCACAGCACACAGAATACACATCAAATTTATAGTGGTTCCCCGACTTGGGTACATCCACTTTCCCCCTACGACCTATCTCCCCAATAAGGGACGACTCGGTCACTTCTCCAACGGGATTGAAATCCAATCCCTGCACTAACGGAAGGAGCCCTTCCACACGTGGGAGTCAACACTCCCACAAAACGGGTTGCACCCAACCCTTACAACACGGAACAAAAGTTCCTTTACAACGAAAGTAAATGTAGAATGTACACGTGATACAAACTTCTCTTGGAGACTACGGTGTTCCTCTTTGTTCGACGACGTGTTCTTGAAGTCGATGAAGAGTCTACGACCTTGGTCTCTCTTGGAGAGGATCTCCCCGGAACCGGCGGCGGCAACACGAGCGGCGGCTAGCTTCGGGATCGGCGGCTGCGATGACGAGCGGCTGCTGAACTTGGAGATCCAAACTTCGTTGCGAAGCAAGCTCGGTCTACCAACAGTCACACGAGGATCGGTCATCTCGATCGATTCGGATGGGAAGTGTTTCCGATCAACAAAACGAGAGACAAAGGATCTCTGGATAGACGCGTGAGACTCAAGCCTTGCTAAGCTACTGTCGCCGGAGATCGGGAAGAAGATCAATCAGCGGCGGCGGAGACGGACTTGCACGAGCGGCGACGGAGGCGGCGGAAGGATTTCACGATCTTAGGGTTTTCGTGAGCTCGGCGTATTTTTCTGTATCTGTACTGTTCAAAATACCCATGTATTTATACCCTGAAGTTACAGCAATTTTGACCGTTTGTGGGACCCACAAAAGAAATCCCCAGAATCCTGTTCAAACTGGTCCAGAAGCAGAATCCGGTCCAGCAGCGATCTGAGAAAACGCCAAGTCAAAATCGGCGAGAATCGCAGACGATTCTCGACGAATCGGCGAGAATCACCAAGTGATTCTCGACGATTCGTCGAGAATCGTTTGTGATTCTCGTCGAATCACTTGCTGATTCTCAACGAATTTTACTGTGTACATGGGCTGCTTGGCCACTGGTTCGGCGGGAATTACAAGTGATTCTCGCCGAATCTTACTTGGCACCATTTTGAGATGGCCAGAAGGAGTCGGCGAGAATCACTGATGATTCTCGTCGATTCGGCGAGAATCACTTGGTGATTCTCGTCGAATTTGCCTTGGACGATTTTTCGTCTTCCACCTAGGAGCTGCTCCTCGATCCTCCATGCTCCTTGTCTTTTCTTGCATATGAACGGCCCTGTACTTTAAAAGTAAGTGCACTCCAATAGAGAGAGTACACATAGGCCAACACACTGATCTGCTCAACGAGGGATTACGTCGTGCAGACCCGTGTATATTGACCTACTGCACCCTGACATTGGTGTGCACTTAGTGTGGAGAAATTGCAAGTACAACTTGAAAAAAAGATTATCAAATACATAGTCTATTGACCTTAGCTTGTCCATGGGGCTTCTTCAAATCAGGTACATTGTGGATACAATACCCAACATCTACCCCTGACCCGTCCAAACATATTCTTCCCCTCCTTGGAGTTTTGCAATTTCCCACCACCTTTTCTCTCTCCTCTTTCCATATATATATTCCATCAAGGTACTTCCACACCAAGGGTTTTCAACGGAAGAATGGCTTGCAACTTCATCATCCGACTTGGATCCAAGGATTTTGCGTGGAAATAGAATCAACCACCATCGTGAGCGCTTCCTCCACACATTATTGTGGACGGATTTTCTTGGGATTTGGGTAACAATTTCTAAATCATCTCTCATGTGTTCTTCTATCTTATTGTGAGATTTTGGTTGAAATAGAAGGCTAGTAATTAGTTCTGATTTATATTGAAATCATGCTTTAACATAATCTAAATTTCAAGCGTTAAATTATACGAATATTTTCGTACAATTTGGATCGGGTAGATCTCGTGAACTCTTGTGGAAATCAGATTCATAATCCTTGATTTCACCTCAAGTTAATGTGATTTGGTTACCCTCGTTTTGAATTAATTTGCGATCGATTTGACTTCTTTAAATCACATTTTTAGTCTGGATCCTCTCATGTTGGCTTTGTGGATGTGTGTGGATAGATTTAATTTGAATTGCTAATTGTTCGAATCGGGAAGGTCCTATTCGCTTGAGCGAACATTGGCATATAGCCCTTGTTCAATCTATAAAAGGGGTAGAATCCCTTTGCGTGTGCGTTGATAAATTTTATGCCACTAGTTGGATAAATTATCGGTAGTATATTGTTTTAGAGAAAATATTGCTCACTACGCATCCTATTTAAATTGTCGAACTCGGTACCATGTAATTTAATCTTTCGGACCCATTGGCCTACATCAATTTGGTATCAGAGGGAGATTTACGTCAATTTTCTAATTGACACCCTCCCCCTCTTATTTGTACACCGACGCGCACTTGCCTTGCACGTTTATTTTGTCAAAAATTACAAAAAATATTTTCTTTTGGTCTGCCTACAGAGGCCTAAATTTTTATTTTTCTGCAAAAAAATTCAAAAACAAAATTATTAATAATCTTTATATTATTTTCAGCAGGAAAATAAAAAAAATATATTGCCTTAATTATTTAGCGGGAACAATTCCATCTTTCTTAGATTATAAGGGTCAGAATCCTTAATTCATTGCATGTTCACAAGATCCAGATCAAGTTTTCTCTCCGGTTCTCACATAACATGGCCTATGATGTTTATGCGTCCCGTTTAGACCATTGGTATGATAAAGTGATGGCTAATCACACCCCAGCCATGCCTACATAGAATAGAAATTCCAACCATCCCCACACTTATCCTACTTATGACGTTTTAGGGTGTCCCCAAATTTTTAGAGACTGGCTTAAGATGATAGAAATTTATTTTGATTGCCACGTATGGGACGACCACCAAAAGTTTAACATCACCTGGGTGTGATTAGTAGGTCAAGCCCGCATGTTTTGGTTAAACGAAGAGCGTCGAGTTGGTAGCTTTAAATATGCTTGGTCGCACATACAAAGCTTACTCTTCAATCAATTTGATCCCCACTACCTTCGTACTAATAGCACCACACCTGTTAGCAAAAACTAATTATGCCACTAGACCTATAGCTACTTATAGGAGTGACATATTCCCTCAGGATGGACCCTTTCCCAAGGTTGGTAGAGCTATCCATAGCTTTCCTGCACCCACCAATGGAGGAAAGAAAAAGGTGAGGTCCCCTATCCCGAGTTCTGTACGAGTGTCTGCTAGGACTGAGTTCTATACGAGTGTCTTCTAGGACTGCCATTAGCCCGCAGGGTGAGAGTAGTCCTATCTGTAGGGGAAGACAGATGATTATGACATTTGAGTCTAGTGGAGCATCTGATAATGGTTTTATTATGCATCCTATTCCGAATATGCCAGTAGTCCCTTTTGATTCTCCCCCTGAGCTGCACGATCTAGTCGTTGACTCCCCTGATGGGGCTGAGGCCGTGTCTAAGACTGAGCCCACCACACAAGGCGAGACCAATTTTACGGACGATTTTATTGACGTTGCGGAGCTTGGATATCCTAGTGATTTAGAATATTATGTATGTGATGATGTAATTCTGATCCGGGAGAGTATATCATTACTTATTACATGCCCTACTAGCATTGAGTGCCCTCTCTAGGCTACGATCCCCATCATGATAGAACATATGATTACACCCACTGAGATTGTATCCGAGTCATCTGAGGAGCCTGAGAGTGAGGATTTTCCTAGTGTTAATATGGATGATTTACCTTATGAGTGAAGGTTAAGTTTGGATGATTTTAGCACTGAGAACCCGAAGGAAATCTCTTTGATGTCATCATCATTGCCTGAAGCTACTTGTGAATTAGAAATTTTGTCGGGTTCGATTTTGCCAAATTTTGAGGCCTTTATTGATTCTGATTTGGATAATACTTCTTGTGCAGAAAAATTTTCTAGCGAGGAAGTTGCACTTTTGGACGATTCTCTTAGTAAATACCTGAATGGGAGTTCCTTGATGTTGTCACCATTGGGTGAAATTTATATTGATTTGTCTTTTGTCCTGGGATTGATTTTATTGACCTTTCCTCCTGTTTATTTACCTATATTAGATGAATTCTTAGGACGTGGTACCGATTCTGATTTGTTGGCTATTGTTCCTCTAGATGTGGTGTCTCCTAAATATACTTATATACCACACACGGTTGCATGCATCTACCCACCGTCTTTTGATGACCCTCATATACATACGTTAGTGACTATAGTTGGGCCCCTTGAGTTGTATCATTCACACATCCTTCACATTCGGGAGTGTCTAACTCTATTATTTATGATGAGCGGTTCTTCTTGGCATATCATCATGCCAAGCATGAGTATATTAAAGTTAGAATTAAAACTGAGGATTTGGAGCCAATTGAAATCATTTTTGATTATAAGGCATGAAGATATCCTCCACATTTGGGTCAAGTCATGTAGCACATGGTTTCACTCCTCACGGTCTTAAGTTACTTAGGTGCACTTTTACAAAATTACTCCATCAGTTTGTGTCTTATTACTTATATGACTTACTTTTATCTCATACATTAGCATCTCATTTTAGTTTATGTCGCACGCACTTTCGCTCCTTCCAAGACTATCCTATGCTAGAGTTAGTGATTTGGGTTTAGTCTGGTCACTCCCCGAGCAGTTGCCCTCTGGCTCGATTAATAATTTAATACGTAGGAACGCTGATGCACCCAGGGATATGAAGAACTTCATATTTCATGCTTTTAATTCAGATTTTTATAAAGCATAGGGTGTTTCACTTTATTTCAAGTTTTCAGACTTTTTACTGTACATCTCTTTTCCACCTGAGTGGCTTTCTCTGTCGTTTCTATCTCCCACTAAATGTTCTCTCGAGTTGTTAAGTGTTTGTTCTGCTATGTCTATTTTCCATGTGGACTCCTTGGCTCTTGAACTGGATGGTAAGATTCAAGTTCTTTTTCTTTTGTTTGAAACCCTTTTGAGTTTCCTCGAAAGTCTTGTGGTTTTTATGTCTACCAGGTGCTCATTACTATGGGATGTTCATGCTAATACGACATTTACAGTGAGGACAGATTTGCCCCATGTTGCTGCTCCTTTTGAATCTTCTCCCCTCACGGGCCACTCATTGGAGATGAGTAATTTTGAGTAGGGGATGATTGATGGCGACTTTGCTGATGCGGTCGTTAATCCCCGACATAGAGAGTTCGTTGATTGGGACGAACATTGCCGCAAGCTCGAGGATGGGATTCTACTATGACGTTCTTCGCCAGCACCTCCTCCGCTACATGTTTTGCTCGACGTCCGCTGCCATCAAATAAAAATATATAATTATAAATAAATATTTATAATTTTATATATTTAGCAATTTTATTTTTAATCATTTTATTGTAAGTATTTATTTCATTTCATGTATAATAGGTGCCTATAACCATCAAGGGTTTTTTTATTTCATGCATTTAATTTTTGTTTTATTTCATGTTATGAAGGGTGCATATAACCATCATATCTCCTTTTAAATTTTGAATGGAGGAGATGGAGTGGTGTAGGTTGTATATAGGCCATGTTATGAAGGATTTGGTAGAGAAGAATGAAAAAGAATCCCTAAGAATTCATGTTTTGAATTTTCCCCCTCCTTTCTCCTTCCTCTTTGAGAAATTTGGCCCTCCCTCTTACTTTCTCCTCTCTTTGGCCGCCAGCCACCTTCTACTACCCTTCACTAAATCTCGGCCTCCACCCTCTTCCTCTCCTCTTCTCCCCTAAAGAAACTCAGCCACCCCCTATCCTTCCCAACCCGAGCCATCTCCTCCTTTCCATCACCAAAACCGGCCACTGAAATCCTCCTCTCATGTTTTGGCCCCCTCACCACCTCCTTCTCCACCAACAAAGCCGACCACCCTAACAACCCCCAATAATCCGAGTAGCCCCCTATTCCCCAAAACCCGACCACCACCAACTACACCTCACCCGTCCAAACCTATTCTTCCCCTCCATGGAGTTTTGCAATTTTCTACCTTGTCTCTCCTCTTTCCATATATATGTCCCATCACAGTACTCCCACACCAAGGGTTTTCAATGGAAGAATGGCTTGTAACTTCATCATCCAGCGCGGATCCAAGGATTTTGCGTGGAAATAGAATAAAACACCGTCGTGTGCGCTTCCTCCACTCATTATTTTGACGGATTTTCATTTGATATGGGTAATTATTTCTAAATCATCTCTCCCGTATTCTTCTATATTATTCTTAGATTTTGGTGGAAATAGAAGGCTGGTAATTAGTTTTGATTTATATTGAAATCATTCTATAATAGAATCTAAATTTCAAGCGTTAAATTATTCGAATATTTTCGTACAATTTGGAATGGGTAGATCTCGTGAACGCTTGTGGAAATTGGGTTCATTATCCTTAATTTCCCCTCGAGTTCAAGTGATTTGGTGACCCTCATTTTAAATTTATTTGGGATCGATTTGGACTTATTTAAATCACTATTTTAGTCCGGATGCTCTCATGTTGGCTTTGTGAATGTGTGCGGATAGATTTAACTTGAATTGCTAATTGTCCGGATTGGGTAGGTACTATTCGCTTGAGCGAACAATGGCATATTGCCCTTGTTCAATCTATAAAAGGGGTAGCATCACTTTGTTTATGCATTGTTAAATTTTGTTCCACTAGTTGGATAAATTACCGGTAGTATATTTTTTCAGAGAAAATATTGCTCTCTACGCATCCTATTTAAATTGTCAAACCCGGTAGCGTGTAGTTTAATCCGTTAGACCTATTGGCATGCATTAGATATGACCCTCATAAAATTTTCAACACATTTGGGGTTGATTGGAATAGGTTTTGGTGTGACCAAAATTTGGTCCCCTAAGGGTGAATTACGGCAAATGTATTCTTGATGGGTTGAGTGTCCAATCCTCACACAAAAGTGGTGAAATTTAGGCCACAACCTCAAAGTCATCTAAAACACCCCCTCAAGAGAGATTGAGTGGTTTGGGGTGCAGATGCCCTAAGACCCTAGTATAGACCCTAGAGTTGAGCTTTGGGGCCTAGTGAAGGACATGAGACAGTATGTCATTGGATGGCCTTGGAACTTGGATGCTGAGTTCCTAGGGTAATAATAGGCTTTGGAGAATAGTTTTAGGATTTGTAGGATCTCACACCTTTGAAATAATTATGGATCATTTAGGGCACTTGGGTTCAACAATTATTTACATGCTCAAATGAATTTTAATTCTCATCAACCTTAGACAGTAAACATGATTTAGTGATATGGTTCCCTCAAAATTTTATTGTGAATTTTGGATTAATAATTGTAGTACTTCATTCACAAACCATAAGTTTGATTCACTCACAAGATAATTATTTATGGATTATATGCTCACTGGAAAATTATGAAACTTGGGCAGGGAACATCCTAGGATATAACATAGCAAAAAAACCTAGCTCTGTGAATTTTTATACAATTATTAGAAGTCTTTTTATACAAGTTATTTCACAAGTACCTTATGTAGAAGATGATTAAATGAATTAATTATGTGACTAAATGAGCTTGAAAAATAATGATTCTTAGTCAATAGCTTTTACTATTTATGTAGGTCATCTAGTAAATTTCCTATAATTTGTGGATGAATATTTGTATTATTTCCTGTTTCTCCCTATTAATGTGGCTATTTAGTCAATAATTATTTGGAGCTGAAAACATTTCTAGAAAATTGTGAATTTCAGTATTTATTATTATTTTGATGACATGCACTGGCATAATTTTGATACGGCTATACCTAGAGAGAAAGGTATACTTGATGTTTAAAGACATTGTTGGCTTACTTTACAGAAAATTAATTTAATAACAATTAAGTTAGGAAAAATATTATATTCTAGATTTATTCCTAAAACATTATGATAGATCACCAGTAATAATATAAGGTCAATTAGATGAATATTTGAAGGGGTTACCAATCATACTCATCATATACGGTAGTCGGTCTACACCTAGTAGAAACTGTAAAAGTAGAGTAATATGTAAAACCTATTATTCGAAAGGGTAGTTGGTATACCTAGTCTAGATAAGAATGAATAGGGTCACCAAGATAAGGTACGATTTGTGAGCCTGATTGTGCAAGGGCAGAGTTGTGCTCGGGACCGACGATGGATCGTCTTTCCCCGGAAGTTGTCTAAATACACATAGGGTTAGTTCAAGAGTAATGTTAAGAGGGTTTGACCATGGGTAGTCAGCAATAATAATAAGTACCTTGTGAATGGAAGCTTTGTGCTTCAACCCATCATAGTTACTAGTGCCCCCGAGATCCCTTCACAAAGAATTCCCTTGGTAGTCTAAGGTTAACCATAAACTGTAAGTATAAAATGAATACATGAGTAATTATCAATATTTGAGGACATAACTTTCACTCACCTCTGTGACTAGAGAGGTTAGCTTGGTTAGGTTATCCAAGCGGAAGTCTCAGTGGTTGTGGAAAGGTGTTGGTTAGTCCGGCAGGCCAAAGGATCAGAAGGTAGTTGTAATGGACATGTTATTCTGGGGTGCCATTGGCTCGGGAATTCATGGTTGCATGTGAATAAAGGTGGTGTGTCTTTAGTATTTTATTATCATTGACATAGACATCGATACGATGATTCAGCGGTTGTGGTTTAGACTTAGACAAAGAAAAGACTAGCAGTTGGCCAACATAGTACTCAGAGACTATGGTGTGTCATTTAGAGGCGTACGTAAGGGCTAGGCCTGGTAGTGTGAATACCCGTCTAGAAGTGGGGTGGCCCGACCCACTGTCACCATTTGCCATGGTGGAGGCTCCTGGGAGTGATGCTAGCTTCCAAAATGGGGGAACTAAAGGTCTATGTGCATAGAGTGATGTGCGTGTGTTGCACTTGCATGAGTCATGGCATAACATATCATTACGCTAATACTTGCATATAACCGAACACCCCATTGAATAAATTGGTATGAGATTTTTTATACGATGGGAGCATTGCAAAATACCCCTTAACTAATATGTTTGTATGGGCATTCATATAAGTTAAGCTTACTTATTTCAATGTTTTACTTTATATGTACCACCGCTCTACTCTACTAGTTTACATTACTACTATCTTACTATAGAACTGCTAGCTTGCTTTTCATTTTATAGCTCCAGAGTTGTTAAATATACCAACTAGATACTTCCACCATCACCTGCTTTTTTCCTACTCTCCACCATCATAGATTTCCTATCATTCCACCTGAACGGTTCCTAAGAGCCACTAAGGGAGGAGTGGGGGAAGTTAGGCTTAGTATTTTGAATAATGGTCGGTGGACTAAACATTTTAGGGGCTCCGGATGGGAGACAGGGAGTAGTCGTAGGAGATGCATCACCAACAGAGTACGGTGCACATGGAGGTGGGCCAGTCTAGTACGGGAGCACCTGTCTGTAGTTTCGTGAGTGTTAGCTTTACTTAGCTTCCACGAGAGGGTTGTAGTGTAATTTGGATGTACTGGGCATAAGCCTGATTATATTCCTATTATACCGATCCATTTCAGTACTTTTATTATCATGTGGACATTGCTGTGATTTTTATTACTTATATTATATGTGATTTGTGGACTTGAATTATTAGTCTTTCATTTGTACTTCTACTTCTTCATGATCTTCATTGCCGGTAGAATCGATGTTTTGTAGTGGCAACCCTCCCGAGTGTCATGTCACCTCAAAACGACGGTTCTAGGCTTAATACCCGATAGCGTAGTAAAAAATGGGGTCTTACACATAGTGCAACCAAAATTTCCATTATAAATTTGTTCAAGGATTATATTTGTTTAACTTGTTACACTGATCTAAAAGTAACGTTACATAATGCCTAGAGAATATATTCTAAGAATCCTCTGGTTCTTTGATGTCTATGCCTTTTCCAGATTATATCTTTGCATTAACTTCAGACACTTTGTCATCAACTATCCTTTTTCCTTTTTCAATATTGGATTTGGAGATCTGTTCTTCCTTGAGCCTTTTTCTTTTAAAATAGTGATGAGGCTTGGGAAAATATTTGTTGGGCTCAACTAAATTGGCAGTAATTTTCCATGCCTTCAGATCGTGTCTGAACTTATGGATGACTTACTGTTTCTTTAAGTGCTTAGCCTATTCTTACTCTTGTTACCATTTTCCCCTATCAGAAGCATTAGCATTAACTACTATTGCAGTTAGTATAATTGATCTGGAGGTTGGGTTCCACTGTTCAAAGTCTGGCCTAGCTTCAAGTTGTTCCCTAAACCTTTTATTTGACAACTGAGATTCTTTCTCCTTCAGCAAAGCAGAAGCAGACATCTCCACCTCTTCACATATAATATTTCGAACTAGTGGTGGAGGACTATACATGGTTTGGACAGCAGCTTGAATGTCCTCAAAGTCAATTTGTGCAGGAGTATTGTACATGCATTTCTCAGCAGTATGAATAGCTTCAAATTGAGTTGGTTGACAACCAGGCTGAGTAGTTTGATCTCCATCATACCTAGGGGAGGATGACCTAAAGTGTCTCTAATGTTGTTTGATATCCAGGTAGCATTACTCTCAGAAGTGGCCCTTATAATTACCCTCTCCCCCTTTATGATTTCTCTTTTTATATGATCTCTCAGATCATTGTGAAACCTTACTTGTCCATCTAGATAATTGATTAAGGAGGTTACAGTGTTTTTTACCTTCAGTAAATTATTATCCAAACTTTTGTCAGAATCCTTGATATCCATAATCAAGGAAGCTGAATGAGTTGTCAGATGAGTTTCCTTGTCCTTTATCGCAACAAATATTTTGTTTTCTAAAGGAGTAGTCTGCTAAGTTAGCTTGACCAATGTTTTACTATGCATGACAGTCATGTTTTCATCCAAGATTCTTTGATTCTCAAGGACATAGCCTTGTTTGACAATCTTTTCATCTTCACTCTTCTTTGCTTATTGTTGTTTTTTAGCAATATAATCTGCAGCATGAGCTCCTCTCTAAAAGTAATCTTTCATGTCTCCCTTAAGAAGATTTACTTCAAATCTTATAGATTTAATGTCATGAGCCAGTTGAAACTGCAGCTCCTTATTCCTTTCATCTAAATATTGCTCTAGTTTAGTTCTCTGCTGGTCTAATATAATCAGCATTTGAACGAGCAGAGATCCTGAATCCACTAAAGGAGCGGATGCTGGTCCAGATTATATAATCTTCTTGTAGCTTTTACTCTTCTTTTTCAGTTCTGATAGTTTTCTTTTCTTCAAAAGAGTGGCTTCTTCTTTTTGTTCAGATTCAGTAGAACTTACCATCTCAACAGACTCTTCCTGTTTAGTACCTTCAGTATTTGGCGCAAGATTTGGCAACTCCACCTCAACTGTTGCAACTTCTTCATTAATATTTATATTTTCTAAGTTTACATCTTCTTGCTGAATTTTAGAATCAAGAACTTGGTTCTCTGGAGTTACAGTTCTTTCATCCTCGAAGTCAGATTCTTTTTTCAAAAGAATTTCTTCCATAGCCTCCGTAGAGACTGTATACTAATGTTCTCTATCAGTCTTTTCTTGTTCAATATCTTGTACTACATCCAATATTATTGTATATACAGTATCTATATCAAGATTAGGCAAATCATTGAGGTTCTCCCCATCAATTTGATATATCTCTTGTACATTCTCCCCCTCCACCTGATTACAGTTCTGAGTGCGGACTTGGAGATTTCTCAGTAATTGCTTCATTTTTTTCTCAATGCTTGAACATTCTTGTTCACTTGAATAACTGGAAGAATCATCATCCACAACTACATTCTTTTTCTCTTTCTTCTTTACCACTACTGTGTCTCTTTGGATAGAACTCTATCCCACTTAGACAATATTCTTATATCCATTCCCCTCATGTGATTGATCTTGGATCCAATCTTAAGATTTAGACTATCTTGTATGACCTTGACTAGGTACAGACTTAAAATTCTGGCCATATTAGGCTTTTGGATACTCTCTGCTATATTATCAAAGACCACTCCATTCTAGTCGGTCTTGAGTTTGAATATTACTCTTGTCATGAGCTCAGACATCTGAGCTGATATCCTATCATGTGCTCCAATTTTACACAGCAGCACCTTCCCAATAATTTCAGATAAAAAATTTCCTTGGGAATTCATACCCTTCCTGTTCAGGGTGCCTCCAACCTTAGTGATTGAAGCAAATCCACACCACACCAATCCTTCAGCGGTCATGGTTGTGTCTCTTACATCCTCCTAATCAATTCTTGGTATTTGGAACAACTTTGTTAGTTTCCTGGTTGTGACTTTCACCTTTGCTCTATTTACCTTGATTTTATCTTTAGTGATTTTGATTCCAGTACAACATTTGAGAAGAAGTTCGAAACTTCACGTTTCCAGATTTTGGATGGTTCTGAGAGTAGATATTCTAAACCTGTCTCAGTGATTAGTTTGATGATGTTCCTAATTTCATCTTGCACTGAGATAAATCCATTACGCACAAGTTTATAACCTCCATTGATGTTGTCGTTGATCTTGGGAGCCATTGGAATTGAGAGAAATTGGGAAGAAGATGTGTCGACTAAAGGAGTTCTAGGTCTTGACACTCAAAGATCAATCTCTCAGGATTTCAGTTAAGTATATACAACAACTTTATTCTCACCCTATTTATAGTAGATGTCGCAAAAGTTGAAAAGGCGCGCGCTGCTAAATCTGTTCCAAGTTTTTAGGAAATGACCTAGTGTCGACACCACTCTTGAGTGTCGACACAAGTTTGTTGAGATGTGTCGACATAATATAAAACAAGTCTGTCGAGATGTGTCGACTCAAGTCGACATAGGTTTTATTTCTCTCTATATATATACCTTAGGGTATCGACACCCATATGTCCCTACACCTACTTTACTGTCTCGATATCTAAAGTTATCCTGTGTCGACACACTTTCATGTATCTCGACACATTACTATTTATAATATCGACAAACTTTCTGGTGTCTTGACACTGACTTGTCAAAATTTTGATTTTCTTAAGTGTAGATTCTTGACACTTAAGAAGTTTACCCTTAAAATCTAAATGAGTAGACTTAATTACTAACTAATCAATTTTATAGTTATGTTATAATTGTTTACTTAAGATTCAACATTCCAAGTTCAAATTTGAAGAAACTAAATTTCTCTTCTTCCAGTGGCTTAGTAAAAATATATGTAATTTGTTTACTTGTTGGAATAAATTCTAAGCTAATATCTTCATTTTCTACAAGTTCTCTGATGAAATGATATATAATGTCAATGTGGTTTATTCTATTATGTGACACAGGATTTCTTGCAATATAAATAGTGCTAGTATAATCATAGAATAAATGAATTTTACTTAGCTGTAAGTTATAATCATGTAACTGATTCTTAATCCAAAGCAATTGTGCACTGCAACCACCAGCTGAAATGTACTCAGATTCAGCTGTGGATATTGGTACACATGTTTGCTTTTTGCTGCTCCATGACACCAACCCCTTCCAAGAAATTGACATAAGCCTGATGTGCTTTTCTTGTCTTCTTTACATCCTGCATAATCTGCATCTAAAAAACTTGTCAGTTCAAAATCACTATTCCTGGGATTCCATAGGCCAAGATTAGGTGTGCCCTTTAGATATCTCAATATTCTTTTAACTACTGTATAATGAGATTTCTTAGGGCATTCTTGATACCTAGAATAGACACAAATGACATACATTATGTCTGGTCTACTGTCTGTTAGATAGAGCAGTGATCCAACTATGCCCCTATACAAGTTGATATCAACTGGCTTCCCATTACCATCCTTGTCTAAAGACATACTGGACCCCATGGGAGTTCTCACTGAAGTGGATGTTTCCAAGTCATACTTCTTGATTAACTCCTTGGTGAACTTAGACTAACTAATGAAAACTCAATCTAAAGTTTGCTTAACTTGGAGACCCAAGAAAAACTTAAGTTCACCCATGCTACTCATCTTAAACTTTCCTTGTATTAATTTGGCAAACTTAGTATAAAGTGACACATCATTTGATCTAAATATAATGTCATCAACATATATTTGTCGTAAGATGGCCTTGCCTTTGACTTCCCTTACGAATAGTGTTTTTTCTATTTTCCCTCTAGAGAATTTATTCTCTAGGAGGAACTTAGATAGATTCTCATACCAAGCCCTCAGGTCTTGTTTTAAGCTATAGATAGCTCTTAATATCAAATACACATGAGTAGGTTTAGTAGAATAAACAAAATCCGAGGGTTGCTCAACATAGACTCTTTCTTTAAAGTTACAATTTAGGAAGGATGACTTCATATCCATTTGGTAAACTTTGAAACTCTTGTAGGCTTCATATGCTAGGAAGAGTCTTATAGCCTCAAATCTAGCCACTCGTGCAAAGGTTTGATCAAAGTATATCCCATCTTCTTGTATATATCCCTTTATAACAAGTCTAGCTTTATTTCTTACTATAACACCATTCTCATCCAGTTTGTTTCTATATATCTATTTGGTTCCTATGATGTTATAGTCATCTGGTCTGGGAACCAGCTTCTAGACATTGCATCTCTTGAACTGGTTCAACTCTTCCTGCATTACACATATCCAAAATGGATCCACATTATCTTCTTCAAATTTCTTTGGCTCTGTTTGGGATACGAAACTTGAGTACATCATAGTGTTGTGATGTTTGCTTCTTATGGTCACATCCTATGCAGCATCTCATCTGATCAATTCCCTTGGATGATCCCTTAGATGCCTGATAGAAACAGGTAATGTTACTTCTTCTTTGCACCACCTACATCATGTTGAGTTTCTTCTCCTTGTTGTTCATATGTAAGCACTTCCTCAACTATGTTGACACCATCTTGCATATTCTGACTTGCTGGAACAATATCTTTTATAGTCAGCTCCTTTACCTTCAAGTCTTCACCTATTGTGCTTGATGAACCTGGCATATCATTATAAAACATAGAACTTCATCAAATACAACATGAACAAACTCCTCCACACTTGATACCTCAAGTTGTAGACCCTATAGGCCTTACTATGGTACTATAACCAACAAATATGCCATCATAGGACTTCTCAGCAAACTTGTTATGTATATTTTCCCATTATTTAGGTCATAACATCTACATTTAAAGATTCTGAAATAGGCGAAGTTTGGTTTTCTGCCATTCATAAGTTCATAAGGAGTTTTTTTCAATCTTTTGTTGATTGAATCTCTGTTAAGAACATGACATGTTGTGTTAATAACTTTAAATCAAAAGAATTCTGTGAGTGAAGAATCACTCATCATGATTCTTCTAGCTTCAATGAGAGTCCTATTCTTCCTCTCAGCAATCCCATTCTGCTGGAGTGTTCTTAGTGACGAAACTTCTTGTTGAATCACCAGTTCTTTAAAAAACTGTCATATAATCAGAATGAAACTCAGTTCCATGATCACTTCTAATTATGACCACAGATCTGTTCAATTCATTATGTATTTGTTTGACAAAAGTCTTAAAGACATCAGGATTTTTAGACTTTTTCCTTAAAAAGAAAACCTAAGCGAATCTGGAATAGTCATCAACAATTACGAGGGTGTATACTCTCCTTCCTAAAATATGAACTGGCATGGGACCAAACAAGTCTATATACAAGAGGTATAAAGAGCTCACTAAGTCTTTGTATTCAATACTTTTGAATGAATCTTTGGTTTGCTTGCCTTTTTGGTATGTTGAGCATATGCTCTCCTTAGAGCATTTAATGTTACGGCCATTCCTAACAAGCTTTTTACTAAAAAGTTTGCCTATGGACTTGTAGTTCAAATGATCTATCCTCTTGTGCCATTTGATGCAGTGTGAGGCTTTCTCATTTGTAACTAAACATAAGGGTGAGTTTGACTTTAAATAAATAAATTTAAACAATACACATTCTCACATCTAGTGCCTATCAAGATAACCTCTTGGTCACTTGAATTCTTTATTAGGCACTCATCTTTATGGAATGAAATGTCATAGCCAAGATCACAAAGTTGTCTTATGCTTATAAGGTTGTGTTGTAACCCTTACACATAAGCTACTTTAGTGAGAGTGACTAAGCTATTTGTGATCTTACCACAACCTTTGGTTATTCCTTTATCATCTCCACCAAAGTTTACCTTTTGTCCATTCTTCATGTGGATAAATTTCATCAAATTGCCTCTTATTCCAGTCATGTGTCTGGAACACCAACTATCCAAGTACTAGATTGGGTTATCTCTGGTTCTTGGACATTCATACAAAATAAGGATTTATTTTTCCTTAGGAACCCAAGTTATTTTGGGTCCTTTGTTCTTATTAGCTGCGACTCTATTGAAACCACCAGTGAACTTCTTAAATGGATATCTTTTTTGAATGTAAGACATAGTGTAATTGAACCAACAGTCCAAGGCAAAGTGTCCTACCTTTCCACAACACCAACATTCATACTTATTGTACCTACTCTTTGGAGGAATAGAAGGAACTTTGTACTGACATTCCTTAGGACAGGAATCAACACACTTGACAGTTATATTTTGACTGAGTGTAAACAAGTTGTTTTTCCTCTCAGTTACAAATGTCCTCCTTGGAGCAGGCACATTAGGAATACCTTTCCTATTCACATATGAACTTGGTCCTACTAGTCTAGAATTATGAATTTCTTTTCCCTTATTCTGAATCATAGTGAAAGATATTGTACCTAAACACCTAGAGGGCGGGGGGGGGGGGGGGGGGGTGAATAGGTGACTTGAATCTTTTTAACTTTTTAAGGTAGCAATCAGATTTTATCTCAGAGTTATATCTATTTGTACACAGCAATCACACAGCAATCACAGAATATCACAGCACACAGTAGACACACAGTTTTATAGTGGTTCCCCAAGGTTTGGGTACATCCACTTTCCCCCTTCGCCTATCTAGCAGTGTACTAGATTCAGCCCAACTTCTCCACTATCTCAGATCCTCAGATCTTACACTCAGAACCCACAACACAGGTTCCTACACCTCAGGCCCAAGGCCCTACAACTCAGCTTCTTCACAAAGCCTACACTCAGCCACCAAGGCCTACACTCAGCCACCAAGGCCTACACTCAGCCACAACAGGCCTACACTCAGAGATTTCAATCTCCTACACTCAGGCTCTCAAGCCCTACACTCAGCCCTTATAATTACAGGCTTACAACACTTAGATCCCTAAGGATCCTACAAGATAAAATGAATACAATAATTATAACTCAACAACTCAGAGACAAGAGAGAAGAGTTGTGAGATTCTTGATGAGTTCTTGGAAGAACTCAGCTGAAATCAATCTGAATTAGCTTTCTTCAAAGCTTCTTGAATGTAGAACTCAATTAGATTGACCTCTTCTGCAGTTGATCCTTGATCTCTGCTACTTAATATTCAGAATAAATCTGAACCCTTCTTCTCAGCCTGGTTCCAACGGCTGACTTCTTGGTTGGAGCTCTCTCTCTCCAACTTCTTAGATCTTCACTTGATAGCTAGATCTTCTTTAGACAATCACTTGATCTAAACTTTGACAGCTTCAACCACAGTTTCTGTAGACTGTATAAGCCTATTTATAGGCCTTCTTCATGGTAACCGGCTGGTCCGGTTCATAACTGAATTCTGACAACTCTGACAGGTGCAGTAGACTGGCTGGAATGGCAGTTGTTAAGTCATCCAGTCAGTTCTTGAAAATTCTGTAACTGTCTGAAAGTGTCGAGACTGTGCGTCTTTAAGTGTCGACACTTATAGACCAAGTGTCGACACATGTTGTCTAAGTGTCGACACTAACCTACAAGGTGTCGACACAACCCCTTGTGTTGTAGATCTTATATCTCGACACTGCTTCTTCTTCATGTGTCGACACTGAAATTGAGTGTCGACACAAGTACTTGTACTTCAGTATTTTGCTGAATTCTTCTAAGTGTCGACACAACACCTTTGTGTCGACACATCTTCATGTGTTGAATCTGTTAAGTGTCGACACTGCTTCTTGGTGTCGACACATGTCTTCAGTGTTGATACTTATTGAGTGTCGACACAGCTCCTTGTGTCGAAACATTCTTCTTCTGTCGAGACTCTGGCTGAGTGTCGACCCTCCTTAGTTCTTGGCAATTGAAGCACCTTCCTCAAGCTCTTTGGTGAAATCTTAACCTTTGTACCATGAACTCTGGATTTGATCTTGCATCCAGATTCATACACTTCAGCTCCATTGAGGAATTCAAGTATCTCTTTCTTCCATATCTTGGTAGGTTCAGAAACAAGATATTCTAATTCGGAATCTGCTACTAGGGTTACGACAGACTTGATTTCTTGATCAGCATCTTCGAAAGCGCCGCACACCAGCTCGTATCCTTCATTGACGTTCTCCTCTAGCTTAGGCGCCATTAGGGTTTGTAGATTTTGTCTTGAGAGAAGAGAGGTGTCGACACAAAAGTTTGGTCTCGAAACTTTGAAAGCATGTCGACAAACAAAGACAAAACCCTATATATACCTTTCTGATTTTGAAGATGAACAGGCGGGACAGCTAACTTAAAATGTGTCGACACTGGCAATAAGTGTCGACACTGACTTATAATGTCTCGACACATATGTGTCGACACAAGTTTAGTCAACAGATAATATGTGTCGACACCTGTTTATGTGTCGACACCACTCTACTCGACACATAGTCGAGACTTTACTTTGAAAAATCTAAGTAAAACTTAAGTGTCGACACCACATTGGATGTGTCGACACCTACTTGACATGTGTCGACACTAACATTCTGAAGTGTCGACACCAACTTCCTAGATGTGTCGATACCTTTTTCCTGAAGTGTCGACACCACTATTCTGTGTCGACATAGACTTATCTATGTGTCGACACCTTTTTACTTAGTCATTTTCAATTCTGTAAACTTACTCTAAGTTTATCATTACTAGTTCAATTTTAAATCTATTGAACTTAGCTTCTTCTAGGGGCTTAGTATACATATCAGCTACTTGATTATCAGTTTTAACATATTCTAATAAAATATCTTCTCTTTCTACATGTTCCCTAAGAAAATGATATTTAATTTCAATATATTTTGTTCTACTATGGGATACAAGATTATTAGCTATTGAAATAACACTAGTAGAATCACAAAAGAGTGGAGTTCTACTTACCTGAAATCCATAGTCCTCTAGCTAATGTTGTATCCACAGAAGTTGAGCACAGCAACTTCCTGCAGCCACATACTCTGACTCTGCAGTGGAGATAGCCACACTTGTTTGCTTTTTGCTACTCCATGATATTAGTCTCCCACCTAGGAATTGACAGGTTCCAGTAGTGGTTTTTCTATCTTCTTTGCATCCTACAAAGTCTGCATCTGAATAACCTATTAGTTCAAAATCTCCATTCCTAGGGTACCAGAGGCCTAGATAAGGAGTTCACTTTAGATATCTCAATATTCTTTTGACTGCTGTCAAATGAGACTCTTTAGGGCAGGCTTGATATCTGGCACAGACACATATAGCATACATGATATATGGTCTACTTGCAGTCAAGTATAATAGGGAGCCAACTATCCCTCTATACAAGGTTTCATCTACAGGTTTCCCTACATCATCCTTGCTAAGAGACATACTTGACCCCATAGGAGTCTTCATGGTGCTGGATGAATCCATACCATACTTCCTTATGAGTTCTAGGGTGAACTTGGACTGACAAATGGATAAACCACTCTCAGTCTGTTTAACTTGGAGACCCAAGAAAAACTTCAGTTCTCCCATACTACTCATCTCAAACTGACCTTGCGTAAGTTTTGCAATCTTTTTGCAAAGGCTGCTTTCAATAGACTCAAATATAATGTCATCTACATATATTTGGACTAGTATAACTTTGCCTCTAGATTCCCTAAGGAATAAAGTCTTATCTATTTTCCCCCTTGAGAACTTGTTCTCAATGTGGAAACTAGATAGGGTTTCATACCAAGCCCTAGGGGCTTGCTTTAACCCTATAAAGCTTTCCTAAGTCTATAGACATGATGAGGTAGAGTTGGATCAACAAAACCTGATGGCTGTTCCACATAGACTTCTTCTTTAAGATTACCATTTAGAAATGCTGACTTGACATCCATTTGGTAAACTTTGAATCCTTGATAGGTTGCATAGGCCAAGAACATCCTTATGGCTTCCAGTCTGACTACTGGAGCAAAGGTTTGATCAAAGTCAATACCTTCTTCTTGCCTATATCCTTTAGCAGCCAGTCTTGCTTTATTCTTAATGATGACCCCATGTTCATCCATCTTATTCCTGTAGATCCACTTGGTTCCTATTATATTGTGGTCTTTAGGTTTAGGAACAAGTTCCCAGACCTTGCACCTCTTGAACTGATTAAGCTATTCTTGCATTGCTTCAGTCCATTGTGGATCTAGTATTGCTTCTTCAAACTTCTTTGGTTCAACTTGAGATAGAAAACTGGAGTAAATTGCTGCATTTAGGTTTCTGCTCCTTGTTTGCACTCCTTGTCTTGGATCTCCAATAATCTGCTCTACTGGATGATCTCTAAGATGCCTGTTGGCTGGAGGCATCCTAACTTCTGGTTGAACCTTATCAGCATCTCCATCATGCTGTATTCCTTGAACTACATCATCAATAGGTGCATGTAGTTCTCCCCCTGGACAACAGCCACTGTCTTCAACTTGCTGTCTTGCAGCAGGTACTTCTTCTATAGTAAGCTTCTCCATCTTCATTATTAAACCTGTGGGGCTGCATACACTACTAGACAACTCATTGTTAATAAGTTTAGTCTCATCAAAAACTACATGCAGAGATTCTTCTACAACTTGTGTAGACAAGTTGTAGACTATATAAGCCTTACTGTTATTGCTGTACCCAACAAAAATTCTCTCTTGGGACTTGGCAGCAAACTTAGTCAAGTAAGACTTCCCATTATTAAGTATGAAGCATTTGCAACCAAAGATCCTGAAATAGGATAGGTTTGGTTTCCTACCTTTCACAACTTCATAGGGGGTCTTGTCGAGGCCTTTAGTGATGGTAGCCCTATTTATAACATGACATGCAGTGTTAACTGCTTCAGCCCAGAAATACTCTGGCAATGATGTATCACTTAGTAGGGTCCTACCAGCCTCTATCAAGGTCCTATTCTTCCTCTCAGCAATGCCATTTTGCTGAGGTGTTGTAGGTGAAGAGTATTCTTGAAATATCTCAAATTCTTCACATAGTTTTGTCATGCTATCAGACTAAAATTCAGTAGCATGGTCACTTCTAATCTTGACCACTGTACTGTCTAGCTAATTCTGAATTTGCTTGACAAATCTATGGAAGACACTAGGTGTTTCAGATTTCTGTCTTAAGAAGAACACCCAGGAAAACCTTGAGTAGTCATCTACAACTACAAAGGTATAAACCTTCCTACCTAAGCTGTGAACTGGCATTAGACCAAAGAGATCCATATGCAAGAGGTATAAACACCTCACAGCATCTTTGTTTTCTATGCTTCTAAAGGTGGATTTAGTCTGCTTGCCCTTTTGACAAGCTGAGCAAATACCATCTTTAACACACTTAACTTGAGGACCATACCTCATTAATTCTTTGCTAAAGAGTTTGCTAATTGTCTTGTAGTTAAGATGGGCAAGCCTCTTGTGCCATTTGATACATTGAGAGACTGTCTCATCAGCTACAAGACACACTGGAGAACCATTATTCTCAACCATAATGTCTAAGCAATAGACATTCCTTTTCCTATAACCAGTCAAATTGATCTCTTGATCAGTTGACCTCTTGATATGACAACCATTTTTAACAAATGAGATATCATACCCTACATCACTTAATTGACTTATACTTATTAGGTTGTGTTTCAACCCTTTAACATAAGCAACTTGAGTAATGGTAACCAAGTTGCTAGAAATGTTACCAAATGCTTTGATGATTCCTTTTTCAGAACCACCAAAGGTGACTTTTGGACCATCTTTTATTGGAATGTAGTCCCTTAGTAATCCTCTAGTTCCAGTCATATGTCTGGAACATCCACTGTCCAAGTACCATGTTGGGGTATGGCCACTTGGACTCACCTGCAAAACAGATTACTGAACCTTAGAACCCAAAGAATTCTTGGGTCCTTGGTACTTGTTAGTTTGCAACTTGACAAAGATACCTGCAGGCTTTCCAACAGGTAATTTGCTACTCACTCTGGCACTAGCATTGTGCCAACAATCCATTGCAAAATGGCCAAACTTGCCACAGCACCAACATTCAAACTTATTATACCTTTGCTTAGGTACTGTCTTTGCTGTCTTATCTACAGCTGACTTGTTGAATGCTGGGGCTTTGCCCTTGGACTTGGACATGGACTGCTCAGTCCTTGCAGGTCTAGTAAAGCTCAGTCCAGCTTTACCCTTGTGATGAACGAATTCATCAATTATGGGTAACACTGACTTAGGTTTAGAAAACCGAGCAACTAAGTCCTTCTCCTTCTGAAAATTAATCTCCAGACTCTTGATTTGATCATTCTTAAAGGTGATAGTCCCCATCTGAATCACTGTAATGTGCTTCAGTCTGGCTATCTCATTAAGCTTTTGATCAAGTAGCTTCTCAGAATCTGTTGCAGCAGCTTTGAGATCAGCAATTTCCTTCGCCTGACTTTTGGCTAGGGACTTCCTCTTCTTGTAAGCTTGCAACAGTACTTTATATTCATCTATCAGCTGATTAATATCATCCTCAGACTCAGATACACTTTCATCACTTGATGAAGATGAATCTGATTCTGTACTGGCACAAGAAACTGAACTTAAAGTTGAACTTTGTACCTTACTGGGTCCTGGCTGCTCCAGGATTTTGTCACTCTCTATCAAAGCCATTAGACCTTGGCATTGACTGTCTTCTTGTTCATATATAGACTCCATAATCTGCATGAATTCTTCTTCTTCTTCTTCTTCAGCAAACAGCCTTATATAAGCCTCAGCCTCAGACTCAGTTTCTGAAGAAGAGATATTTGATAGAATCTTCCCCTTCTTGGCAACAAAAGACTTCTCTTTCTTGCCTTTGAAATGAGTCTTCTTTCTATCACTAGACTCTTTTCTCTTTTCAGGACAATCTGGAACAACATGGCCTTGTCTATTGCAGCAATAACACACTATCTTTGAAACAGTTTCCTTGCTAGATTTAGTCCTCTTCCTGTCCTTCTTTGAAGCCTTTTTATCCTGATAAAAATCTTCTTTTCCCTTAGAAGTAGAAGGTCTTGACCTCCACTGTTTCTTCTTCAAAAATTTCTGAAAATGTCTAGTGAAGGCAGCAAAGTCTTCATCACTTTCACTGCTTTCAGATTTTGTGCTGACTGACTCATCTGACTCTGATTCAGCTACCTTTGGAGGTGGAGTTGGTGACTTATTCCTGTACTTTCTGGAGGCTTCTGTCTTGAAGGCTACTGTTCTTTCCTTGTGTTCAGTTCTTGTTGATTTCTCCTCCTCTTTCCTCACTGTCAATTGCATTTCATATGACAACAATTTGCCAAACAGTGTAGGTGGAGGAATTTCTCCCAACTTAGCCATTTCTCTAATGGCACAGATCTTGGTACCCCAATCTTTAGTTAGGGACATTAGAAACTTGTCATTGAGTTCATAATTACTGAACTCTCTTCCATAAGACATGAGTTCATTCACTATCCAATAGAACTTCTTATAGCACTCAGTTATTCTATCACCCTTTCCTTGTCTAAAACTTTCATACTCTTGATTTAGCAAGGATTTTCTATCTTGCCTAACTTCTTCAGAACCCTCCATATATACAACAAGAGTGTCCCACATCTCTTTGGCTGTCTTACAGTGTATAAGATTCTGAAAAGTTGCATCATCAATGGCACTCACTATAATGTTTTGTGCCCTTTTGTCCATGGTGGGTAGGACAATCTCATCCTTAGTCATCTCAGAGAAATCCTTTGGGGTTCTCTGATTTGCATCTAGAACTGATATCTTCATGGGCACATAAGGCCCTTCCTTTACTGTGATGTATATCCTAGGGTCTGAGGCATCCATAAACAGCCTTACCCTTTCCTTCTAGATCCCAAAGATTTCCTTTCTGCATATAGGTAATTTCATGGAACCCAATTCCTTGTGATTATCAGAGGAAATCATGGTTCTTGATTTTCTTGAAGCTGTAATTTGACTTAGACTGAATCTGCCAATCAGGATCTCCTCAGACTGTTAGTCCTTTTTGAGGAACCTGGCTCTGATACCACTTGAAAGATATAGTACCTAAACACCTAGAGGGGGGGGGGGGGTGAATAGGTGACCAAATTCTTTTTAAACTTTAATGGCAGCAATCAGTATATAACACAGAATCTATACTACTTTTGCACAGCAATCACACAGCATTCACAATCACAGCAGACACAGAGTTTTATAGTGGTTCCCTAAGCTTTGGGTACATCCACTTTCCCCCTTCGCCTATCTAGCAGTGTACTAGATTCAGCCAAACTTCACCACTGTCTCCGAACCCAAACTGGTTCCTACACCTCAGGCCCAAGGCCCTACAACTCAGCTTTTCCACAAAGCTTACACTCAGCCACAAAGGCCTACACTCAGCCACAAAGGCCTACACTCAGCCAACAAGGCCTACACTCAGAGATTCCAATCTCCTACACTCAGGCTCCCAAGCCCTACACTCAGCCTTTATAATTACAGGCTTACAATCACTCAGATCCAAAGGATCCTACAAGATAAAAATGAATTTACAATTGTTAACTCAACAATTCAGAAATAAGAGAGGGGAGTTGTGAGTTTCTTGATGAGTTCTTGGAAGAACTCAGCTGGATTCAATCTGACTTAGCTTTCTTCAAAGCTTATTTAAAGTAGAACTGAATAAGATTGACTCCTTCTGCAGTTGATCCTTGACCTCTACTTCTTAAGATCCAGAATAAATCTGAACCTTTCTTCTCAGCCTAGTTCCAACGGCTGATTTCTTGGATGGAGCCCTCTCTCTCCAACTTCTTAGATCTGTACTTGGACAGCTAGATCTTCTTGTTTAGATAAATTGAACAACTCTGTGAACAACTTCAACAACTACTTGAACAACTTCTTACAACAACAGTTTCTGTAGACTGTATGAGCCTATTTATAGGCATTCTTCATGGTAACCGGCTGGTCCGGTCCATAACTGAATTCTGACATCTCTGACAGGTGCTGTAGACCGGCTGGAATGGCAGCTGTCAAGTCATCCAGTCAGTTCTTGAAAGTTCTCTAACTGTCTGAAAGTGTCGAGACTTTCTGTCTTTAAGTGTCGACACTTATAGACCAAGTGTCGACACAAGTTGTGTAAGTGTCGACACAAGTCTACAAGGTGTCGACACAACTCCTTGTGTTGTAGATACAATGTATCGACACAGTTTCTTCTTCATGTGTCGACACAAGTACTTGATCTTCTGTAACTTGCTGTATTCTTCTAAGTGTCGACACATTTCCTTTGTGTCGACACATCTTCATGTGTTGAATCTGTTAAGTGTCGACACTGCTTCTTGGTGTCGACACATAGTCTTCAGTGTTGATACTTGATGAGTGTCGACACAGCTCCTTGTGTCGACACTTGATTCTTCTATTGAGACTTCAGCTGAGTGTCGACACATTCCCTCAGTGTCGACACTTGTACTTAGAATATTTTGTCGATCTTGCTGTTCTTTGCTAAGTGTCGACACAGCTCCATGTGTCGACACTTTCTTCAAGTGTAGAGTCTTCAGCTTAGTGTCGACACATTGTTCTAGGTGTCAACACTTATTTCATGTGTTGACTCTTCTGTTGAGTGTCGACACATTATTCTGAGTGTCGAAACTTGCTTCAAGTGCTGACTCTTCTGTTGAGTGTCGACACATTGTTCTGAGTGTCGACACATACACTTAGTCTCTGCTGACTTTTGCTGAGTGTCGACACAGCTCCAAGTGTCGACACTTTCTGGTGTAGACACAGTTCTTCTTGGTGTCGACACTGCTCCTTGTGTCGACACTGCTTCTCTGCACTTTTCTTCACTGAGTGTCGACACAGCTCCTTGTGTCGACACTTTCTGTCTGGTGTCGACTTTGCATCCCAGGTGTCGACACAATGACTCCAAGTGTCGACACTGCTTGTCTGGGTGTCGACACAAGTCTTCTTAAGTGTCGACACTTTCCCTCTGGGTGTCGACACATGGACTTAGAAACTTTTTGCTTCAGTCCAGCAAATACTTAACCTGCACAAGTAAACTCAACAACACATCAAATACATTTTGATGTATATCATTGAGTTGGGCGAGGCTTCTTCAAATCAGGTACATTTAAACCAATGTACCCAACATTAGGGTTTGGAATATAGTGGTGGGGTCACTTTATCCATGTGAAGCCAAATTGAGCCAATTAGGGTTGAGTTGAGCTAGGCTGACCTAGGTTTGACTTTGGCCCAATTGGCCAACTTGGTTGACCCAACATGGGTCTTATGGTGTGAGTATACTTTAGGGTTAAGGACATAGTGGTGAGGTCAATTTGCACTTGTGAGTTCAAGTTGGGCTTGTTTGACCAAGGTTGAATTGTATACTATATTGGGCCCCGTGTGAGTTCACCCTAACTCATTGGCCCCTAAGGTTGCCACCTAGCCTAACTCATCGTAATCACTACATGTCCTACACTAATTTGTGTTGAGGGGGTCTATAAGGAAATGGGATGTTATAAATCCCAATAAATAAATAAAAACTTTCTTCCCCGAAATTTAAGTTCGGGTCTATGGGATTTAACACATAAAGAAGTCGATGAAAATATCTAGGAGGTTTAAGTTGTACCAGAGGTGAAGAGCTCCGGATGTCATTACGCATGAGGTCCATGGGCTCCCAAGTGTGTTCATCATACCCATGATTTGACCACAACACCTTAACCAACAGGACATTCTTCTTCCGAAAGACTTGGACCGATATATCATCGATCTGGATCTACTCAAAACGAATTGACCGATCGAGTGATACTAGTACCACTGTAGTTATTATGTACAGCTCCAACCAAAGTAAAGCTCTCCACCGCGAGGAGACATGAAAGTCGTCGTTCAGGTTTCCCAACTCCAGTGATTGGTCTAGCCTATAAGCCAAGGGGCTAATCCACTCTAGGATCGTATAAGGCCCCATAAATCGAGGGCTAGGATTTTTGTGTCCTAGCACCCGTGAGACACAATGCACCGGATGTATCTTTAAGTAAACTCTATCTCCCCCCTGAAACTCTCCTTCCAATTCCTCGCATCATAGTACTTGGCATTTCTACTCTGAGCACCCAGCATCCGATCAGGGGATTATCCGTGCAAGCGTGTCCATATTCTCAATATAATCTGATTCCATGTACCTATGGATCCTCATCCTGGACCCAAGATAGCGGCATCCGACACTTCCTTCCATATAAAGCCTCCTATGGTGCCATCTTAATGCTTGTTTGATAGTTGTTGTTATAAAAAAACTTTATCAAAGGTAACAATCTCTCCCAAGAGTATTTTCGTTATACTTCATGATATTGAATATTGAAATTTCGTTGGTATATTTCAAGTCTTCCGACATATTATTATTAAAATAAACATTAATCTCACATTGGATTTATAGTCCCTTACGACTAATGATAATCATATACGTGTGAATCAATATTTTATATCTAAAAGTGTGCACACAAATCTTAAATTTCTCTTCCAAGATCACACCATGGCTTATAGTTCATAGCATATCGATTCTTCAAATATAAGTTACCGTAGTTTTACTTACCATGAAAATCCAACTTATGTGTGCATATAGAAATATTTCCCAGAACCTATTTATACACATCATCATTGACAAGTAGAATGAGTACATAAACCACCAAATTTATTATACTCTGAGAATTATCACTACAATGTATAAACCTTAAACCAACTTCCAAAAGTTAGGATCTGATGAAAGATTGTCATTCCTTAATATCACATATTATTCAATAAATCATAAATTATACTTGGGGGATTATACTGACATCTACACATGTGTTCTAATTCCCAAGCTTGTCATGCCATATTCAAAGAATTATACGAGTAATACTCATCTTCTAAACTTGGCAAATTATTTTAATTTTGACTTATAAACATGAGTGGTTATCCCCTCTTAGCAGATAGTGAGCTCGATTATGAGGTCATATCATATAATAAGTTAATACATTTGGGGGATCACTTCAGACATACAAATGTAGGTTCATCTTTCTTCAAAACATATATGAGCGATATGGGACAGATGAGTACTAATGGTTGAATATTTCTACTCCTCTGATAAACAAGATGAAATAAGGGTAATCAATGAGACCACTTATTAAAAATCAAGGTTAGGCTAGTGACAATCAAGCTTAATTTTATATTCCAAGTCATGTGGATCATCAAATCAAAAGTCAAAAAGTGTCATATCTTTACTTAAGCCATAAGGTATAATTCAAATGATCTAATATAATTATTAGTTGTGTCAATCAAAGTTTATAGTTCACAATTGTGATAGTGACCCGAATATATCAAGTATGTATTGGTAATGATGATAATCAATTCTCATGTTTATCTCTCCAAATCTCAACATTTTAATATATTATAATTTTGGTCACTATTCTCAGGATAAATCAATCTAGGGTTAAACCATAACAACCATAGTGAACATAATCATTATATCTTAACCCCATGAAGTCACGTATCCAAGATCTCTGGTTATGCTTCCACTGTCCCCTAAGGTGAAATGATAATGATTGTGATTAAATTATCTAAATAAAAATGGGCTTAATTTTTAAGAAATTGCATGTAAATCACCATCGAATGCCCAAAAATACAAGATATTCCGAGTATCATTCTAACTTGTAGGAAACTATTCCCAATCCATATCCTACTTAGACTTGTACTGAATTCACAATTCATGTCAGCTCTCTCCTGAGATCAGTATTAGTTCACTAATCAAATCCTTAACTGACAATATAATTACTAATTCTATGCTACAACAATTGGGTTAAGGTGTTAGAGCATCTAGGAATGTGCTTTTGAAAGTCCACCTAGTGTCAACTATGTGCACCTATGGGGGGGGGGGGAATAGGTGACGAGTAGTGCTTTTGCGGAATTTACGAGAGTACCTGCACAATAAAAATAAAGAGCACAACACACAGAAAACACAGGAAATTTATAGTGGTTCCCCGACTTGGGTACATCCACTTTCCCTCTTCGACCTATCTCCCCAACAATGGACGACTCGGTCACTTCTCCAACGGGATTGAAATCCAATCCCTGCACTAACGGAAGGAGCCCTTCCACACGTGAGAGTCAACACTCCCACAAAATGGGTTGCAACCAACCCTTACAACACGGAACAATCGTTCCTTTACAACAAAAGTAAATATAGAATGTACACGAGATACAAACTTCGTTTGGAGACTACGGTGTTCCTCTTCGTTCGACGACGTGTTCGTGTAGTCAACGAGAAGTCTACAACCTTGGTCTCTCTTGGAGAGGATCTCCCCGGAACCGGCGGCGGCAACACGAGCGGCGGCTTGGTTCGGAATCGGCGGCAACGAAGGTGCGCTGCTGCAATACTTTGAGATCCAAACTTCGTTGCGAAGCAAACTAGGTCTACCAACGGTCACTCTAGGATCGGTCGTCTCGATCGATTCGGACGGGGGAGTTTTTCCCGGTCAACAAATCGAGAGACAAGAGATCTCTGGATAGACACGTGAGACTCAAGCTTTGCTAAGCTTCTGTCGCCGGAGATCGGGAAGAAGAACGATCAGCAGCGGCGACGGGCGAGCGCGAGCGGCGACGGAGGCGGCGGAGAGATTTCGCGATTTTAGGGTTTGCACTCGCTCGGCTTCTTTCTTGGGTCAGTATTCCGTTCAAATGCCTGTATATAAATACTGTAGATGCTTTCCAAAAAGACCGTTGTGGGACCCACAAGCTGAATCCCTAAGACCCGGTTCAGAATCTTAACAGCGGCAGAATCCGGTTCAGGAAATTTCAGAGAAAATGCTAAGTGAAAATCGGCGGGAATCGCAGGCGATTCTCGACGAATCGGCGAGAATCACCAAGTGATTCTCGACGATTCGTCGAGAATCGTTAGTGATTCTCGCCGAATCACTTATTGATTCTCAACGAATTTCACTTTGTACACATGAGCTGCTTAGCCACTGGTTCGGCGAGAATCACTAGTGATTCTCGCCGAATCTTACTTGGCACCGTTTTGAGGTGGCCAGAAGGAGTCGGCGAGAATCACTAATGATTCTCGTCGATTCGGCGAGAATCACTAGTGATTCCCGTCGAATTTTCCTTAGACGAATTTTTCGTCTTCCACCCAGGAACTGCTCCTTGATCCATCCATGCTCCTTGTCTTCTCTTGCATATGAACGGCCCTGTACTTGAAAGTAAGTGCACTCCAATAGAGAGAGTACACGTAGGCTAACACACTGATCTGCTCAACGAGGGATTACGTCGTGCAGACCCGTGTATATTGACCTACTGCACCCTGACATTGGTGTGCACTTAGCGTGGAGGAACTGCAAGCACAACTTGAAAGAGTTTATCAAATACATAGTCTATTGACCTTAGCTTGTCCAGGGGCTTCTTCAAATCAGGTACATTGTGGATACAATACCCAACAATCTCCCCCTATTTGAAGAAGCCTAAACCCTACAAGCTAAGGTGAATAGAGCAAATGGAAATGAAAGCCATAAACTTAACATTGAGTGGAGTCATCCCTTACCAATACCGATTTCTTGGGAGCAAGCTGGAGCCACCTTAGCCTTGGCCCCGAGAGGGTAGTCTCCCCCTTTTCGGCTTCGGCAAATCGGGGTCTATAACGTTTGGCCCTTAGCTCCCCCTCAGTTCTTGCAGCTGTACTCACGCTGGAGTTCCCTGCTCCCCCTTAGATCATGCACGAGTCGGGAGCTTCTGTAGTCTTCATTCTTCATAATTGAGCATCCCCAATTCAGTCTTGAAAAGATTGAACTTGGCCTCGTCTAAGGGCTTTGTGAATATATCAGCAATCTGCTTGTCCGTGGGGACATAACAGAGAGAGATGTCCTTGTTTTCCACATGCTCCCGAATGAAGTAGTAGCGCACTTCAATATGCTTCGTTCTGCTGTGCGAGACAGGATTGTTGGCAATGGCAATTGCACTGGAGGAGTCGCAGTACATTGGAACTTCCTTGAACTGAAGGTTGTAGTCGGCCAACTGGTTTCTGATCCAAAGGAGTTGTGCGCAACAGCTGCCTGCTAAGATGTACTCAGATTCTGCTGTGGAGGTAGCCACACAGTTCTGCTTCTTGCTGTTCCAAGAGATAAGCCTTCTTCCGAGGAATTGACACGTCCTGGAAGTGCTTTTCCTGTCATCCCTACTCCCTGCAAAATCAGCATCTGAAAAGCCTATTAGCTCGACATCATTGTTTCTCGGGTACCACAAGCCAAGATTAGGAGTACCTTCAAGGTATCTTAGAATTCGCTTTGCAGCGACATGGTGAGATTCCTTAGTGTTCACCTGATATCTGGCACATACACATGTGGAGAACATAATATCCGGTCTACTGGCAGTAAGGTAGAGCAGGGATCCAATGATGCTTCTGTATTTGCTTTCATCGAAAGGTTTACCTTTCTCATCCTTATCCAGAGACATGGTGGATCCCATTGGAGTCCTCATAGAGGTTGCACTCTCCATATCGAATTTCTTAAGGAGTTCATTTGTGAACTTCGTCTGAGAGATGAAGATTCCATCCTCAGACTGTTTCACTTGAAGTCCTAAGAAATACTTGAGCTCTCCCATACTGCTCATTTCAAACTTTCCTTGCATAAGTTTAGAAAACTTTTTGCAAAGATTGTTGTCCGTTGAGCCGAATATTATGTCATCGACATAGATTTGCACCAGCAAAATCTTGCCTTTGACTTCCCTGAGAAACAATGTTTTATCTATTTTACCTCTAGAGAACTTGTTCTCAAGAAGAAACCTAGATAAAGTCTCATACCAAGCTCGTGGAGCTTGCTTTAACCCATATAATGCTTTATTAAGAAAGTAGACATGATTGGGAAAAGTAGGATCGACAAAACCTGGGGGTTGAGCGACGTATACTTCCTCTTTCAGGTCTACGTTCAGGAATGCCGATTTCACATCCATTTGATAGACTGTGAATCCTTTGTGTGAAGCATACGCCAGAAACAACCTGATTGCCTCGAGCCTTGCTACTGGTGCGAAGGTCTGGTCAAAGTCAATCCCTTCCTCCTGTCTGTAACCTTGAGCCACCAGCCTGACCTTGTTCTTTACGATGACACCATGTTCATCCAGCTTGTTTCTGAAGATCCACTTTGTGCCAATCACATTCTGCTTGTATGGTCTGGGAACCAGCGTCCAAACATTGCACCGTTCGAATTGATGTAGTTCCTCTTGCATGTCCAGAATCCATGCCGCATCCTTGTTCGCCTCGTCGAACTTCTTTGGCTCTACTTGTGACAGGAAGCTAAGATGCAATACTTCGTTAATAGTACCTCTTCGAGTTCTGACGCTGACATGAGGATCCCCGATGATCTGATCTCTAGGATGATCCCTCACGTGCCGGAGCTCCAGAAGTCTGGCGTCTGGTGCTCCAACTACTTCTTGGGCTTCTCTTTCTTCTAAGAGATCTGTTCCATCTTGATCTTCAACATTTTCAGATGACGTGGAGGTGGAGACTTTGACGTACTTAGGAGCGTCATCTTTAGCGGTCTCATCCAGACTCAGCTGTTCTAGTCGTGCACCTGCATCTTCAAGAATACTGCCGGAAGAGTTGCTGTTAAGCAAACTTCCTTCATCAAATACAACATTTATTGATTCTTCTACCACTAGGGTTTTCTTATTGAAGACCCTATATGCCCGACTATGGGCACTATAGCCCATGAATATGCCTTCGAAGCATTTTTCACCGAACTTAGTACGCGGGTACTTCCCATTATTCAGTACATAGCATCTGCAACCAAAAATCCTCAAATAGGACATGGTTGGTTTCCTGCCTTTCAGTAGTTCGTAAGGCGTCTTACGATGATGCTTGTTGATTAATGCTCGGTTTTGTACATGACAAGCTGTATTGACAGCCTCTGCCCAGAAGTATTCCAGGAGAGAGGCGTCTTTCAACATTGTCGTGCAGGCTTCAATGAGAGTTCTATTTCTCCTCTCCACAACTCCATTTTGCTGAGGAGTGCACGGGGAGGAAACCTCATGAAAGATAACTTGTTCTTCACAAAATTCTGTCATGGCCCAGACTCGAATTCTGTTCCATGGTCACTTCTGATTTTGACCACTGAGCAGTTAAATTCGTTCTGAACCTGCTTGACAAAACTGGTGAAGATGTCAAAAGTATCTGACTTTCGTTTCAAAAAGAACACCCATGTAAACCGAGAGTGATCATCAACTATCACTAGCGTATAGGACTTGCCTCCCAAGCTATGAACTTGCATTGGACCAAACAAGTCCAAATGTAAAAGGTACAGACATCGGGAGGAGTCTTTGTCTGCGATGCTCTTAAAGGTAGCCCGAGTCTGTTTGCCCATCTGGCATGCAGGACAGGGGCTATCTTTGATGCACTTGATACTGGGGGCATCCCTAACTAAGTTCTTAGAAAACAGCATACTAATTGTCTTGAAATTAATATGTGCCAATCTCTTGTGCCATTGATCACAAAGAGATGCACTGCCTGTCGCCACAAGGCATACGGGGGTAGATGAATCTATACTGAGAAAATCTAAGCAGAAGATATTTCTGCTCCTAATTCCTGATAATACCGTCTCAGAAGAGGTACGTGAAATTATCAGACATTTATCCTTGCAGAACTTAACGTCATAACCTTTGTCACATAACTGACTTACGCTGATCAGGTTATGGTTTAACCCTTCAACATAAGCCACGTTGGTGATAGAGATTATACCGTTGGAAATTGTACCGTAACCTCTGATGACTCCTCGATCTGACCCTCCGAAGATGACTTTGGGTCCATTCTCGACTGGAGTGTAATCACGCAGCAGGCTTCTTGTCCCAGTCATATGCCGGGAGCATCCACTGTCCAAATACCAGATCGACGTTTTGGTGGCCTTTGGACATTCCTACAAAACAAAATTAATTTGCCTTAGGAACCCAATCGAACTTGGGTCCTAGATTCCTGGTTAGCACACTCCCCCTCGAAAGGTTAACCCTACGAGTGGTCGGCCTCGCATTGCTAACATGGGGAGTCTCGTAGTACCTTGGATTAAACCAACAATCCACGGCAAAGTGACCGACTTTGCCACAGCACCAACAGTCAAACCTGTTGTATCTCTTCCGAGGCTCCTGCCTTACACTGGGAACGGTGGGTACAGCTGGGGCCTTGGATCTGGAGGTGGAGACCTCATGGTGACGGCAGTCACATGACTTCGTCACCTTCTGTATAACAGGCTTGACTTTTGGTGCCTGCTTTCCATTATGGCCGCTAGAGAACGGACCATAATTTCCCATGTGGATTTCCTCATAAGGTGCCTTGAAGGCACTCTCACCGAAGTTCCGGGGAAAGTTCCAACCGTCATACCGGCTCTTTAGCTTTGCAACCGAGGGCCGGAAATGATGCCCAAAAGTTGACTCAAAGTCATGTTGGCTGCAAGGAAAGCTGGGCTTCCTGAACGCAACAGGACTAAGAGGAGCCTTGCCCTTTTCATCAGCAGAGGCCTTCTTGGTGGCCTTATTCTTCCTCTGGTTCCTGTTTCTCCTGGAAGAGGAACCAGATACCCCTACATGCCCCAAGCCAGCTCCTTTGGCCTGAGCAGAGAAGGTATCAACAACTAGAAGAACAGTTTTTGGCATAGAGAAGCTCTTGACGATCTTCCTTTCTGCCGCAAGTTGTTTTTCCAACCTGTCGACTTCCTCCTGCTTAAGATCAAGGAGCTTAAGAGACTCTGAGTGCTTTGAAGTCAGGTCGAGGTGTTCCTGTCGGAGAGAAATCAAGCTGGTGACCTCTTCCCTTAGGGAAACACACTCGCCCTTAAGGAATTTTACTTCCTTTTTCTCAGCCTTCAGTCTCTTTCGGCACTCCTCAAAGGTGTTGAGCAGAAGCTCATACTTCTCGAGGAGCTTAGCTTCGCGGGCCGAAAGGCTATCCTCAGGTTCATCGTCCTGAGACTCATGATCAGAGTCAGAGTCGGAGAGAGGGGTGTGAGCTTTTACCTTCCCAGTAAATGGGGGGCATTCTCCTTCTGAGTCGGAGCGACCCACCAGCCCGAAGTAGGCTTCCTCATCATCACTGGAGTCTGAGGAATCAGACTCACTTAGTGTCTTTGGCCTTCTGGCGATGTAGCTCCGCTCCTTCTTCTTATCTCTGGAGGATTTGAGCTCCTCACCATTTCCCTTTTCTTATTTGCTTTGATAGCAGTCGGCCACGACGTGTCCTGGCTTATTGCATCCAAAGCAAATAATGTCAGAAGAACGATGTTTGTTAGGTTTAGATGCATACCTGTCAGAAGAGTAGTTTTTCTTCTGATGTCTGGAGGAGGAGCCGTCTCTCTTTCTTTGATTCCTCATCTTGAGGAACTTCTTGAACGCTCGAGTGATGAGGGAGAAATCCTCCTCCGACATTTCTGAGCTGGAGGAGCATGGATCGGAGTCCTCCTCCTCATCCTTTTTCCTGGCACGGTACGACACCGTACCCTTGCCTTTTCTGGAGTGACTGGCTTTTAGAGCCACAGTCTTTTCTTTTACAGCAGCCTTTTCTGCTTCTTCCTCAGCTTTCCTGGTGTTCAGCTGAAGCTCATAGGACATCAGCTTCCCAAACAGAATTTGTGGATCAGTTTCTGCCAGTCTGCCAAATTCTCTGATGGCGCAGATCTTTGTGTCCCATTCCTTAGTAAGGGACCTAAGGAATTTGTCATTGAGGTCACCATTAGTGAACACTCTTCCGTACCCCTTGAGGGCGTTGACAATCTTTAGGAAGTTCTCGTAGGTGACCCCGATCTCTTCCTTCGGCCCTTGTCTGAAGGCCTCATAGTTCTGGTTCAGGAGGGATCTCCGATCATCCCTCACTTCATCTGTGCCCTCCATTAGAATGATCAGGCACTGCTAGATCTCCTGAGCTGTCCTGCAGTTGCTGAAGTTCTGCATCATAGAGTCATCAACTGCGCTGACCAGGATGTTTCTTGCCTTCATGTCAAGGCCCACTAGTACCATCTCATCCTTGTCCATTTCAGAGAGTGTCTTCGACACTTTCTTGGTGGGATCAATGGTGGAGGCCTTAATGGGGACATAAGGTCCCTCCAGCACGATCATGAAAAGTCGAGGATCCACTGCTTCCATGTAGAACCTGATCCTTTCCTTCCAGATAGGAAAGTTGAGTCTGTTGCACACTGGGATCTTGCCGGAGTACTTGAGCCCGTCCATAGTAGATGTATGTCTACTTGTTGACACTAGTGGCAGGATTCAACTCAAGGTGTTAACCTTTTTGTTGAGTAACCTCGCTTTGATACCACTTGAAAGTCCACCTAGTGTCAACTATGTGCACCTATGGGGGGGGGGGGGAATAGGTGACGAGTAGTGCTTTTGCGGAATTTACGAGAGTACCTGCACAATAAAAATAAAGAGCACAGCACACAGAAAACACAGGAAATTTATAGTGGTTCCCCGACTTGGGTACATCCACTTTCCCCCTTCGACCTATCTCCCCAACAAGGGACGACTCGGTCACTTCTCCAACGGGATTGAAATCCAATCCCTGCACTAACGGAAGGAGCCCTTCCACACGTGAGAGTCAACACTCCAACAAAACGGGTTGCACCCAACCCTTACAACACGGAACAATCGTTCCTTTACAACAAAAGTAAATATAGAATGTACACGAGATACAAACTTCGTTTGGAGACTACGGTGTTCCTCTTCGTTCGACGACGTGTTCGTGTAGTCAACGAGAAGTCTACAACCTTGGTCTCTCTTGGAGAGGATCTCCCCGGAACCGGCGGCGGCAACACGAGCGGCGGCTTGGTTCGGAATCAGCGACAACGAAGGTGCGCTGCTGCAGTACTTTGAGATCGAAACTTCGTTGCGAAGCAAACTAGGTCTACCAACGGTCACTCTAGGATCGGTCGTCTCGATCGATTCAGACGGGGGAGTTTTTCCCGGTCAACAAATCGAGAGACAAGAGATCTCTGGATATACACGTGAGACTCAAGCTTTGCTAAGCTTCTATCGCCGGAGATCGGGAAGAAGAACGATCAGCAGTGGCGACGGGCGAGCGCGAGCGGCGACGGAGGCGGCGGAGAGATTTCGCGATTTTATGGTTTGCACTCGCTAGGCTTCTTTCTTGGGTCAGTATTCCGTTCAAATACCTGTATATAAATACTGTAGATGCTTTCCAAAAAGACTGTTGTGGGACCCACAAGCTGAATCCCTAAGACCCGGTTCAGAATCTTAACAGCGGCAGAATCCGGTTCAGGAAATTTCAGAGAAAATGCTAAGTGAAAATCAGCAGGAATCGCAGGCGATTCTCGACGAATCGGCGAGAATCACCAAGTGATTCTCGACGATTCGTCGAGAATCGTTAGTGATTCTCGCCGAATCACTTATTGATTCTCAACGAATTTCACTTTGTACACATGAGCTGCTTAGCCACTGGTTCGGCGAGAATCACTAGTGATTCTCGGCGAATCTTACTTGGCACCGTTTTGAGGTGGCCAGAATGAGTCGGCGAGAATCACTAATGATTCTCATCGATTCGGCGAGAATCACTAGTGATTCTCGTCGATTCGGCGAGAATCACTTGGTGATTCCCGTCAAATTTTCCTTAGACGAATTTTTCGTCTTCCACCCAGGAACTACTCCTTGATCCATCCATGCTCCTTGTCTTCTCTTGCATATGAGCGGCCCTGTACTTGAAAGTAAGTGCACCCCAATAGAGAGAGTACACGTAGGCCAACACACTGATCTGCTCAACGAGGGATTACGTCGTGCAGACCCGTGTATATTGACCTACTGCACCCTGACATTGGTGTGCACTTAGCGTGAAGGAACTGCAAGCACAACTTGAAAGAGTTTATCAAATACATAGTCTATTGACCTTAGCTTGTCCAGGGGCTTCTTCAAATCAGGTACATTGTGGATACAATACCCAACAGCTTTGTTGAGGCGTTAAATACTACACCTACTTAATTACACAAATTCTTTTTATCGCCAAAAGTACCTCGATTTTATGTTTTTGGAAAAACCAGTTATTCAACTACTGGTGGAGTGTACACAACTTGCCTTTCACTTGCATATAGCATGTCGTTATACATCAGTTAAAATTCAACCTCTCCTTAGGTCGTGTGTTAAGTAATCATCTGATCAAAAAATTTAAGAAAATTCCTAACATCTTATGTTGACTTTCTTTGTTCTAAACCTGTATGTATATATACATGTGCAACCATCTATGCATATCCAAAACTTCAAGGGAGGGTTGGTCAACTAATCAACCATGCAAATACAAAATCTCATCTTTAAGCTGGGTAGCACTTGAATATTCACAAACATTAAGGCCATTATGTTTGTGACAAACATCTTCTAAATAAGGTCTAGGGAAGCTGAATTCGTTATTTAATTAGACCAATAAATAAAAGGACAATCCACCATACATTTTGGGCTAAGTTGTTTTGATATCACTAAAGTACATTAATCCTAAACATGCACTGCAACCTGAGGGCATACAATCTTCGACTTGGAGTTCCACATTGAGACTTATTGATGTGCTACATATTTTAGGCCCTCAAGGTAACTATTTACGACAAAGTTCTCAAGGTCAGTATGCGAGGAAATGAAAAATGGGTCCTTTCTAAACTCAAATACTTATTCGACCTCTGGTATTTGTCACTACAATTGTTTCAATGTAATCAAGTCATCAATATGAAGGTTAAGTTTAAGAGTCCCCTACAATTCCACTAATAAATTACAGGCAACAATTCTCCTTGAGACGGTCCTATTAGTTTGGGTAAGAGGTGATACTATCACCCAATAGGTGAAGTAGGAATATCAGAGTTTAAGCCTTAAGTAGCTACTCACGCATTAAACTCTTCCTTAGTTACTTGTGTATCCTAGTACCTTAACCACTCAACACCCAAGGTCAATTAAAATAGAATACGCCTGAAATCATCTTTGTATGCCAAACTAAGGTGGTGTCCTAGCTTTGTAGGCCAAATCTCATTGATTAAATGGTCTGTTTTCTGTGATTTTACACATGGGCACACCATAGCGTCCACTGCATAGTTTGTCAGCAAACTAATGCTCGAGCGGGGTGACCCAGTGTTGTGGACTTCTTTCTCATATGATCATTTGTTAGTGATACCAGTTTATAAAACCCCTCTTCCGCACCGGGGAGTACCTGAGTCTTATCCCAGGACCACCGCTTTAAGGTGACACCAACTACCGAGTTAGTCATCTCCGCATAATGTCAATCATGTCGGCTAGTACGATCATTTCGCAAGTAGGCCAAAAAAGCATTTAAGCAATAGTAGTCAATAATTACAACATATATATATATATATATATATATATATATATATATATATATAATCTAAGCTATACTAATTAATGAATGCCACGCTATGCGATGCAATGCAATAATTTGTGATGCAACTCACCCTCCCGAGTCTAAGCACAAACCTTTCAACATTCCTAACTTTTTGGAGGTATCTAGCCTCATAGGTACCAATTGTCATGGCTCATGGTGGCAATGGAGCGGGTATCTCCACTTCTATATGGGCATGCAGACTACAAGGCCTAGGACTTATGTATGACTCAATGCTAAGAACACAACAATAGAGCTCCTACATACTCTTGCTAGAAATCCACTAGTCTTTATGGTTGTGTGTGCGTTTAGGGGATAGTACTCCAGACCGCAATAAACAACCTACTGGCCCCTAAACCCTACACTCCTCATCAAAGTCAACATACTTGCATCAGTGTGCTGACTGGAATAGTACTGAATGACCCACCTCAGTAAGAATAATCTAGGTATAATAGTACCTATCCGAGCCTCAAGCCTGTAGGACCATCCCATCCTTAAATCTTATACATCATCGAGCCTTTAGCTTGTAGGACTAATACATCTTTAATTTATCACTACCCCAAGCCTCCAACTAATAGGAATAACGAGTCATAAATCACTCTATATAACACCCAGTTTTCTAGTACTTGAACCTCATGAAGCTATCCCACGACGATATGTAGCTATCGCCCGACAATAGCCTAGTTTCATCTAGACCAGCCATTAAGTAGAAAGTGATGAGAGCGTCAATTGCTAGCGTGCGATGTTAGGTAGATATCGCTCGGCGGTAGCCTAGCATTGAGTGCGTTGAGTGGTGGCGTTGAGTGGTAGGCATTGAGTGCATCGAGTGCTAGCGTGCGGAATTAGCTAGTTACTGCTTGGCGTTAGCCTTCTTGCATTGAGACAGAAGCGTTGAGTGAGCTATCGTACAGCGGTGTTTCTACTGCCAGTGGCAGAACAAAATTATTTTTTGGTTGAGGGCTCGGGAAGCTACCACGGTGTGGTAGGTAATTACCGCCCGACGGTATCGTACTGGAGAAGTTCAGAAGATCTATGCTCTGACCATCCGATTTCGCTTTGTATTTGATCCTATGGCCCATGACACTACATACAAGAGGCATAAGTTAAGCTGAGAGGCTCTTTCCTCTCATTTTCCTCTCCATTGAGTGAGATTTAGTGTTTGGGAGAAAGAGTTTGGAGGAGGGAGAAGTTGGGTTTTCTCACCATTGACGAAGCTTTGGGGCTTCGATTGTCGATCCAAGGCAAGATCCGTGGAGCAGACTTGATGGCACACACTTTCATTCGTGCAAATCAAGTTTTCCATGGTTAGGAAGAGGAGTCGTAATGTAATGGCACTTCTCTTCTCGGTCTTTAGGATCCATGCATAGCATCGAATTTATCTTGTTTTTATTTCAAGCATTTAAGCACCGGATCTCTCCAATTAGAGGGGTTCAGGTTTCCATGGTTCAATAGGAACCACCAGGTCAATTGTGTCTGTCCCCCGTATGATGTTGCACTAGATATCCGCTCTGCTAGTGGATTATGCATTTTGGGTGAAGCCGAAGTTGCAACCGTTAGTCCGACTCGGTGATGTTGCATAACGGGCGTTAAGGATTTTGCTAGAAATCCATTTGTGGCAAGACTTTGTCTCTGTGGCTGGCTGGCTAGCCCGTGACATGCAAGTCATATGTGGAGAGTATCCCAACGAGACAAGTCCCCTTCTATGAAACTGAAGAGAATGCCAAGCTTTGGACATGCCCGAGTGATGAAGCCCAAGAACGGGTGTGGTCGAGCAAGGGTTCTTAACATTGGTTTGTTGTTTGTAAGATGGAATCCTGAAGTGGGATGTCAGAGTTTGCAGGAAAGCCATGGTTTTGAGACCCACAAGTGGATGTGGCCTTGGCAAGAGTTCAGTGTGGCGGCTTGAATGCCGTTAGGGGAAATGGAAGTACCCATGCAGTATGATGTGTTGATGCGTGATGATATGTTAGTTTTAACCGCTATAAGGTGCCTTGGGTGAAACCCAGGTTTGAATACATGCTGCATAATATGCCCCTTTTTATTAACTGCTCAACACATAAATGTGTTTGTTATTTGATGCATCCAAACCAATTTTATTGCTCTATATGTTTATATACATTTGCATACGAAGTGCTGACCAGCAAGGTGATGGAGTGCCCCGGGGTCCGCTAGGGATGGCCGAGAGGATATGTGTTGGGTATATAGTTGAGTTCAGCCTTGGCTAACCCACATTATAATAAATGTTTAGAGGGCAAGGATCGCAAGCAGGAGCATGCACGCTGGCCAAAAAGGCCTAATCCTCATGAAGTGTACTTTTTATTTAGCAGCTTTGTTTTGTTGAGTGCTATGCTTAGTGCATTATGTTTCCGGCTTGTATGCCGATGTAGCCTAGTAGTTCCAAGGCACGTTACTCTATTTGTAGTCGTTGTTTTAGTTTTTGCACATTGTATATTGTAGGCCTTAAGCCGGTTCGAACTAATTTAGTGGTGGATAACTTCCAGTTGGTTGTTTGTTTCCAATGTTTATTTCTGAGTTTTGAGTTTATTTTTATATAATCCTATAATGCTTAAGCTGTGGAGTCTGTATATTGCGGGGCCCTGGCCGGACCCATATTATACGGTCATTACAGGTGAGGTGTTACAATTTGGTATCAGAGGGAGGTTAGTGTCCAGGGTAATGTTTAGTGGTCGATTTAAGATAATCGAATCGCGTAAAAAATTTATCCATATAGGAGTATCACGTGACCGTGACTGTCCTAGTGTCTAAGTTTTACGAATAGAGGCTGATTCTTGTTTTACCTTGCCTTTGCTAAGGGTGCAAGCGACGAGGAGGGGACGTCAAGGATGCAAGAGGAGCCTTCGGTGAGCAGTGTTACTACTCCAAGTCCAATGGTCATGGGTGTAAACCCAGCCAACTTCTATCACAAGCTAGCATAGGCAATGGTAGCGGCCCAATCCGCAGCGGTAGCGCAAGTTATGACCCCTGTTGCACACGTAACAACTTCTGTTACCTCGGATGTGGCACCAGTCATACCGAGCAAAGGAGCTAGGCAGGCAGAGCCGTTGGATGAGATAGTGGTTGTTGGGCAAGGAGACTGATAGATGAAGTTTTTTCTAAGTTTCCATCCTCCAACATTCAAGGGAGTCGGCACTCTGACTGATGCAGATGACTAGTGGTGAGGATTCAGGAACTTCTGAGGGCGATAGAGAAGCCATATGAGAAGTAGTCTCTGTTTGCAACCTTCATGTTAGATGGTGAAGCTAAGTTATGGTGGGTAAGCCATAGCGGCTGCCAGTGTCCTCGACGCACCCCGTCCATAAGATAGTTAAGGAATGCCTTTTTGAAGAAGTATATCCCTTGGTCAACAAGGTAAGCCATTCAAAGGAAGTTTCTGGACTTGGTGCAGTGGAATAAGACTATATATGAGTATGTTCAGGAGTTTACTCAATTGGTCCATTATACTGGAACAACCATGGTTGATGATGAGGAGAGGGACAATCTCTTCTTACATGGGTTAAGAAAGAATTTGAGACAACCCCTTATAGCTATGAAGAATGTGGGCTTCAATGAGTTGATTGAGGCTGCCAGGATGATGGAAAGTGATATGGAACAAACCCAACATCAAAAGGGACTGGCAGTCAAGCAGGGAGAAGGAAATCCTTATCTATCGAAACAGAAGTCTGAAGGGAGTAAATGGAGGAGGAATCCTTATCCCCTTAGGTTAGGTGAGAAGAGCAGTATGATGTCTGGGGGATCTTGCTTCAAGGGACCACAATCATGCTACAAGTGTGGCATGCCAGGCCACATAGCACATTTACACAATATGTGTGGCGCTGAGCAGGAGACGAAGAGGGAGCATTCAGTGAGGTTTGGTCCCAACAGCGCAGAGAATGGGGAAATGGCAGAGTCAAGCCCTTCACATTTCCAACCCGTGCAACCAGGGGATTACAACCTTGGGAAAAAGGAAGCGATTCGACAACCTGAAGTGGTGACAGGTATGGGAAAGATTAAGTTCATTTATTTGCTTTAGACTTTTGAGACTTTTATGTGTATCGCCTGTGTTTTAGGCTTCGTACTAGTTTCTGGTTACCCCGCTAGAGTATTGTTCGATATGGGAGCGTCACACTCCTTTCTTGCGAAAAGCTTTATCCGGAGAATTAGTGCGAGCCCTTTTCATCCGACGCAAAGCTTAGGGTGTGCAAGCCCAATGGGTCTTTCATGACAACCGGGATGAAAGGCCGCATTGGTTGGAGTTTAGATGGAGTTTACTTCATGTTGGTACCAGAGGTCCTACCGTTAGCCGAGTTCGATGTAAACTTGGGGATGGACTGGCTTACAAAGCAGCGGGCTATCATTGACTGTTTGTTAAAGTTTGTGACACTAAGAAGTGAAGGAAAGGCAGAATTCATGTTTGAGGGCCTTGGTGGAGTGGCTTGCTCCCAAATTTCGTCCATGCAATTAGTGCAGGAAGTTAACCGGGGTGGAGTAGCTTTTGTAGCATTGTTGGAAGTTCAACATTCCAAGCTATCAATTGGAGAAGTGTCGGTAGTGATAGAATTCGAGGATGTGTTTCCTAATTAGCTCCCTAGAGCACCTCCTCGATGGGAGATCGATTTCTCGATTGAGTTAGTGGCAGAAGCTTGGACGGTGTCACCTCCTGCTTTTAGGATGGAACCAAAGGAGTTGGCCGAGCTTAAGGTACAGTTGTCAGAGCTATTGGAGTAGGGGTACATTAGGCCCAACGCATTTACAAGGACTGCCCTGGTGCTATTTTTAAAGAAGAAAGATGGTAGTATGCAGTTATGCATAGACTACCATGAACTGAATAAACAAACCGTCAAGAATAAGTATCTGATTCCACTGATAGATGAACTATTCTACCAGTTGGTAGGGTTAGTGGTGTACTCTAAGTTGGAACTGAAGTTAGGGTACTATCAATTATGGATTCGAGATGAGGACATACCCAAGACATCTTTTTGTATGAGGTATGGCCACTTCGAGTTCTCGGTGATGTCGTTCGGGTTGACGAATGCACCGTTGGTATTCATGGATTTGATGAACCGAGTGTTTCGGGAGTACTTATACTCGTTTGTGGTGATCTTCATCGATGATATTTTGGTATACTCCAAATCAGAGGTGGAGCATGAGATTCAATTGCGAGTAGTCTTATAGACTCTGAGAGAGAACTAGCTGTATGCAAAGTTCTCGAAGTGTGAGTTCTGGATGGAGAAGGTGGAATTTTTGGGCCATGTGATTACTGGTGATGGGGTGGCGGTGAATCCAGTGAAAGTTGAGGCCATCAGGGATTGGCTAGTTCTGAGCACCGTGGAGGAAGTTAGGAGTTTCCTTGGACTAGCGGGGTACTATAGAAGATTTGTGGAAAACTTTTGGTGAATAGCTCTACCCACACAACTCTAACTCATAAGAACCAGAAGTTTGTGGGGACTATGGAGTGCGATCAAGTGTTTGATACCTTGAAGGAAAGTTTGATTTCGGCTCCGATCTGAAGTCTTCCTAAAGGGACTGAAGGATTTCATATTTTCAGTGACGCGTCAGGATACAGTTTGGGTTGCATTCTAGTACAATATGGCAATGTGATAGCCTTTGGATCTAGACAATTGAAGCCTCATGAGAGGAATTACCCCGTCCATGACTTGGAGTTGGCGACAGTAATTTTTGCGTTGAAATTGTGGCGGCACTACATGTATAGTGCGAAGGTGGAGATCTTCACGGACCACAAAAGCCTGATGCATCTTCTAGATTAAAAAGACTTGAACATGCGGCAATGTAGGTGGGTCGAGTTCACTTGAACATGCGGCAACGAGGGTGAGTTGAGTTTCTTGGAGACTACGACGTGGAGATTCAGTATACTCCAGGTAAGGCCAACGTGGTGCTCGATTCCTTGAGTGGGAAATATTCTAGACAAGGAATTTGATTGATGCTTATGATGTGCGGTTGGTCTGAGACTTTGAGTCCCTTGTCATCGATTGTGTAGTAAGAGGCAAGTCTAGCATGACCCTGTTGAACTAGATAGAGTTGCAGAATGACTTATTCGATCGTACCTGGTATGTGACCAATGTGGATGTGGAGTTCCAGCCATTTGTGGTGGAATATCGAAAAGGTGAGGGTAGCTCCTAGGAGTTGATTGAATCTTAAGGAAGGACGGAAGGGTATGTGTACCGCAGTTTGGCAAGATCTATGAGGAGTTGATGTTTGAGGCCCATTTCACGAAGTACTCCATTCACTCATGAAGTACATAGATGTACTTGGATATTAAGAAATCCTTTTGGTGGCCTGGTATAAAGAGGGATGTAGCGTTATAGTGAGTCAGTGCCAAACTTATGCCATAGTGAAGGCTGAGTGTCAAAAGCAGGACGGGTCTCTGAAGCCTATTCCGATTGCCGAGTGGACATTTGATGACATCCCCCATGGAATTTGTGGATCGCTTACCTTGGTAGCAGCATGGTAACAATGCAGTTTGGGTGATCGTGGATCGCTTGACCAAAGTGGCTCACTTCATCCCGAATCAGAATGAGGACAACATGGAGAAGCTGGTAGAATTATAGGTTCGTAATATTGTGTGATTGCACGGAGTTCCAAAGAGTATCGTTAGTGATCGCGATGGACGGTTCACGTAAAAATACTGGAGGTTGGTACAAAAGAGTCTGGGCAGAAGGCTCAAGTTTAATATGGTGTTCCATCCTCAAACCGATGGTCAAACCGAAAGGACGAACAGTACTATGGAGGATATGCTGAGAATGTGCACCCTTAATTTTGGCAAGAGGTGGGAAGATCACCTTTTCATTGTGGAGTTTGTCTACAATAACAGTTTCCAGCGAGTATGAAGATGGTGCCATACGGGGTTTTGTATGGAAGGCATTGTCAAACACCGATGTCATGGATAGAGGCGTTAGACACCAAACTTTTGGGAAAAGAGGTGGTGGTCGATGCTTCTAAGTCAGTGCGAACAATTCAGGAGTGCATGAAGGTTGCTCAGGATCAGCAGGAGAAGTATTTCAATGAGCCCCATAGGAACGTGGGGTTCGCAGTAGGTGACTGGGTATATCTAAAGCTTAAGCCATTCAAAGGTGTTTCATTGTCCTAAGAAGTTCAGTCCAAGGTTTTTGGGTCTGTTTGAAATCATGAACCGGATTGGAGAAGCATCCAATCGGTTGGCATTGTCCCCAGATATGAGTGGATTATAAGATGTATTCCATTGTTCAGTTTTAAGGAAAGCCTAGGGGGAGGTAAGTGTTGTGGTGGAGTCAATTATGGTGCCGGTAGAAGAGGACTTGAGGACGAAAGTTTGTCCGTTTGGCATAGATGATTTAGAAGTTCTGCAGTTGCGGAATAAAGAGGTTAAGCTCGTGAAAGTGCGTTGGGATAACTGCGGGCAAGACGAATTCTCCTGGGAGCGTCAACAAGCAATGCGAGGTGACTTCCCAGAACTTTTTTGCTTCATGTATGCTTTTTGTTTGAGTACATGCTAAATTTTGAGGACGAAAATCTTCTAGGTGGAGGAGTTATAACATCCTATTTTTTCCATACTTGAGCCTCAGGAATCTATCACGCGGCTATAGGTAGATATCTCCTGACAATAACCTTTTTTCTCCGAGAACAGGCATGGAGTAGAAAGCGCTGAGAGCATCGATTGCTAGCATGCGACGTTAGATAGATACCGCTCGGTGGTAGTCTAGCGTTGAGTAGTAGTGGTTGAGTGGAGGCGTTGGGAGGTAGGATTTGAGTGCATCGAGTGTTAGCGCGCGACATAAGCTAGTTACCGATTGCGTTGAGACAAAATAGTTGAGTGAGCTACTGCGCAGCGGTGTTTCTACGGCCAGCAGTAGCGCAACATTATTTTTTTACCAAGGGCTTGGAAAGCTACCGCGACGCGATAAGTAATAACCGTACGGGGTAGCAGATGGGAGCAGTTCCGTAGATCTGTGTCCTGACCGTCCGATTTTGCTTCAGTTTTGATCCTATGGCCCAGGACATCCGTCCAAGATGCATAAGTATGGTTGAGGCTCTTTCATCTCATTTTCTTCTCCGTCGAGTGAGTTTTATGGTTTGGGAGAAAGAGTTTGGAGGAGGAATAAGAAGTGTTTTCTATGCCATTGACGAAGCTTTGGGGCTCCCATTGTTGATCCAAGGCCAGGTCTGTGAATAGAACTTAAAGGCGCACACTTTCATCCGTGCAAATCAAGTTTTCCATGGCTAGGAATAGGAGTCGGAAGGTAACGACACTTCTCCTCTCGGTCTTTAGGATGCGTGCATATCATCCGATTTATCTTGTTTTTCTTTTAAGCATTTAGGCACCAGTCTCTCAAATGAGATGGGATCGGGTTGCCATGGTTCAAGAGGAACCACCGAGTCAATTGTGTTCTTCCCCTGTATGATGTTGCACTAGATATCCGCTCCTATAGTGCATTAGGCATTGTGTGTGAAGCCGAAGTCGCGAACATTAGTCCGAATCGACACGATCCTTAAGGATTTTGCTAGAAATCCGTTTGCGGCAAGATGTCGTTTGTGATGTTTGTCCCCCCTTATTTTTTGTGTGAGTACGAATGGTGGATGAGGTCAAGAAAGGCTTTTTATTATTTTGTGCTAAAGCACGACATTGTCTCTGTGGTCGGCTGGCTAGCTCGTGACGTGTAAGTCATGTGTAGAGAGTGTCCCGGCATGACAAGTCCCCTTCTGTGAAACTGATGAGAATGTCAAGCTTTGGAAAAGCCCGGGCAATGAAGCCCACAAGCTGGTGGGGTCAAGCAAGGGTTCTTAGCATCAGTTCCTTGTTTGTGAGATGAAATCCTAATGTGGGAAGCCAGAGCTTGCAGGCAAGCCCGAGTTTTTAGACCCACGAGCGGGTGGGGCCTTGGCAAGAGTTTAGTGTGGCGGCTTGAATGCCGTTAGGGGAAATGGAACTACCGGTGTGATGTGATGTGTTGATGCATGATGATATGTTTGTTTCATGTTCTATAGAGTTCCTTGTGTGAAACCCAGGTTCGCATACATGCTGCATAGTAGGCCCCATTTTCTTAACTGCACAACATGGAAACGTGTTTGCTGTATGAGACATTCAAACTTGTTTTATTGCTCTATATGTCTATATACATTTGCATATAAAGTGATAAAATGTAGGTTGATGGAGTGCCCTGGGGTCCGCTAGGGATGGGCGGGAGGAGATGTGTTGGTTAAACAATTTAGGTCAGCCTTGGCTGACCCACATTATAATAATCTTTTTTATAGGGCAAGGATCGCAAACAGGAGCATGCTCACCGACCAAAAAGGGCTAAGCCTCATGAAGTGAACTTTTTATTTAGCATCTTTGTTTTGTTGAGTGTTATGATTAGTGCATTATGTTTCAGGCTTACATGTCGAGATAACCTAAGAGTGTCAAGGCACGTTGCTCTATTTGTGGTTGTTGTTTCAGTTTTTGAACAGTTGGATATTGTAAGGCCATAAGGCCGGTTCGAACTCCTTTAGTGGTGGATAACTTCTTGTTGGTTGTTTTTTCTGAGTTTTGAGTTTGGTTGTTTTATATCATATTATAATGCTTAAGCTGTGTAGTCTGTATGTTTTGGGGCCCTGGACAGACTATAGGGGAGTTGTTACACTCTATCACATATACGAGTTGTTGCACTCAAATGGGCTTAGTACGTTCAGCTAAACGAGCATGTCCATATAATTATTGAGTGTGTTAAATAGAGTGAAGCATATTTACTAAAGCGAATATGCTCACTAGAGTGAATATGTTCACTGTAGTGAACATGATCACTGGAAAGAGTGGAGTGGGGGGGGGGATACCACGGAGTTGTGCTTGTATGTGCACTCAGTATAGCATCACGTAAGGATTCTAGTGGGCTTGCATCAGAGGTTTTTTTGGTGTTGTCATGCGAGAAAGCGGGATTCATACTTTTCAGTCAATTATCACAGCCTCAAATGAATGGATATGCCCCCATTTTATATATTTTAAGAGGGATGCACCAAAAATTCATCCAATTATTTATTTGACGTGCTAATAGGAACAAACAATTCATTTCCCCGAGATTAATCACCTTGATAGTAAGAATACCTAACGTAAGGGTAGATACGGGTAGTCCGATCAGGATCACAAAAGTGGGGGCATCCGGCGATGGACACATGAAAGTGCATAGATTTTGATGATAATTTTCTCTCATCTCCATGAGTGTGGAGGTGGTGACGATTTCTCATCGTAGGTCCGAATCTCTGACAATCGCACACAAAAGTGCTTTTGGGTGAAAATGGCCACCCCATCGAAACATCACCTAAATATTTGATTGAATGACCTATCTTGCAACATCTTTCAAGAAAAGACAGTGACACTTATTTGATCAAAAATTTCCTAAGCTATTTGTTGCAAGTTGGAGACCGCGCGGTCTGTTGCTGTTTGGAGACCGGGCTGTCTGGCGGTTTCTCCTATCTGGTCTGTGTGCCGGACTGTTGCTGTTTGGTATCCCAGCGGTCAGGCGGCTTGTCTCAGGCGACTAGGAGGTCGAGCGGTCTACTGGTCTCCAGTGGCGGTTTGATCTCTCCTCCTGCTGATAGTCGGGCGGGTAGCCGGTTTGTCTAACCGCACGGCTTGTCCGGTTTGTCTTTTGTAAAGCCGCATACATTTGTAAATTTTTAGTCCCACATTGATTATTTGTAATCTCTCTCATCTCCTCCATTCTATAAAAGGGAGGCTATACCATTGTAATAGATACATTTTTTCGGATAATAAAGTTTCATTTAAACCCTTCCGGTTTGTTTTTGTTCGGTTTTTACATTGTATCAGAGGGACTCGATCTATTCCTCCTGATTGTGTGCGCTCTTACTACTTTCGCGGCTTGATTCCTCGTCTGTCTGCGCGACCTGTCCGCGCGTCTTGCTCCTTTTTTTTCGCGATCTCCTCTATTCGCAGCGATCTCTTCTAAGTTGTCGCGACTGTTGCATTCTACCCGCTCCTGCTTGCTAGTCGCCCCAGCCAGTTCTTTAGCCGTGCGACTTGTTCTCCTCTGTTCGCCTGACGTTTCTCAAGCCGTGCGACTTCTTTCCCTATGCTTTGCTCTGCTTCTTGGTCGTGGCCTTCCTAACCGCACGACCTGTTTTCTGTTCGCCCGGCTTGGTTCTCTCTTCTCTTCTTCTCTTAACCGTTCAACTTCTTTCTCTTACTCGCGGCTTGTTCTTATCGTTGTGGTTTGCTCCTCTCTTGCTTCCTGCTGTTATCGCACAGTCTCTCTTCCATGGCTTCCCCCTCCTACAGAATGTTCGCCTCGGTGGTCACCTCTTCTGGTAGTCTCATGTTGTTACTCGCGGACGATGGCTCATCGACTCTGGTGCTACAAATCATATGACAGACAATCCTCAATAATTCTCTCTTCTTGAAACACATGCTCGGTTGCCCCCGGTCATTGTTGCGGATGGATCTCCCTCCCCGGTCCATGGGATGGGCCTGCTTCAAGTCACACCATCTCTCTGCCTGGCTGGTACCCTCTATGTGCCCCAGTTTCTGTAACACCTCCCCTGTAATGACCGTTTAATATGGGTCCGACTGAGGCCCCACAACATACGGATGCCACAACTTTAGTATTATAAGTTGATATAGCTACCCACACTCAAAACACTTTGCTCAACACAGCGGAAACAAAAGCAAGACTAGAAGTTATCCACTACAAGAAGAGTAAAAACAATGGCTTTATGGCCTTACAACAAGTGTCCAAACTCAAATAATAAAACAGTCAAGAAAGTGCATAACACACCTAGTCTACCTCGGCATGCATGCCGGACAACATGAATCTCAAACATACAACATCATATAAGTAGAGCTACAGAAGAGAAAAGCAGTTCATGAGGCTTAGGCCTTTCTGGCCGGCGAGCTAGCTCTTGCATGCGATCCTTGTACTGTAAAATTTATTAGTAATGTGGGTTAGCAAAGGCTGACCTCAAACTGTGTAACAACACATCTCCTCCCGGCCGCCCCTAACGGACCCCGGGGTACCCCTCCAACCTGTAAGTTAGCACTTCGTATGCAGTAATCATAAGCAAGAAAAGCAACTACAGAAACAGGCTTGGATGTCGCACACATCATACATGTTCTCTACGGGTTGAGCGTATAATAAAAAGGGCCTACTTATGCATCATGTATGCAATAACCCGGGCTTCACCCAAGGCACCCTATCTCGTATGCATCTAGCACATCATCACATCACATGGGTACTCATTGTTTCCCCATTGGCATAAAGCCAAAAACAAAGGGGGTAACACAATTCCCCCCAACGGCACACAGGCCGCCAAATGGAACTCTTGCAAAGGCCCCACCCGCTCAAGGTCATAGACCCGGGCTTGCCTACAAGCTCTGACGTCTCATGTCAGGATTACAACATACACAAACTGACCGATTCTAAAAAGCCTTGCCGGACCCCACCCGCTCTTGGCCTCATTGCCCGGGCTTGCACCTATGCTTGGCATTCTCGTCAGTCTCACAGAAGGGGACTAGTCTCACCAGGACACTCTCCACACATGACGTGACCGTCACGGGATAGCCAGCCGACCACGGAGACATAGCCACTCCTTCGCACATCACAAACCAAGACAAATCCACCCTAGTCCCTCATTTGTACCGCAGCGTTCCCGCGCACCAAGGAAACCATCTACAACTCATGCAGAGCTAACCTTGTCCACCAAGGAAACCATCTACCGCCACGAGGAGCTAACCTTGTCTGGTTCCGACTACACGTACTCACTCGAGAAAAAGGGGAAAACATCACCACATCACAAACGACATCTTGCCGCAACAGAATCTCTACGTATCCCTAATGTTCGTATGCAACATCACCGAGTCGGACTAACGGTCGCCACTACGGCTTCACCCACTGTGCATAATCCACTAACAGAGCGGATCTCTAATGCAAATCATGCCGGGGACACACTCAATCGACCCGGAGGTTCCTCTTGAACTTTGGCGACCCAAAACCCCTCTCATTTGAGTGTTTGGTGCCCAAAACTAGAAAGGAAAAATGATGCTAAAGACATGCATCATAAGATCGAGAGGAGAAGTATCGTTACCTTCCAACTCCTCTTCCTTGCCATGGCAAAATAGCCAGATGAAAACCTTCGCAGATATCTAGCCTCCACGGATCTGGACTCGGCTCGCGATTTGGAGCACCGAAGCTTCTCCTACAGCCCAAACCCTCATTCTCCTTCTTCCTTGCTCTCCCTTCTCTCAAGAATTTAGTAAGAGAAAAGCTTGAAGAAGAATGAGGGTTTCCAACCCTATTCTCGGACTTAACTTCCCAAGAGCAGACCTGAACCATCAGATCCTAGAATAGGGAAAGGAATGGCCACGATCCGTCTGTAAAATAAAATACTTGGGCCGAACACGTCCTGGCACACGCCCGTGTCCAGGGCGGTGTCCTCCATTCGCCGTCTCAAATCGACGTACCTGGAACAGCACACGGGCATTCGACATGCCCGTGTTCGACCCGACACACCCGTGTCCCAACTGACACGGCCGTGTGGTCGGCCGTGTGCCTCCAGCGACACGGCCCCGAAAACAACCAGAGAAGGACACGGCCTGGGACACGCCCGTGTCCCAAGCCGTGTGCGAAATTCTCGACACTCGTCGACAGCCTTTGTGTCGACACCGCGAAAACATGTCGAGCGAAGATCGTCGACCAAGCGGGACACGCCCTGTGACAGGCCCGTGTCACAGGCTGTGTGCCCCAGTCTCGACACTCGACACTCGTCGAGTGAACATCGTCGACTGAAGTTTGTCGACAGACCCACACGGCCTTGGACACGCCCGTATCTTAGGCAGTGTGCCATGACTCGACACATTGTCGAGCGAAAAATGTCGGCACCCCGGGCCGAGTGTCGACACGGGCTCAACACGCCCTGCGACATGCCCGTGTCGCAAGCCGTGTGCCCTGTCTCAACACTTCGTCGAGCGCAAAGTGTCTACTACACGGCCAAGTCGTCGACTCCAGCCTGACACATCCTGGGACACACTCGTGCCCCGGTTGGGCGTATCCCGGGCCGTGTGCCCCCTGCTAGAAACCAAAAATTGGCCAGAAATGCAAATCGACCCTCTGTCAAAATCTGGGTGTTACATTTCTCCCCCCCCCCCCCCTTAACAGAATTTCGTCCCGAAATTACAAAGCAAAAGGGAACACACTTAAATGGTACCTGATTCGAAGAGCTCTAGATACTCTTCTAGCATGGCTTGTTCTTGCTCCCACGAGAGCTCCTCATGACCGCAGTTGTCCTATCGGACTCTCACGAGTCTAACCTCTTTATTCCGCAACTGCCGAGTCTCCGAATCCTCTATAGCAATCAGACGAACTCGCGTCCTCAAGTCTTCCTCTATCGGCACCGATGTCGGCTCAATCACCACACTAGCCTCCACCAAGGCTTTCCTCAAAACGGAGACGTGGAAGACGTTGTGCAATCCACTCAGCTCCGCGGACAACGCCAACCGATAGGCTGCTTCTCCCACCCGTTCAACAACTTCAAAAGGCCCCAAAAACCTTGGACTCAACTTCTTGAGTCGGCGAATCTGTGAGACGCCTTTGAACGGCTTGATCTTCAAATAGACCCAATCACCTACCGCAAACTCCAACTTCCTGTGACGAGCATTAAAGTATTTTTCTTGCCGGTCTTGCGCCACCTTCATACGCTCCTGATTGGCCCACACCAATTCACAAGCGTCAACTATGACCTCTTTTCCCAAAATTTTGGTGTCTCCCGCCTCTCCCCAAGACATCAGTGTTCGATACCATTTCCCATACAAAGCTTCGTATGGCGCCATTTTTATACTTGCTTGATAACTGTACGCGAATTCCACCATGAAGAGGTGATCCTCCCACTTCTTGCCGAAGTCAATAACGCACATTCTCAACATATCCTCCATAATACGGTTCGTTCTTTCAGTTTGCCCATCAGTTTGAGGATGGAACGCCGTACTGAACTTTAGCTACGTGCCCAAACTCTTCTGAACCAATCTCCAGTCCTTGGATGTAAACCGTCCATCTAGATCGCTAACTATGCTCTTAGGAATCCCATGCAGTCGCATAATGTTGCGAACATACAACTCCACCAGCTTCTCCACGCTGTCCTCTTTCTGATTTGGGATGAAGTGGGCCACCTTGGTTAAGCGGTCCACGATCACCCAAATAGCATCATTACCATGCTACGATCTAGGCAGACCATGCACAAAATCCATGGAGATGTCATCAAATTTCCACTCAGGTATTGGAAGGGGATTCAGGAACCCGCCCGACTTCTGACATTCGACCTTCACCAAGGCGCAAGTTTGGCAACGATTCAAATACAAAGCTACGTCCTGCTTCAGCCCCGGCCACCAAAAGGATTTCTTCATATCCAAGTACATCTTTGTACTGCCCGGGTGAATGGAGTACTTTGTGAAGTGAGCCTCAAACATCAACTCCTCACGGAGTTTGCTGAACTACGGTATACAAACCCTTCCGTCCTTCCTCAGAATCGCTTCAATCATCTCCCAGGTGCTACTCTCGCTCATTTGAGCCTCCAACACAAATGGTTGAAACTCCACATCCAACCGAGTCGCTTCCCGAATGCGATCGGTCAAGTCGTTCTGTACTTCAACCCAGTTCAACCGAGCCACGCTGGACTCGCCTCTCGCAACACATTCCAAACCAAGGAACTCCCATTCTCGTACCAACAGCTCATCATGAGCTTCGATCCAATTCCCTTGCCCTGAGTACTTTCTACTCAAAGCATCCGCCACCACATTGGCTTTACCTAACGTATACTGAATCTCCACCTCTTAGTCTCCAAGAAACTCAACCCACCTGCGTTGCCGCATGTTCAAGTCCTTTTGATCCAAGAGGTACTTCAGGCTTTTATGATCCGTAAAGATCTCCACCTTTGCACCATATACATAATACCACCATATTTTCAACGCAAAAATTACTGCCGCCAACTCCAAGTCATGGACGGGGTAATTCATCTCATGAGGCTTCAGCTGTCTAGACACAAAAGCTATTACTTTGCCATGTTGCACCAAAACGCAACCCAAACCGCATCCCGATGCGTCACTGAAAATCTGAAATCCCTCGGTCCCTTGCGGTAGACTTAGGATTGAAGCCATCATCAGTCTCTCCTTCAGTGCCTCAAATGATTGACTGCACTCTTGAGTCCACACAAACTTATGATCTTTACGAGTGAGTGAGGTGAGGGGTAGAGTTATCCGCAAAAAATTCTCCACGAATCTCCTATAATACCCTGCTAGTCAAAGAAAACTTCGGACTTCCGCGACGGTCCTCAAAACTGGCCAATCTCTGATGGCTTCCACTTTTGTTGGATCCACTGCCACCCCATCCCCACTAATCACGTAGCCCAAAAATGCAACCTTCTCTAACCAGAATTCGCACTTGGAGAACTTTGCATACAACTGATTCTCCCTCAACACTTGCAAGACCACTCTCAAGTGGGTCTCATGCTCCACTTTCGATTTGGAATATACCAAGATGTCATCGATGAAGACAACCACAAAAGCATCCAAGTATTCCCGAAATACTCGATTCATAAGATCCATGAACACAGATAGTGCGTTTGTCAGCCCGAACGGCATCACCGTAAACTCAAAGTGTCCATACCTTGTACCAAAGGCATTCTTGGGTATGTCCTCATCCCGAATTCGCAACTGATAATAGCCTGACTTCAAGTACAATTTGGAGTACACCACCGACCCCACCAGCTGGTTGAACAAGTCGTCTATCCGAGGAATCAGATACTTATTCTTTACGGTCAATTTATTCAACTCTCGGTAGTCTATGCATAGCCGCATACTACCATCTTTCTTCTTTACAAACAACACCGGCGTGCTCCACGGTGAAGAACTGGGTCTGATATACCCTTGCTCCAACAGTTCTTGTAACTGCACTTTAAGTTTAGCCAACTCCTTTGGTTCCATCCTAAATGGAGGACGTGACACCGGCCTAGACTCCGGCACTATCACGATCGAGAAATCGATCTCCCTCCGAGGAGGCGCTCCAGGAAGTTCGTCCGGAAACACATCGTTGAACTCTGCCACTACAGCCACTTCCTCAATAGATAGGTGAGAGATATGAACCTCCAATAACGCCACCAGCGCTACACCACCCAGGCTAACCGCTCGCCTCAACTGCATGGCCGAAATCAGGGAATAGGTCACTCCACAAAGGCCCTCAAATTTGACCTCCTCCTGCCCTTTGCTCTTTAGGGTCACTACCTTAGATAGACAATCAATACTGGCACGCTGCTCTGCAAGCGTGTCCATGCCCAAAATGACATTGAACTTAACCAAAGGCAAAATCGCTGCTACCAAAATGAAGTCAACTCCGTCTAGCTCCCAACAGATGCGCCCTTTGGCCCCGGTGGTCATGGATGACCCATTGGGCATGTGCACTTTCAACTCCGCGTCCGCCGAGAAAGTCTCAACTCCTATTCTCCGGATGAAGCTCTCCGCAAGAAAGGAGTGCGATGCTCCCATATCAAACAATACTCTAGCGGGGTATCCAGAAACTAAAACGAAGCCTACAATATAGACATCACACAAAAAGGGTCTAAAAGTATGAAGCACAAAAATTCAACTTAAATTTTCTTCATACCTGTCACCACATCGGTTTGGCAGATCGCTTCTTGCTGTCCAAGGTTTTAAGCCCTTGGTTGCACCGGTTGGAACCGAGAAGCGCTCGACTCCTCCATCTTCCCTTTCTCTGCAGCACTGGGGCCGGAGTGCACAGTCTGCTCCTGCCTTGCCTCTTGCCCCGCTCCTCCTTTGGGATAAACAAGAGCTATGTGCCCCACCTTACCGCAGTTGTAGAACGTCGGCAGTCCCCTAGAGTGAGAACCTCCAGGCGTCCACTTGCTCTTCTCGCCGGACCTGGATGTGTGAGACTTAATCCTCCACCTACTCCGTTCAGACTTTCCATGGGATTGGGAAGGCTTCCCTTCCCCTTGCTTGGGAGTGAAGCCCTTATGATGCTGGGTTCGCTCCAGATCACTCTCCAATATCCTTGCAGCCTCAACCAACTCATTTAATCCAGCCCTCTTCATAGAAATTATAGGTTGCCTCATATTCTCCCTCAGCCCCTGGTAGAAGAGGTTATCCCTCTCTACATCATCCACCATCGTCGTTCCCGCGTATCGACCCAAGCGGGTGAACTCCTGCACATACTCATCCACCGTCTTGTCTCGCTGCATTAAGTGCAGGAACTGCCTCTGAAGTGTCAACCGTGTAGAAATGAGAATGTACCTCTTCAGAAAATCATCCCCAAACTCCTCCACCGATGGGGTGCGTCCTAGGAACTGGCGGCCGCTATGGCTCACCCACCACAACTTGGCATCTCCTTCCAACATGAATGTTGCATAGTCAGATTTCTTTTCTTCTAGCATCTCTACCTGCCTCAAAAGCTCTTGAATGCGAACCCACCAATCCTCCGCATCCGTTGGCATACCAACTCCCTTGAAAGACGGGGGATGGAAGCTTAGGAAGTACTTCAAGTGCCGGTCTCCATGTCCGATAACTACCCTTTCCGCCAAAGGCTCCACTCGCCTGGCTTCTCCTCCTGGCACGGCCGTCGCCGTATCCGGTGTAGCAGGGGTTGCTACTTGAGCCGCTGCTGCAGCTTGGGCTGCCAACATCGCTTCTGTAAGCATACGGCAGAAGTCGGCCGGGTTTACACCCGTGCCCAAAAGACCTAGAGCAGTGGCACTGCTCGCCGAGAGTTCCTCTCTTGCTCTCGACGTACCTGCCTCGTTGCTTGCACTCTTCAAGAAAACAAGAAACAAGTAATCAGTCTCTAATCTCAAGACTTAAACATAAGGAAACTCATGGTCCCGCGTTACTCTTAAGTGGATAACTTCTCTATGCATTGACCTTGAATCTAACCTCGCTTTGATACCAAATTGTAACACCTACCCTGTAATGACCGTATAATATGAGTCCGGTCGGGGCCCCACAACATACGGACGCCACAGCTCTAGTATTATAAGTTGATATAGCTACCCACACTCAAAACACTTTGCTCAACACAGCGGAAACAAAAGCAAGACTAGAAGTTATCGACGACAAGAAGAGTAATAACAATGGCCTTATAGCCTTACAACATGTGTCCAAACTCAAATAATACAACAGTCAAGAAAGTGCATAACACACCTAGTCTACCTCGGCATGCAAGCCGGACAAAATGAATCTCAAACATACAACATCATATAAGTAGAGCTACAAAAGTGAAAAGCACTTCATGAGGCTTAGGCCTTTCTGGCCGGCGAGCTAGCTCCTGTATGCGATCCTTGCCCTGTAAAATTTATTAGTAACGTGGGTCAGCAAAGGCTGACCTCAAACTTGTAACAACACATCTCCTCCCGGCCGCCCCTAACGGACCCCGGGGTACCCCTCCAACCTGCAAGTTAGCACTTCGTATGCAATAATCATAAGCAAGAAAGCAACTACGGAAATAGGCTTGGATGTCACACACATCATACATGTTCTCTACGGGTTGAGCATATAATAAAAAGAGCCTACTTATGCAACATGTATGCAACAATACGGGCTTCACACAAGGTACCCTATCTCGTATGCATCTAGCACATCATCACATCACATGGGTACTCATCGTTTACCCATTGGCATAAAGCCATAAACAAAGGGGGTAACACAATTCCCCCAAACGGCACACAGGCCGCCAAATGGAACTTTTGCAAAGGCCCCACCCACTCAAGGTCTTAGACCCGGGCTTGCCTACAAGCTCTGATGTCTCATGTCAGGATTCTAACAAACACAAACTGACCGATTCTAAGAAGCCTTGTCGGACCCCACCCGCTCATGGCCTCATTGCCCGGGCTTGCCCCCATGCTTCGCATTCTCGTCAGTCTCACAGAAAGGGACTAGTCTCACCGGGACACTCTCCACACATGATGTGAATGTCACGGGATAGCCAGCTGACCACGGAGACATAGTCATGCCTTGGCACATCACAAACCAAGACAAATCCACCCTAGTCCCTCATTTATACTGCAGCGTTCCCGTGCACCAAGGAAACCATCTACAACTCATGCGGAGCTAACCTTGTCCACCAAGGAAACCATCTACCGCCATGAGGAGCTAACCTTGTCCAGTTCTGACTACATGTACTCACTCGAGAAAAAGGGGAAAACATCACCACATCACAAATGACATCTTGCCGCAATGGAATCTCTACGTATCCCTAAAGTTCGTATGCAACATCACCGAGTCGGACTAACGGTCGTGACTACGGCTTCACCCACCATGCCTAATCCACTAACAGAGCGGATCTCTAATGCAAATCATGCCGGGGACGGACTCAATCGACCCGGAGGTTCCTCTTGAACCTTAGCGACCCAAAACCGCTCTCATTTTAGTGTTTGGTGCCCAAAACTAGAAAGGAAAAATGATGCTAAAGACATGCATCCTAAGACCGAGACGAGAAGTGTCATTACCTTCCCACTCCTATTCCTTGCCATGGCAAAATAGCCAGATGAAAACCTTCACAGAGATCTAGCCTCCACGGATCTGGACTCGACTCGCGATTTGGAGCACCGAAGCTTCTCCTACTGCCCAAACCCTCCTTCTCCTTCTTCCTTGCTCTCCCTTCTCTCTAGAATTTAGTAAGAGAAAAGCTTGAAGACGAATGAGGGTTTCCAACCCTATTCTCGGACTTAACTTCCCAAGAGCAGACCTGAACCATCAGATCCCAAAATAGGGAAAGGAATGGCCAAGATCCGTCTGAAAAATAAAATACCTGGGCTGAACACAGCCTGGCACACGCCCTTGTCCAGGTCCGTGCCCCCCATTCGCCATCACAAATCGACGCGCCTGGAACATCACACGGGCATTTGACATGCCCGTAGTCGACCCGACACGCCCGTGTCCCAACTGACACAGCCGTGTGGTCGGCCGTGTGCCTCCAGCGACACAACCCCGAAAACAACCCGAGAAGGACACGGCTTGGGACACGCCCGTGTCCCAAGCCGTGTGCGAAGTCTCGACACTCGTCGATAGCCTTTGTGTCGACACCGCAGAAAAACGTCGAGCGAAGATCGTCGACCAAGCGGGACATGCCCTGTGACACGCCCGTGTCACAGGCCGTGTGCCCCAGTCTCGACACTCGACACTCGGCACTCATCGAGTGAACATCGTCGACTGAAGTTTGTCGACAGACACACACGGCCTTGGACACACCCATGTCCTAGGTCGTGTGCCATGTCTCGACACATTGTCGAGCGAAAAATGTCGACACCCCGGGCCGGGTGTCGACACGGGCACGACACGCCCTGCGACACGCCCGTGTCATAGGCCGTGTGCCCTGTCTCAACACTTCATCGAGCGCAAAGTGTCAACTATGCCAGGCTCTCACCTAGATGGCAGGGTTGGATGTCACAAGATGCCGTCTGCTCAGACCCCGAGCAGACCCCGCTGCGATGCTGTCACTTAGCTGGCAGGGCTGGATGTCACTCGATGGCGTCTACCCGGATCTCGAGTAGAGCCTGCTGTCAGGCTCTCACCTAGCTGGCAGGCCTGGATGTCACTCGATGCCGTCTACCAAGACCCCTAGTAGATCCTGCTACCAGGCTATCACCTAACTAGAAGGACTGGATGTCACTCGATGGCATCTACCCAGACCCTAAGCAGATCCCGTTGCCATGCTCTCACCTAGCTGGCAGGTCTGGATGTCCCCGTGTCCCGGGCCGTGTGCCCCCTGCCAAAAACCAAAAATTGGCCAGAAACGCAAATCTACCCTCTCTCAAAATCTGGGGTGTTACAGTTTCTGTGCAAATTATTATCGGTTACTTCTTTATGCAAGCAACTACGGTATTCTGTCATATTCACCCCTACCTCTTTTTCTTTTCAGGATCCAGACTCCCAACGGACGATTGCTACCAGGACTGAGAGTGGTGGCCTCTACTTCCTCGATAACATTTCTGCTTTGTCCGCCTTCTCCTCCTCCTCCTCTACAGATCTTCTCCAATGGCATCTTCTCCTTGGACATGCTCCTCCCCGAATTCTGCGCCAGCTCCTTCCCCACCTCCCTCCTCATCATCCTCCTCTAAACTGTGATGCATGTCAACTTGTCAAACACCACCGCTTGTCCTTCCAACCAACGCAAAGTCGGGGCTCTTCCCATCCGTTCGACCTCGTTCACTCTGACATATGAGGTCCCGCTCCTACCCTCACCATCGGTCGGGGTAGTTCATATTTTGTCACATTCATTGATGATTTCTCTCGGTGTACGTGGGTGTATCTTCTCAAGGAACGCTCCGAGCTGTTCTCTGTTTGGACCTCCTTTTATTCTATGATTAAGACTCAGTTTGATACGTCTATTAAAATCCCTCGTTCTGACAATGCTAAGGAGTATCTTAGCCATGACTTCTCCTCTTTTTGTATTCGCCATGGTTTTATTCGTCAAACAAGCTGTGTCAACACCTCCCAACAAAATGGGGTGGCAGAACGCAAAAACCGTCACCTCCTTGATGTTGCTCTCACTCTGCTGACTCAAATGCATGTTCCTCGCTCCTTTTGGGGCTATGCTGTCCTCCTCTCCTGCTATCTCATCAATCACCTTCCCTCCACAGTTCTCCACGGTGCTACCCCCTTCTCCATCCTTTATCCGAACAAGGATCCCTTTCCTCTTCCTCTGCACATCTTTGTGTGCACCGTCTTTGTGCACTCTCCCACTGTCACCCGTGACAAACTCTCACCACGTGCCACTAAATGTGTCTTTCTGGGGTACTCTCCCACTCAGAAAGGTTATTGTTGCTTTGACCCCGTCACCCGCAAGAAATTTGTCCCTGCGGATGTCACCTTCTTTGAAAATGCATCTTACTTCTCTCCCTCTTCCTCCTCTCCTCCTCCTGATCCTCCTTCTCATACACCCCCATCCATTCCCTATGCTCCCACTGATGTTCCACCATCTCCACCTGCTCCATCCTATTCCCCATCCCCACCATCTCCACCCTCTACACTGCTTTCTCCCTCCACTCCGCTGCCATCTCTCTCTACTCCCGGGCCAGCTCTCTCCACCACGGATACTCCGGATACTGAGTCACCTGCTGAGCTGGATCTCCCGATTGCTCTTCGCAAAGGGGTTCGACCATGTACCCAACACCTGCATACTGCAGTTGTTTCCTACGATTGTCTTACCCCTTCTGGCTGAGCTTTTGCACTGGCTATCTCGACCACTGCGACCCCCCGTTCCTACCAGGAGGCCCTTAATATTACTCATTGGAAAGCTGCCATGGATGAGGAGATTGCTACTCTCACTGAACGGGGTACCTGGACCCTTGTTCCTCCTCCTTTTGGCACAGATGTTGTTGGTTGTCGATGGGTCTTCATGGTGAAGTTTCTCCCGGATGGCAGTGTGGATCGTTATAAGGCTCGCCTGGTTGCTAAGGGTTTTACCCACAGTTATGGCGCTGATTACTTTGACACCTTCTCTCCAGTGGCTCGTCTCAGCACTATTAGGGTTCTTCTCTCTATGGCTGTCAACAGGGATTGGACCATCTCGCAGCTAGATGTTAAGAATGCTTTCCTCTATGGTGATCTGAAGGAAGATGTTTACATGGAGCAACCTCCTGGGTATGTTGCTCAGGGGGAGACACGAGTATGCCGGCTAAATAAGGCTATCTATGGCCTCAAGCAGAGTCCTCGTGCCTGGTTTGACAAGTTCAGTGGCATTGTTGCGGCCATTGGTTTTACAAGAAGCTCAGCAGATCACTCTTTGTTTGTTCGGAAAACCGCCTCTGGTCTGGTTGTTCTTGCGGTTTATGTTGATGACATTCTTCTTACTGGCGATGACCAGGATGGGGTATTGTTGACAAAGAAACACCTTCGTCAACACCTGGTCACAAAGGATATTGGCTCCCCAAAATACTTTCTGGGGATTGAAATCTCTAGGAAGCCCAACTCCATGGTCCTTTCCCAACGGAAGTATGCTCTTGATCTTTTAAAGGAGGCATGATTGACTGGTGCTAAACCTGCATGTTGTCATATGACTGCTGGAGAAGACAAAACATGGACAGATGACTCGCCTCTTCTCTCCGATCTTACGAGATACCGGCGTCTGGTGGGCAAGCTCATATATCTCACGGTAACCGGACCATACATCTCATATGCTGTTGGCAAGGTGAGCCAGTTCATGCAAGCTCCGAGGGAGTGTCATCTACAATCTGCACTGGGGATATTAGAGTATATTAAAGCTGCACCAGGGAAAGGACTCCTCTTTCAGAAGAATGGTCACCTAAGGGTTGAAGCTTACTCTGATTCAAGTTATGCGGATGACAAAGGGTATCGTAAATCGACATCAGGTTTCTGCAGGTTTGTTGGAGGCAATCTTGTGAGTTGGAAGAGCAAGAAACAGTATATGGTTTCCAGGTCTAGTGCAGAGGGGGAATATCGCACCATGGCATCGACTATATGTGAGTTGAAGTGGTTGCGGCCTCTTATGCTTGACTTAGTAGAGGTTTATAACTATCCTCTTCCTATGTTCTGTGACAATAAGGCCGCGATATACATTTCCGAAAATCCTGTCTTTCATGAGAGAACAAAACACGTAGAAGTCGACTGTCATTTTATTCAGGAAGAAATATTGAAGAAACATATTTGCACTCTGTTCGTCACTTCCAACTATGATTTGGCAGATGTCTTCACCAAGCCGATGTCCACTTCCTTTTTCCACATCTGCGACAAGATGGGCATTATTGATATCTATGCTCCAGCTTGAGGGGTAGTGTTGCAAGTTGGAGACCGCACGGTCTGTTGCTGTATGGAGACCGGGTGGTCTGGCGGTTTCTCCTAGCCGGTCTATATGCTGGGCTGTTACTGTTTGGTATCCCAGCGGTCAGGCGGCTTCTCTCAGGCGACTAGGAGGTCGAGCGGTCTAGCGGTCTCCTGTGGCGGTTTGATCTCTCCTCCTGCTGATAGTCGGGCGGTTAGCCGGTTTGTCTAACCGCATGGCTTGTCCGGTTTGTCTTTTGTAAAGTCGCATACACTTTTAAAATTTTAGTCCCACATTGATTATTTGTAATCTCTCTCATCTCCTCTATTCTATAAAATGGAGGCTATACTATTGTAATAGATACTTTTTTCGGATAATAAATGAAAGAAATAGTACCTAATCACCTAGGGGGGGTGAATATGTGAACTTAATCTTTTTAAAATTACAGGCAGAAACACTAACTAATAAGACCTGTATTTGCAATTCTCTACAGCAATTCAGCACAAATAATACAGCAATCACAGAATTAATCACACACAGAGTGCACACAGATTTTTATAGTGGTTCCCCAAGATCTGGGTACATCCACTTTCCCCCTTCGCCTATCTAGTAGTGTACTAGATTCGGCCTAACTTCTCCACTTCTTCTCAGATCCTCAGATCTTACAACTCAGAACCCCAAACAAGTTCCTACAGCTCAGAGTGTCCCCACTCCTACAACTCAGGCACAAAGCCTTACCACTCAGTCTTCACCAAGACCTACACTCAGGCTAAATAGCCCTACCTCAGCCTACAATCAAGGCCTACACTCAGAGAATAAAATCTCCTACACTCAGGCACAATAGCCCTTCCTCAGCCTTTATAAAATAGGCTTATAGCTCAGATCCCTTAGGATCCTACAGAAAATAAAGTTTACAAAGTATATAACCACAACTCTGAAAGAAAGAGATGAGTTGACTGGCTTCTTGATGAGTTCTTGAAAGAACATTGCAGAGATCAACCTCCCTTGGTTTTCTTCAAAGCTTCTTGAATTTGAACACAGTAGGGTTGAGTCTCCTCTGAAGATGATCTTCAATCAACTTCTGTATTGAGAATCAGATCTCAATCTGAAACTTACTTTTCAGCCTGGTTCAACAGCTGTTCTTCTTAGAAGGAGCTCTCTCTCCAACTTCTTAGATCTTCTCTTGAATGTCTTCTTCTTGTTGTGTTGTTTATCAATTCATGGATCACTTCTTGTTTCTGTCGAAGGAGAAAGGTCTATAAATATTCTTACTCCAAGGTATCCGGCTGATCTAGTTTCTAACAACCTTCTGATAGCTCTGACAGTTGCAGTTGACCGGTTGAAATGGCAGCTGTCAAGTCATCCAGTCACTTCTTGAAATCTCTGTCACTGTCTGAAAGTGTCGAGACTGATAGTCTTTATGTGTTGACATAAATAGACTATGTGTCGACACAAGTAGATTAAGTGTCGACACTAGCCTTGATGGTGTCGACACAACTGATGACTAGTTTTAGTCATCGTTTTTGGGTTATTCTAGTAGCTTATTTTCCTAAGTTTTTGTTACAATTATGTGTTTTTTGTATGCTTGTTATGATCTTCTTTTTAATATAATGTTTATGTTATGTTTTGTGGCTATTCTACATTTTATGTTTAGCTTTATCTATAAATATTATTATAGCTTGTATGTTATGTTTAATTTAATGTTCTATGTTTAATTTTATATTATATGTTTAACGTGTGTTTTGTGACTCATGCTTCTTTATTGATGTTTTAAATGAAGATTCTTCCCTTTCCCTTTCCAACATTTCTTCCAATGAATTTTCCTCTTCGTTTTCTGAAATTTCTTCACATGATTTTGACAACCCGGTGATGTCGATCCAAGAAAATTTTGAAAATAATTTTGTTTGTAGTAGAAAAAAGTATGAAAATCTTGTTTTTGAACAAGAGAAAAATTTCAAAAATTCTTATGACGAACCACCCCAGCTTGAATTAAAACCACTGCCTGACCACCTCAAATATGCCTTTCTCGCAAAAGATTCAAAAATGCCCGTTATAATCTCGGCTTTTCTTTCCCAATCCGAAAACGATCAATTGATCGAACTACTACAAAAGCATCGCCGAGCAATAGCGTGGCAAATTTGTGATATTCCTGGCATAAGCCCCACTTTCTGCACACACAAAATATTTTTTGAAAATAATCCTAAGGGTGTAGTTTAACCACAACGTCGTCTTAATCCAAATATGAAAGAGGTTGTGAAGGGAGAGGTGCTTAAGTTATTAGATGCGGGGATAATTTATCCCATTTCAGATAGTCAGTGGGTAAGTCCAGACCAGGTTGTTCCTAAGAAGGGTGGGATTACAGTAGTGACAAATGAAAATAATGACTTAATCCCAACTAGGACGATAACGGGATGGAGGATGTGCATCGATTACCGTAAGCTAAACGATGCCACTCGAAAAGATCACTTCCCCCTCCCCTTTATCGATCAAATTTTAGAACGTTTGTCCGGGCACAATTTTTATTGCTTCCTCGACGGTCTCTCGGGATACTTTCAAATCCCTATCGCACCCGAGGACCAAGAGAAGACGACATTCACTTGCCCCTTCGGAACTTTTGCTTATCGTAGAATGCCTTTCGGATTATGCAACGCACCCGCCACCTTTCAGCGTTGTATGCTTGCTATTTTTGATAAATATGTAGAGAATATTATGGAAATCTTTATGGACGATTTTTCTATTTTTGGCGACTCCTTTAATTTATGTTTAGAAAATTTGGAAAACGTTTTACAACGCTGCGAAGAAACGAATCTAGTTTTAAATTGGGAGAAGTGCCACTTTATGGTACGTGAAGGCTTAGTCCTTGGCCACAACATTTCCGTTAGGGGAATTGAAGTGGACAAGGCAAAAATTGAAGTAATTGAAAAGTTACCGCCGCCTACAAATATTAAAGCAATTAGAAGTTTTTTAGGGCATGCGGGTTTTTATCGACGATTCATTAAAGACTTTTCAAAAATTACTAAGCCTCTCACCCACCTTCTCGAAAAAGACACTCCTTTCGTTTTTGATGAATCATGTCTCGCGGCATTTGAATTAATTAAATCAAAACTTATAAATGCTCCTATTTTGATCGCCCAGTTTGGGATTTACCTTTCGAAATCATGTGTGATGCGAGTAATCATGCGGTAGGTGCGGTTTTAGGTCAACGAATCGCTAAGAACTTTCATCCGATTTTCTACGCTAGTAAAACTCTCACTTCTGCGCAAGAAAATTACACCATGACGGAGAAAGAGCTCTTAGCGGTTATTTTTGCTTTTGATAAATTCCGACCGTATGTTGCTCTTTCTAAGGTTATTGTTTTCACGGATCATTCCGCTCTGAAGTACCTCCTTTCTAAACCGGATGCCAAGCCGCGTCTTATCCGTTGGATCCTCTTACTTCAAGAATTCGACTTGGAGATTCGGGATAAGAAAGGAGCGGAAAACTTAGCAGCTAGCATCATCATCTCTCTCGTCTTGAAAATCCCAATCTAGATCTTTTAAATGAAAATTTTATTAATGACTCTTTTCCGGATGAGCGTCTTTTTACTATTTCTTCATCTCCTACCCCCTGGTTTGCCGATCTGGCCAATTATCTTGTGGCCCGGGTCCTTCCAAAAGAATACTCCACTCACCAAAAGAAGAAATTCTTTTCGGAGTTGAAGTATTATTTTTGGGAAGACCCATTTCTATTTCGCATTTGTGCGGACCAGGTGGTAAGGAGATGTGTTTCGCAGGAAGAGGGTCACCAAATTTTAAAACATGTTCATGAAGGTCTGACTGGCGGGCACTATCAAGCTAACCGCACCGCACACAAAGTGCTTAGTGCTGGCTTTTACTGGCCAAGCATATTTAAAGATGCACAAATCTTTGTGGGCGGGTGCGATCGATGCCAACGTACTGGAAACCTCTCAAATAAAAATGAAATGGAACAAAACTACTTTCTCAAATGCAAAGCTTTTGATCTATGGGGCATAGACTTTGTCGGCCCATTTCCCTCCAGCTTAGGAAAGAAATATATTTTAGTCGCAGTCGATTATGTTTCTAGGTGGGCAGAGGCCCAAGCTCTGCCAAATAATGATGCTCGCGTTGTTGTCAATTTTCTAAAAAAATTATTTTCTCGCTTTGGTTTTCCTCGAGCGATCGTTAGTGATAGGGGAAGTCATTTTTGCAACGCTTAACTCACTAAGGCTTTAGCCAAATATGGCGTTACACATAAATTATCCACTGCTTATCACCCCCAAACTAACGGTCAGGTCGAGGTAGTCAATCGCGAACTTAAACGAATTTTGGAAAAAAAACGTTTCTACTTCTCGTAAGGATTGGTCTTTAAAATTGGACGATGCTTTGTGGGCCTATCAGACAGCGTACAAGACCGCCATCGGTTGTACTCCTTTCCGATTAGTCTATGGAAAATCGTGTCATCTTTCGGTAGAAGTAGAACACCGTGCGTACTGGGCGTTAAAGTTTTTTAATTTCGATCCGCACTCGGTCGGCGAGCATAGAAAAAACCAACTAAATGAGCTTGACGAGTGGCGAGCGTACGCATATGAAAATAATAAAATTTATAAAGAACGCACGAAATTGTATCACGATAAGAACCTGCGCGACCCTAAAACTTGGTGTAGTTTCATTTGGTCTTTTCTTTTCTGTTCTTCTTCTTTCAAAAGAAAAAAATTTATGTCCTAAATTAGTATAGTATTTTATGTTATCAAAATCTAAAAAAAAATTATAAAATATAAAACCCCCAAAAAAAATAGAAAAACAAAAATTAAAAAAAAAAATTGTTCTTAAATCGATTTGAAAAACAAAATCTAAAATTATTTCCATCTTTATTTTCATGTTTCTTCTAGTGAAGTGTAGGCCCGTGCGGTTTTTGTAGTTCTATTTAGATTTCTTTGAATTGGTTTTCTAAACTTATCATTTTAGCATAGTTTAGTTCTACTAGTTTCTTTTTCTTAAATATAGGCATCCGATTTTTACGTTTTAAGTTGCAATTTGTAGTTATGTCTTTTTATTCGGTTAGTTGCTTACGAATGGTTGCTAGGTATCATTAGCTCTTTTTCATTTGCGAGGTAGTCTTTCTTGGTGTCTAGAACTTGTACCAAGCTACTCTCAAAGCATTTGCGCCGTTTTTACGTTCTTTAGAAATGATTTAGGCCACCATTTGAATAGTTTGAGCTTTTCTTGTCCACCAAAAACAAAACCCTTGCAAAACAATTTTGGGCCTTTTTCCTTTTTTCTTTGTTTTTAGCTCCACCTTTCATTTCATTATTTTCACCAAAGCCAAATATCTTTCCTATTTTTGCACTATAAATTTGAGCTTAAAAATTATTTTTTGTGGGAAGGGTATTATTTTTGAAATGAATAGGAAATTCTCAAGCTTATTTTTGGAGCTTTCTTATCCAATGCTATTCAAAAGGAAAAAAAAATTGAGAAAAAAATATATCATTACAAAATCAAAAAAAAAATGAATGCAAAAAGTTTATGTTTGGCCAAGTTTATAAAAGAAAAAAATTTCATGGCCTTGTTGTTGTAGTTTCATATTGGAGAAATGACATACTCATTATTTCTCATCTTTTTTATGCTATGTTTATTTTTGAGCTCACCTTGGTTTAGTGCCTAAAACCTTCATGTTTATCTTTGATTCCACTTCCTAATCATTTACCTAAGCCAAGTTTTAATGCCTAGTAGAAGTCCTATTGATCTTAGAACGTAAATTCGCGTAGTGGAGAAAGTGTGAACGTACAAGTCTATGGCCACCATCATTGATGGATTTCTTTGGAGGTTATCTTGGAGTGTCTTAGGGTTAATGTTTATCTAGCAACCTAGTAGTTTGTTAATGCGCCGTTTATTTAGAACCTCTACTTTTGTTGTCCTTATTTTCATTTATTTTGGATGCCTTGTTTTTAAGATTTAGAAATGTGTAGACTTTTCTTATGTTCTAATGATATTTTTAGGTCTCCACTCTCAAGTTTTCTACTGTGCACTTCTCACCCCACTAGTTGTTAACATAGGAATTAGGATATTTTAATTTTTCATGTTTTATTTTTCTTAATTATGAAACCTAAATTAGCTTTGTTTATTTTCTATTTCCTTCCCTAGTTTTCATCTTTATTTGCTTGAAGGCAAGCAAATGTCTAAGCATGGGGGAGTTTGATGACTAGTTTTAGTCATTGTTTTTGGGTTATTCTAGTAGCTTATTTTCCTAAGTTTTTGTTACAATTATTTGTTTTTTGTATGCTTGTTATGATCTTCTTTTTAATATAATATTTATGTTATGTTTTGTGGCTATTCTATATTTTATGTTTAGCTTTATCTATAAATTTTATTATAGCTTGTATGTTATGTTTAATTTAATTTTCTATGTTTAATTTTATATTATATGTTTAACGTGTGTTTTATTTTGAATATAAATATTATGTGTTATGTTGTATGTTTTATTTATATTATGTATTTTGTTTTGTGTATTATATAATCATTAACTAATGTTTATTTTGTTTTAATGTAGGAGCAGCCATTGAAGCTACCCGAGCCCCTACATGATGCAATTCCAAGCATGTGCAGCCCACTTCTTCAACTTGGTGCAGCCCACATGATGCAGCCTTCTCCTTGGAGCAGCCCGAGCTTTCAATTTGGTGCAGCCCTCATGCTCAAGTCCAACAAGCATGCAGCCCGGCCACCCATCTACAACAAGCATGCAGCCCGGCCACCCATCTACTTCAAACATGCAGCCCAAGCAGCCCCCCAACCTAAACCCGAGCCTATTTAAAAGCCCAAAGCAGCCCCTCCCTCAAGAGCAGCCCACCTAGCCTCCTACCCGAGCCCATGCATGAATTTATCCAAGTGCATGGCCGACCACCTTGCATGGTTCTCTCATAAGTGCATGGCCGACCCCCTACATTCCCCCCCTTTTTCTTCATCTCTCTCCTTTTTTTATTATTTTTATCCACTCTTTATTACCATCCATCCCCCCTCTTATATTTATTTCATTTCTTTTTAATTTATATGCATAAATGTATCTTCTCCCTCTTCCTTCATTTAATATCATGCATGAACATTCTTCCCCCCTTGGCCGACCACCCTTGATCTCCCCCTTCTTCTAGATGCTTCCCTCCTCTCCTATAAAAGGAACCCAAGACCCATACTTTGGGTAGTAGTTTTCCTTAAGAGTTTTCTTTGGAGTTAGATTGAGAGGTTGGATTGGAGCAAGAGAGCAAGTGAGCAAGAGAGTTCTAGTATAAGTTTTTCTTCATTGTTGTTCTAGTTTTATTGGGTAATTTTCTTCTTAGTAAAATTTTGTTGTCCTTTTAATATTTTTGTGTCCCTCTTTTTAGTAATATCAATGAAATTCTCTTCTCTTTATTTTGTTGTTTCCTTTTGCAATATGCATAGCTAATTCCCTCTTAGCATTTGATCATGAGGATCCATGATTTGAAATGAGAATTATTTTTATTTCATAGTTTTATTTTTGCGTAATTCTACTCGGTCCTTCTTTGAATAATTATTGTGTCGACTCCGTATTTCCAGTATACGGTAGTAGGCTTATGATCTCATATTCGAGTAGCCGAGAGGCTCGTGGATGTGAAAGATCACTCAAAGAAGGAAGGAGTTGAATGCAATCCTAGAGATAGGACGACGTAAATCCTTCGGATTGGAGTCAAATCCAATAGTGCGGATCACCTCGATAATGCAACTTTAGGCTTCTTTGGTTTGTAAAAAGATTTCGATCGAAGAGTCTATAAGTTAGGAGACCTAATGCTCTAGCGAGATTTTGTCTTATTTTCGGATCCGTCACGGTCGAGTATGATTTGCAAATTTAAAGCTATTCCCTTTTATTTTCTCGTTTCATTTCATGGTGGATCAATGATCGAATGCTAGTTTTTTTTTATATAAGCTTTCGTCTCGCAATTTATCATTCATTTTACTTTAAAAAATTCTCAAAATCCCAATAGTCTTCCGGTAGGATAATAGTTAGAGCATGAGTAGAAGTAATTGACAGCCACGTGTTTAAATACGACCTTGGTACTACGATTCGACAGGTACGCTTGCCTGATCGGGTTTTGGCCCACCAACAACTCCTTGTGATGTCGTAACAGCTTCTCGACACTGCTTCTTCCGAATGTGTCGACACTGATCCTGTGTGTCGAGACAAGCCTTCTGTTGAATATGTCGACACTGATTGAGTGTGTCGACACAAGTACTTCTTCTTCAATACTTAGTTGATTTCTGCTGTGTGTCGACAGAATTCCTTTGTGTCGACACAACTTCTTGTGTTGAAACTTGCTAAGTGTCGACACATCTTCTTTATGTCGACACATGCCTTCATGTGTTGAAACTTTGCTGAGTGTCGACACATCTCCTTGTGTCGACACATTCTTCATGTGTTGAAACTTTGCTGAGTGTCGACACCTATCCTTTGTGTCGACACTTGTACTTAAACTTTGTTGAAGTTCGCTGAGTGTCGACATAGCCTCCTGGTGTTGACACTTTTGATGTCGACAAAGTTTCTCTGGGTTTCGACACCGCTTCTAATTATCGATACTGATTATGTAGACAATTTTTCACTGTGTGTCGACACTGCCTGTATGTGTCGACACTTTTCGTCTGGTGTCGATTCTGCCTTCCTGGTGTCGACACAATTACTCCAAGTGTCGACACAGCTTCTCTGGGTGTCGATACAAGCCTTCTTAAGTGTCGACACTTTTCTTCTAGGTGTCGACACATGGACTTAGAAACTTTTCCTGCAATTACTTAACCTGCACAAATAAACTCAAAGCACATCAAATACACCTTGATGTATATCATTGAGTAGGGTGAGGCTTCTTCAAATCTGGTACATATATTCCAATGTACCCAACAATCTCCCCCTATTTGGAGAACTCATAAACCTTAGTCAATGATATACACCATACATAACAAATACTCAATATGATGTATAACAATATTAAGTGACAGGGTAAGAACTAAACATGTCTAAACAGAACATGTATATACAATTATCTCAGAACAATAATGTAGTAGATTGAACATATAACATTGTTCTTATAACTTCAAACATTTTCAATAATCAAAAGTTTACATAGAGTTAAATGCAAATGATTACAGATTGTAAACTTGAGAAAATTTCTATCCTATGGCTGCTCTGGTTCCTTGATAACAATGCCCTTTCCAGATTGAATCTTTGCATGGACTGGAGCATCATTGTCATCAGCAGGCTTCTTCCCTTTAAGATCATTCTTTTTCTATTCTTCAGCACTTATTTTCTGTCTTTCAAAATATTGATAAGGCTTAGGGAAATACTTGCTAGGCTCCTGTGCATTAGGAGGTAGCTTCCCTAATTTGGCCTTCCTTCTGTATTGTACTATGGTCTCTTGCCTAGCATCATGTTTCTTCCACTCTTGGTCAGAATACCATTTTCCCCTCTCTATGAAATTATCCTTAGCAGCCTTCCAGGCAGTCAGAATAATATTTCTAGAAGTTAGGCTCCATTGCTCAAAATCTATCCTTAATTTAGCTTGCTCTCTGAACCTTTTCTTAGATAATTGGGCGTCTTGTTCTTTTAGAGCTGCCTCTGGCACAGGCTGTACAACTTTTCAAGAATAATATTCTGATTACCCTCAGGAGGACTATACATAGACTGTACCTCCTGATGTATCATGTCAAAATCAGCAGGAGGGTATATCACTTGAGCTACTTCAGCTTGCTCTCCTCCAAAATATGCAGGATTTATGCCAGACTCTGCAACATTATCATCATCACATAAGGGTGGATATTCAAGGGTAGCTCTGATAGAGTTTGAAATCCACTTTGCATGATCAGAGCCTGCTTTGACTAACACCCTCTCCCTCTTTATGACTTCTCTTTTTATATGATCTCTAAGATCATCCTTTTGGAATCATATCTGAGCATTCAAATAGTTAACTCCATCCTTATAAAAAGGTTTTAACCTTTGGAGCTTTTCACTAATTGACTTTCGAGATTCTTCAATGGCAGTTTTAATAGCAGTGAGGCTCTCTTGTAGTTGTCTATCAAATGCAGCCTTGGCAGCAGTCCTTGCTGTAGTTTGAGCAGCAGCCAGATTCCGCATTTCAGTGACTATCACATTGTGTGATTCAGTTAAATTGTCATTCATTCTTGTCTTATTTTCCAGGACATAGCCTTGTTTGACTGCCAGATCATCAATCTGTTTCTTGATATTCTCTTGATGTGTAGCCTGATAGACCACTACATTCCCTCCTTTATGGAAACAATCAGTCATTTCCTTCTTGTTTTGATTCACTTCAAATCTTATAGATTTTATGTCTTGAGCCAGATCAAATTGAAGTGATTTATGGCCTTCATCCATATAAGTTTGTAAAGCTTTCCTTTGCTCATCTAGCTTTATTTGCAATGACACCATCAGAGAACTATAATCAGTAGTTGGGGCAGGCTGTGGAGCAATTGTCTGTAGTGCTTTCTTGTAGTTCTGGCTTCTTCTCTTGAAAACCTGGAACTTCCTCTTCTTAGCTCTAGCAGCCTCTTCATCCTCTGAAGCAGAAGTACTAGCAATATCTATTCTATCCTTAGGACTAAGATGTAAATCCTTCTCAGTCCTTGGTAGCTCCTCAGCATTTCTTAGCTCCTCAGGCTCTTTTCTTGTTGTCTCCTCTTGAGACCTAACCTGCTCCCCCTGAAGATCTACCTGCTCCCCCTCAACAGCTGCATTCTCTCCCTCAAATTCAGTTTGTAATAAGTCAGTGAACAGCTCTTTTAGTGTAAACTCATGTTGAGGTTATTCAAAAGAATCTCTAATCTCAGGAGCATCAGTTTCCTTTTTATCAGTATAGATGTGTCCTCTATGACAACATCTTGTGGTTGAGGTTGTATCTATGTTTGCTGATCAACATCAAGTAATAGTTCAGACAAAACTTCATCCTCAATATGGAAATTTAATTGATTTACTTCAGTAATTACCTCTAGAATAGTTTGGGTAGCCCTTTCAATCTCTAATTGAGTTGGCTCATCCACATGTAGAGGCTCCCCCTAGAGTGGATCCAGGTGAATAGGGCTAGCTGATGGTAGCTCCGCCTGCCTCTGAGCATCTTCTTGTCTTGCTGGTGACTGTCCAACATTGCCATCCTCTCCATCCTCTGAACTAAACACCACTTGCTCCTCTGAGCTACTTGAGGATTCTTGTGCCACAATGGCTGTCGTCTTCTTCTTCTTCTTCTTCTGTGGTGTTTCCTTTTCTGGAGTTGGCAGTTCCTTTGCCAGTACTCTATCCTACCTTGAGAAAATTCTTACATCCATTCTCCTCACGTGGTTTATCTTTGAACCTGTAGCTTGGTTCATCACTTCAGGAATACTTCCAGCTAAGTATAGACTCAGAATTCTACCCAGATTGGGTTTCTTCAGACTCTCTTTTATCTTATCAAACATTACTGCAGACCAATCAGTATTAAGTTTGAAAATTATCGTTGTCATCAAGCTGAACATGTGAGCTGATATCCTATCATGTCCACCAGGCTTGCTTAGTATGACCTTGCCAACTATCTCAGATAAAAACATGCCCTGTATGTTCATTCCTTTCCTGTTAAACACTGATCCAATCTTCAGGTTTGAATAAAGTCCACACCATGTTAGTGCCTCCCTTGTCTTTGAAGCAGATACATCTTCCTCTTCTTTTGTTCTAGGGAGATGTCGAACTTTTCTTAGTCTTATGGGAGACCTTCACCTTTGCCCCATGAACTTTGGACTAAATCTTGAGTCCAGATTCATCAAGAGTTGTTGCACTCAAGAATTCGAGGACTTCCTTCTTCCAGATCTTGAATGGTTCTGATACAAGGTACTCTAATCCAGTCTCGGGAATTAGGGTACACCTTGGATTTTAGCTTCCGCGTCATCAAAGGTGTGTCACACGAGCTCATATCCTTCATTAATGTTCTCTTCTAGCTTGGGTGGGTGCCATTAGGGTTTGAAGAAATTTTGAATTTAGAGAAGAGAGATGTCGACACACAAGTTTGGTCTCGAAACTAAGGTGAGCGTGTCGACAGATAATGGGGAAAACCTATTTATACCTTTCTAAAATTAAAGGTGAAAAGGCGCGTTAACATACTTGAATTGTGTCGACACTGTTGAAAAGTGACGACACTTACTGCTAATGTCTCGACAACTATGTGCCGACACAAAATATAGTCGACAGAATATATGTATTGACACTTATATATCTAAGCTCGACACTTACGCGAGACTCTACTAGATTAATTCTGTGTAAATCCTAAGTGTCGACACCACCCTGGATGTGTCGACACCTACACTGCATGTGTCGACACTAATTCTCTGAAGTGTCGACACAGACTTCCTAGATGTGTCGACACCATTTCTCTAAAATGTCGACACTACAACTTCTATATGTCGACAGAGATAACTCTGTGTGTCGACACTATTTTACTTAGCCAATTTTTGTAAACTATTCTATGTTTATCATACCTAGTTCAATTTTAAACTTATTGAATTTGGTTTCATCTAAGGGCTTAGTAAACATATCAGCTAACTGATTATCTGTCTTAACATACTCTAGGGAAATGTCTTCTTTTTCACATGTTCTCTTAGAAAATGGTATTTAATTTCTATGTGTTTAGTCCTACTATGGGAGACAGGATTATTTGCAATAGAAATAACACTAGTAGAATCACAAAATAAAGGTGTCCTACTTACTTGAATACCATAATCTTCTAGCTGATGTTGAATCCATAGAAGTTGAGCACAACAACTTCCTGCAACCACATACTCTGATTCTGCTATGGAGATAGCCACACTTGTTTGTTTCTTGCTACTCCATGACACCAGCCTTCCACCTAGAAATTGACAGGTTCCTGTGGTACTTTTCCTATCTTCCTTGCAGCCTGCAAAGTCTGTATCTGAATAACCTGTCAGTTCAAAATCTCCATTCCTAGGGTACCAAAGGCCCAGATAAGGAGTGCCCTTAAGATATCTCAAAATTCTTTTGACTGCTGTCAAATGAGATTATTTAGGGCAAGCTTGGTACCTAGTACAGACACATGTAACATACATGATATCTAGTCTACTAGCAGTCAAATACAGTAGTGAGCCAACTATCCATCTATACAAAGTTTCATCTATAGGTTTCTCTGCATCATCTTTGCTTAGAGACATGCTTGACCCCATAGGAGTTTTCATGGTAGTGGATGATTCCATACCATACTTCCTTTTCAATTCTAGGGTGAACTTAGACTGGCATATGGATAATACATCTTCAGTCTGTCTAACTTGGAGACCCAAGAAGAACTTAAGTTCCCCCATACTGCTCATTTCAAATTGTCCTTGCATGAGTTTTGCAAACTTTCTACAAAGACTACTTTCTGTAGACCCAAATATGATGTCATCTACATATATTTGGACTAAGATAATCTTGCCTCTGGATTCCCTAAGGAATAGAGTCTTGTCTATTTTCCCCCTTGAGAATTTGTTCTCAATGAGAAAACTAGACAGGGTTTTATACCAAGCCATAGGGGCTTGTTTTAACCCATACAAAGCCTTTCTAAGTCTATATACATAGTCAGGTTTAAGAGAATCTACAAAACCTGATGGCTGCTCTACATAGACTTCTTCCTTCAGATTTCCATTCAGAAAAGCTGACTTAACATCCATTTGATATACCTTAAATCCTTGAAATGTTGCATAGGCAAGGAACATCCTTATTACTTCCAGTCTTGTTACTGGAGCAAAGGTTTGATCAAAATCAATACTTTCTTCCTGCCTATATCCCTTTGCAACAAGTCTAGCTTTATTATTTATGATGATTCCATGCTCATCCAAGTTGTTCCTAAAGATCCACTTAGTTCCAATAATGTTGTGGTCCTTGGGTTTAGGAACTAGCTCACAGACCTTGCATCTTTTGAATTGATTCAGCTCCTCTTGCATGACCTCAATCCAATGAGGGTCTGGGATTGCTTCTTCAAACTTCTTTGGCTCAACTTGGGATAGGAAACTTAAGTAAAGAACTGTACTTAGATTTCTGCTCCTTATTTTCACTCCTTGTCTGGGATCTCCAATTATCTTATTGGCTGGATGATCCCTTAAGTGCCTATTTGTTGGAGGCAACCTGTCTTCTGGTTGTACACCTTCAGCTTCTTCATTCAACTGCACCTCTTGGTCTTCTTCAGCATCAGGAGTATCTCGTACTCCCCGTGGACAGCAGCCACCATCTTCCACTTGTTGACTTGCAGAATAACCTTCTGTTAAGGTAAGCTTGTCCATCTTCTCAGTTACACCTATAAAGATGCAAACACTTCTTGGCAATTCATTGTTAATGACCCTTTCTTCATCAAAAACTACATGTACTGACTCTTCTACAACTTAAGTAATCAAGTTGTTGACCCTATAAGCCTTACTGTTGTTGCTGTACCCAACAAAGATTCTCTCTTGGGATTTGGCAGCAAACTTGGTTAGATAAGACTTACCATTGTTAAGGATATAACACTTACAAGCAAAGATCCTGAAATAGGATAGATTTGGTTTTCTGCCCTTCATAATCTCATAGGGGGTCTTCTTTTTGCTCTTGGTGATAGTAGCCCTATTGATTACATGACATGCAGTATTAACTGCCTCAGCCCAGAAATATTCTGGGAGAGAAGTGTCACTCAATAGGGTTCTACCAGCCTCTATCAAGGTTCTATTTTTCCTTTCAGCAATACCATTTTGCTGAGGTGTTCTTGGTGAGGAAAATTCATGAAAAATTCCAAACTCCTCACATAGTTTTGTCATACTTTCAGACTGAAATTCAGTACCATGGTCACTTCTGATTTTGAGCATTGTACTGTCCAATTCACTCTGAATTTGTTTAACAAAACTATGCAAGATACTTGGAGTTTCACATTTTTGCCTTAGCAAGAACACCCAGGAATACCTTGAGTAGTCATCAATTACGACAAATATGTAGACCTTCCTACCTAGGCTGTGATCTGGCATAAGACCAAAAAGATCCATATGCAAGAGGTATAGACACCTCACAGAATCCTTGTTATCAAGTCTATGAAAGGTGGATTTGGTTTGCTTGCTCTTTTGACAAGCTGAGCATATCCCATCCTTTATACACTTAACCTGAGGATCATTCATCATTAACTCTTTGCTAAAGAGTTGACCAATTGTCTTATAGTTAAGATGAGACAGCCTCTTGTGCCATTTAACACAATGTGAGACTCTTTCATCAGCTACAAGACAAATAGGAGGAACATTATTCTCACACATAATGTCGAGACAATAAACATTTCTCTTCCTATATCCTGTCAGAATGATCTTTTGATCATTTGACCTCTTGATATGACAACCATTTTTAACAAATGAGATGTCATATCCTAAATCACTCAGCTGACTTATGCTAATGAGGTTATATTTCAAACCCTTTACATAAGCCACTTGAGTAATTGTAATTTGGTTACTAGTAATGTTACCAAAGCCTTTGATGATTCCTTTTTCTAAACCACCAAAGGTAACTTTAGGCCCATCTTTGATAGATGTATAATCCTTCAGCAACCCCCTAGTTCCAATCATGTGCCTGGAACATCCACTGTCCAAGTACCATATAGGGGCATGGCCACTTGGACTCACCTGCAAAATAGATTACTTAACCTTAGAACCCAAATAATTCTTGGGACCTTGGTGCAAGTTAGTTTGACTTTTAAACAAAACTACCTGTAGCTCTTTTAGCAGGTAGTTTGCTACTCTCCTTGACACTTGAATTGTGCCAACAGTCTATGGCAAAGTGGCCTATCTTGCCACAACACCAGCACTCAAACTTGTTGTACCTTTGTTTAGGTACAAGCCCTGGCTGAAGTATCTACAGCAGGCTTTTTGTTTAGTGCTGGGGCTTTTCCCTTAGACTTGGTCCTAGCAGTCCAGGAAGTTTTTGTAAATCCTAATCCAGCCTTACTCTTATGAGGTACAAACTCATCTATCAAGGGTAAAATAGATTTGGGTTTAGAAAAGCTAGCCACAATATCCTTCTCCTTCTGAAGTCTAACCTCCAGATTCCTAATTTGATCATTCTTAAATATAATAGTTCCCATCGGAATAACTGTAATGTTCTTCAGCCTGGCTATTTCATTCAGTTTCTGATCAAACAACTTGTCTGAATCAGCAGCAGCCAATTTAAGACTAGTAATCTCCTTTGCCTGATTTTTGGCCAAGGTTTTGCTTTTCTTTAAGGCCTGCAACAAGTCCCTATATTCATTAATTAACTGATGAATATCACCTTCAGATTCAGACCCACCCACATCACTTGATGCAGATGTATCTGATTCTGACTCAGTACAAGAAATAGAACTAGAAGAATAATTTTGTACCTTACTTGGTCCAGGCTGATCCTGGATTTTGTCTCCTTCAGATAAGGCCATCAACCCTTTGCACTGATTTTCCTCATGCTCATAAATTGAATTCATTAACAGCATGAACTCATCTTCCTCCTCTTCAGCAAACAACCCAATATAGGCTTCAGCTTCTGAATCTGTTTCTGAAGATGACTGATCAGTCAAACTTTTTTCTTTCTTGGCAACAAAGGACTTTTCCTTTTTGCCCTTAAACTGTGTCTTCTTTCTATCAGTTGACTCTTTCCTCTTTTCAAGACAGTCAGCCACCACATGTCCCTGTCTATTGCAACAATAGCATACAATCTTTGAGGATGTAGTTTTACTTGGCTTGGACTTTCTTCTGTCATTCCTTGATGACTTCCTGTTCTGATAGTAGTCATCTTTTGTCTGTGAAGTGGATGGCTTAGACCTCCACTGCTTCTTCTTTTGAAACTTTTGAAAATGTCTTGTAAAAGCAGCAAAGTCTTCATCACTTTCACTGCTATCTGAATTCTTGCTTTCTGACTCATCTGTCTCAGCCTTAGCAACTTTTTGAGGTGGAGATGGAGACTTGCTTTTATATTTCCTAGTGGCTTCAGTCTTGAAGGCCACAGATCTCTCCTTGTGCTCCACTCTAGTAGTCTTTTCTTCCTCCTTTCTAACCATTAACTGCATCACATAAGATAACAGTTTTCCAAACAACGTTGGAGGAGGTATATCAGCTAAATTGGTCATTTCCCTAATGACACAAATCTTGGTATCCCAGTTCTTAGTCAGGGATCTTAAGAACTTGTCATTCAGCTCATAGTTGCTGAAATATCTTCCATAGGACATCAATTCATTTACTATCCTATAGAACTTCTTGTAGCATTCAGTAATGCTATCAGACTTTCCTTGTCTGAAGCTTTCATATTCCTGATTTAACAAAGACTTCCTGTCTTGTCTTACTTCTTCTGATCCCTCCATATAGACAATTAATGTGTCCCACATTTTTTTAGAAGTTTTACAGTGAATTAAATTCTGAAATATTACATCATCAATTGCACTAACAATAATATTCTGGGCCCTCTTGTCCATAGTGTTCAGAATATTTTCATCTTTAGTCATTTTTGAATAGTCTTTGGGAGTTCTATGATTTGCATCCAGAATAGATACTTTCATTGGCACATATGACCCTTCTTTGACTGTAATGTATATTCGTGGGTCAGAGGCTTCCATAAAAAGTCTAACCCTCTTTTTCAAAATGCCAAATATCTATTTTCTACAGATTGGCAATTTCATGGACCCCAGCTCTTTGTGATTCTCAGTAGAACCCATTTTCTTGAATCTTGATTATTCTGATTCTGCCTACAGGATCTTACTCAGACTGTTATGTCCCTTTTGAGCAACCTCCCTCTGATACCACTTGAAAGAAATAGTACCTAATCACCTAGAGGGGGGTGAATAGGTGAACTTAATCTTTTTAAAATTACAGGCAAAAACACTGAATAATAAGACTTGTATTTGCAATTCTCTACAGCAATTCAGCACAAATAATACAGCAATCACAGAATTAATCACACACAGAGTACACACACATTTTTATAGTGGTTCCCCAAGGTCTGGGTACATCCACTTTCCCCCTTCGCCTATCTAGTAGTGTACTAGATTCGGCCTAACTTCTCCACTTCTTCTCAGATCCTCAGATCTTACAACTCAGAACCACAAACAGGTTCCTACAGCTCAGAGTCTCCCCACTCCTACAACTCAGGCACAAAGCCTTACCACTCAGTCTTCACCAAGATCTACACTCATGCTAAATAACCCTACCTCAGCCTACAATCAAGGCCTACACTCAGAGAATAAAATCTCCTACACTCAGGCACAATATCCCTACCTCATCCTTTATAAAATAGGCTTACAACTCAGATCCCTTAGGATCCTATAGAAAATAAAATTTACAAAGTATATAACCACAACTCTGAAAGAGAGAGATGAGTTGACTGGCTTCTTAATGAGTTCTTGAAAGAACTTTACATAGATCAACCTCCCTTGGCTTTCTTCAAAGCTTCTTGAATTAGAACACAGTAGGGTTGAGTCTCCTCTAAAGATGATCTTCAATCAACTTCTGTCTTGAGAATCAGATCTCAATCTGAAACTTACTTTTCAGCCTGGTTCAACAGCTGTTCTTCTTAGAAGGAGTTCTCTCTCTCCAACTTCTTAGATCTTCTCTTGAAGGACTTCTTCTTGTTGTGTTGTTTGTCAATTCATTGATCACTTCTTGTTTCTGTTGAAGGAGAAAGGTCAATAAATAGTCTTTCTCCAAGGTAACCGGCTGATCCGGTTTCTAACAACCTTCTAACAGCTCTGACAGTTGCAGTTGACCGGTTGAAATGGCAGTTGTCAAGTCATCCAGTCACTTCTTGAAATCTCTGTCACTGTCTGAAAGTGTCGAGACAGATAGTCTTTATGTGTCGACACAAATAGACTAAGTGTCGACACAAGTAGACTAAGTGTCGACACTAGCCTTGATGGTGTCGACACAACTCCTTGTGATGTTATAACAGCTTCTCGACACTGCTTCTTCAGAATGTGTCGACACTCATCCTGTGTGTCGACACAAGCCTTCTGTTGAATGTGTCGACACTGATTGAGTGTGTCGACACAAGTGCTTCTTCTTCAATACTTAGTTGATTTCTGCTGTGTGTCGACAGAATTCATTTGTGTCGACACAACTTCTTGTGTTGAAACTTGCTAAGTGTCGACACATCTTCTTTATGTCGACACATGCCTTCATGTGTTGAAACTTTGCTGAGTGTCGACACATCTCCTTGTGTCGACACATTTTTCATGTGTTGAAACTTTGTTGAGTGTCGACACATCTCCTTTGTGTCGACACTTGTACTTAAACTTTGTTGAAGTTCGCTGAGTGTCGACATAGCCTCCTGGTGTCGACACTTTTGATGTCGATAAAGTTTCTCTGGGTGTCGACACTGCTTCTAAGTGTCGACACTGATTATGTAGTCAATTCTTCACTATGTGTCGACACTGCATGTATGTGTCGACACTTTTCTTCTGGTGTCGATTCTGCCTTCCTGGTGTCGACACAATTACTCCAAGTATCGACACAGCTTCTCTGGGTGTCGACACAAGCCTTCTTAAGTGTCGACACTTTTCTTGTAGGTGTCGACACATGGACTTAGAAACGTTTCCTGCAATTCTGCAATTACTTAACCTGCACAAATAAACTCAAAGCACATCAAATACACCTTGATGTATATCATTGAGTAGGGTGAGGCTTCTTCAAATCTGGTACATATATTCCAATGTACCCAACAATAAAGTTTCAGTTAAACCCTTCCGGTTTGTTTTTTGTTCGGTTTTTACACTATTGAAAAGATATGAACTCCCAAAGTTTTAAAACTTCATCCTCTGTTAATGGAAATTTGAGGTCCTTGGAGGAGGGAGGAAGGGAGGGCCACAGAAGGTGGCACATTATTTTTTTCATGTCACACGATGGCCAATTGGCGACCAAAATAAGGGGCCACAACAGTGGAGACAGCCCCACCTATTGGGCATAAAGCTAGGGCTTGGCCCAAGCATAAGGAAGTAGGACACCTACCAGAGTCAGACCGGTCTAGGTCGGGCCGGGTGAGGCTGATTGCTCCTTGAATATCGATCCCGTGGTCATTTGAGTGATCATACTTGAAATTACACAAAATTGGTATGATTGGAATCATGCATCTTGTTGAGCCGATCAAGTTCATGTTGACGCAATCCAACAACTTTAATATTTTGGGAAACCCATCAATATTAAAATTAGTTATATATTATAAATAAAAATGGTATTAAATTGCCTATTCGTTAATCAATGATTAAGTTAATTATCAATGTAACTCTGTGCTTATTTTATAACAAAAAAATGTAAGAGCTAAATTAGATGATAATAAAATAATTAATGAACTCAAAAAATTTAACTCATTTATCATTTTTGGGCATTTTGATCCTCAAATACTTTGACAGTTTTGCCCGCTAGGGATTCAGTTTGACCATTTATTGTAAAAATTTGTGAGATGCAGAAAACATGAAACTAGGTCGCAGGAACATTCAACTAAATCAAGCCAAATAAACCAAAAGCAAATAGACGAGCAAACAAATCTTATACTATTAAAACTATTTACAATGCGAGGCATACATGGTGAGACACGATTCACAAATGTACCTGATGGAAGTAAAAACAAGAAAGCAAAATCTAGCTGCGCGGACTCAAAGAGTAACCTCCGACTCTGCCGAGCTGCACTACAGACTCCACTAAAATCGCTAAGTCGCGAGACTGCAACCTATCAATGTAGACACCCCATTATTCCAATGTTGAACTCTGTCCATATTCTGCTAGCCGCCTAACGGAGAGGTCTCCTAGACGCCAGATTAATGCGAACAGCTGCTGCCGAATAGAACAGACTGCCAAAAGCGGACAACTTATTGAACTGGGAAAGATTGCCAAAGAGAAGACCGCCTGGTTGCAAGCCGCGACCTGCTACTAACCGTCGATTGTAATCGCAAAGTCTGCACTGATCCATGACCAAAGTCAGAATCAAGTCCCTAGCTTCTCAGCGTTATACTCCCAATCTGCGCAACAAAAAACCGATCAACTCCTCAAACCGCACGGAAACAAAAACCTGTCCATAGCAATCGCCCAAGGTCACTGACTATTCTTTCGGTTGTACTGTCGGCATGACTGGGGGTCCTATTTATAGGCAAAGAGAGTAGTGTGGTCACCGCCCTAGCTGATAGGGACACCGCCCATCTTGTCGCGAGCACAAGATGTATCTGCATAGTGCGGATACGAAACTAGTTCTCCTTAGTCGCTGTGACTAGGCCGGACAGCCACTCCGCCAATGTCAGACCAACAAGGTCAGTTAGAAACCTATCTGACTTGTTGCCATAAAGCAAGTCCAAGACTTGTCCACACATGTAGACACTGCGGATACCACACCAGTCCGCATATCCTGTGGACACAGCTCCAGTTCGCATACCCCGAGCACACTACTAGAACATTAGGCCCACAACTGTCGAACTCGGCGGGTAGAGAAAACAACCCGCGCTAAACGCACGATCTCCCAGACTGAGAAATCGTGGACTTAGTATAGATCCATACCAAGTCCATACCTCCAGCTATTCCTGGTGCAAACACAGCACCATTAGATACAAAAGTCTATCTGCACAAACCGGCAGACTCAAACACCAGTCTGCACTAACCAGCGAACTCCGCGGTTTCAATCAAACTACACCACCAGAGTAGGATCAATGAACAAGCCATGCTGATCTACCGAGTTCCAAACCAGTCCACAACCCGAACTCAGCGAACTTCGATGATAATAAACCTATCATCCTGCTTACCTCCTGGGACCAAACCGCCTGCAAAACACTAGCCGACCTGACTTATCGCCAAAACTGTCCGCCCAGTCTGCACGGACAATTCACCCATGATGCCACCACCTAGCTGCGTGGTCTGCCCGATCATACCACCACCATCTAGTCGCGCGATCTGCCAAGTCAGACTGCTACTTTCACTTCAAAAAATCAACATTTATTGCATTACATTTGATTAGCTTAATTTAATTGTTAAGTCGGTACGTTTGGACATACCTAGACTCATTTTTTTTAATTCCATTACATTTTTTAGCTTGTTTTATTTATTGAGTCATATGTTGGTCTCACACGTTGTATTCATTTTATTTAATAATTTCAATTTTTATAAGGTAAAAGTAATAGGTCAATTGTACAACCCCATGTTCGCCGAGTGGGCCCATTCTGCTAGGCGAGCGAGCCAAGGCGTCCAGCCCACATCAGTATAGTAGGCGGTCGAATCCAAATGGTCGACTCGCTCTCACCATGGCTAGGCAAGCGAACAGTGTGAGCAAGCCCATCCAATAAATGCCTGCCTAGGCGACCTTGTCTTTGGCCCTCCTCCATATAGGGGAGGAGAGCCATGGCTGCCCGGCTCACGCTGACCTAGAGATAGAAGGTGAGCTATGGGAGCTAGGATGAGTTCGCCCAGTAGGACGGCGAAGTTGACACCTTGTCTAAGAAACTCGCCCCGTGAGTCCCAGAGGTAAAATTACCTGGATGCCCTTGCTAGGTGTGCTTATAGCTTTCCAGGATAGCGTTGTTACGCAATTGGCAGACCACTTTTGGCTGCATATAGCTGTTTAGAACATCGTAGGTTGGCTATTGGCAGACCATTTTCAAAAAACTATAAATAGACCTAAGGGGGTCCCTCAGAAGGCACGCTCACTTGTGCCCCAGTTTTCTTGCGCTTTCTGCGGAATCCTTAGCTTGGCATTTGGCTCGGGTGGGGGAAGCGCTCTAAGATCTTCTAGGTGTGTGGTGGGACCTCCACGCCAAGCCCTTGGCTCTGTCCCCTATTATTTTTCCTTAGTCGTTTGGCTCGTAAGAGAGAAGTAGGTGCGCGATCACCCCTTCCCCAAGGGTGAACTCCAGAGAGACCGATTTTTCAATTTCAACATTTTGGTGTGATGAGGGTGGAGCGTGGTTAGCACAAAAAATCTTCAGAAAGCTCGATGACTCTAGGAGAAGGTGAAAGAATTGGTTTCAAGATAACCTAATACACCTAGAGGGGGGGGGGGGGGCTGAATAGGTTCAAATCCTTTTTATTCTAAGGTAGACAATTAATACAGTTACTTACTTAGCAGCAGTTACTTTTACAACTAACATAGCACAAAAACATTCAATCACAGATTGAATAGAGATTTTATAGTGGTTCCCCAAGGTCTTGGTACATCCACTTTCCCCCTTTGCCTAACTAGCAATGTGCTAGATTTGGCCTAACTTCTTATCTTCACCTCAGATCCTCAGATCTTACAGCTCAGAACCGAACAAGGCTCCTACAACTCAGAGTGAGTCCACACTCCTACAGCACAGGCAAACTGCCCTACCTCAGCCTTCAACAAGGCCTAAATTCTGAGATCACAATCTCCTACAACTCAGGCTCACAGCCCTACCTCAGCCTTCAACAAGCCCTACCACTCAGAGAAAATACTCTCATACACTCAGCATTTATAAATACAGGCTTACAACTCAGATCTACAAAGATCCTATAGAAAATTGAATTAACAAAGTATTTTACTACCACCCTGAAAGAGAGAGAATGGATGGATGGCTTCTTGATCAGTTCTTGGAAGAATCTGATGGAAGAGAACAACCACTCTTAGCTTTCTTCAAAGCTTCTTGAATCTGAACTCAGTAGGGTTGAATCTCCTGTGAAGTTGATCTTCAATCAGCCTCTTTCTTGATATTCAGATCATAATCTGAATTCTTCTTAGCAGCCTGATTCAACAACTGCACTTGAGTAGATGGAGCTCTCTCTCTCCAACTTCTTCTTATTCTGTATCAGTGTTTTACTTCTGACATCAATCGTCTTAATCTGTTGAAGGAGAATGCCTTTATATAGACTTTCTCCATGGTAACCGACTGATCTGGTTTCTAACAAACTTCTGACGGCTCTGATAGTTGCAGTAGACCGGTTGGTAATGGCAGCTGTCAAGTCATCCAGTCACTTCTTGAAATTTGTCTCTGTCAGCAAAATCTCGAGACTGAACTTCATCATGTGTCGACACAAATAGACTAAGTGCCGACACAAGTAGACTAAGTGTCGACACAAGCCTTGGTGGTGTTGACACATCTCCTTAGTTGTTGATACTGCTTCTTGACACAGCTTCTGTAGAATGTGTCGACACTGATTCTGTGTGTCAACACAATCACTTCATCTCTTTAACTTTGTTGAAGCTCTGCAGTGTGTCGACACAAGTCCTGTGTGTCGATATAGTTGATATCGACAAAGTCTTCAGTGCGTCAACACTGCCTCTTAGTGTCGACACAATTGATGTCGACTAAGTATTCCTGTGTGTGTCGACACTGCCTCTTGGTGTCGACACAGTTGATGTCGACAATGCTTCACTGTGTGTCGACACTGCCTCAGCATGTCGACACAGTTTCTTCTGCTGTCGACACAGCCTTTCCAAGTGTCGACACAATTAACTCCAAGTGTCGACACAGCTTTTCTCCAGTGTCGACACATGCCTTCATAAGTGTCGACACAGCTTCTCATGGTGGCGACACATGGACTTAGAAATTTTTTTGCATTCCTGCATTTACTTAACCTGCACATATAAACTCAAAACAACATCAAATACACCTTGATGCATATCATTGAGTAGGGTGAGGCTTCTTAAAATCTGGTACACATTTTCCAATGTACCCAACAATCTCCCCCTATTTGGAGAAGTCATAACCCTTAGTCAATGATATACACAATTCATAACAAATACACATTGTGATGTATAACAACATTATATGACAGGGTAATTTCTAAAACAAAACATATATAACAAAGTATCACAGAATAACAATGCAACCAGAATGAGCATTAATCATATTTTGTTCAACTTTCAAAAGATTCTTTCATAATAGTTTTACATAGATTTAAAACACTAAAGTTTACAATGTGATAAAATCTAGTTAATCTAATCTAAGGCTGCTCTGGCTCATTGATGACAATTCTTTTGCCTGATTGATTCTTGGATTGAACTGGAGCATCAGTATCATCAGCTGGCTTTTTGCCCTTTAGATCTTTCTTCTATTGCTCTTCAGCCCTTATTCTTTGCCTTTCAAAGTAGTGAAAGGGCTTAGGGAAATATTTGCTAGGCTCCTGAGCATTAGGAGGTAGCTTCCCAGCGTTAGCCTTTCTTCTATATTGAATAATGACTTCTTGTCTAGCTTCATGCTTTTGCCATTCTTGTTCTGTGTACCATTTGCCCCTGTCATGGGTGTGATCCTTTACAGTTTTCCAAGCAGTCAGTATAATGTTCCTGGAGGTTGGACTCCACTGCTCAAAATCAGGCTTTAACTCTGCCTGTTCTCTGAATCCTTTCTTAGACAATAGAGCTTCTTGCTCTTTGTGCAAAACTGCCTCTAGCACTTACATGTCCACTTTCTCAAGGATAACATTTTTATTACCCTCTGGAGGGCTACACATGGACTGTACTTCTTGGTGAATCATTTCAAAATCAGTTGGAGGATAAATAACTTGAGCAACTTCAGCTTGGTCACCTCCAAAATAAGCAGGGTGTATACCTTGCTCAGCCACATTGTCATCATCATAGAGGGGTGGATATCAAAGTGTGGCTCTGATGTTATTAGAGATCCATTTAGCATGATCAGAACCAGCTTTGACTAACACTCTCTCCCCCTTTATGACTTCTCTAGCAACATGATCCCTGAGGTCATCCTTTTGAAATCTGATTTGTTCATCAAGAAAATTTACACCATCTTTATAAAAAGACTTTAATCTCAGCAGCTGTGCAGAAATAGTCTTTTGAGAATCCTTAATAGCTGTTTGAACTGCAGCTAGTCCTTCCTATAATTTCTTGTCAAAATTTGCCATGACATTAAGCTTTGTCTCAGTCTGAGCATTATCAACATTCTTCAGTTCTGTAACAATCACATTATATGATTCTGTCAGATTATCATTCATTCTAAGTTGATTCTCTAGGACATACCCTTACTTCACAGCTATATCATCAACTTGAGTCTTGATTTTCTCTTGATGTGTAGCTAGGAACACCACAGCATTGCCTCCTTTGTGAAAGCAATCTGTCATCTCCTTCTCATGCTGATTAACTTCAAATCTTATTGGTTTAATATCTGTAGCCAAGGAGAGTTGTAGATCTTTGTGGGTCTCATCCATATACCTCTCCATGGCAATCCTTTGTTCATCTAGCTTTACATGTAGAGAGACTAATAAGGAACTGTAATCAGCTGCTGGGGCAGATTGTGGAGCAGCAGTTTGTAATGCCTTCTTATAGCTTTGGCTTCTCCTTTTGAAGACCATTAGCTTCCTCTTCTTAGCTCTTGTAGCTTCTTCATCCTCTTCTGAAGTTGAAGTACTGGCTATATTAACTCTCTCTTTAGGACTAGGAGGCAATTCATGTGTAGTCCTAGGTAGCTCCCCCTGAGTCCCTTGCTCCTCCCCCACAGTACTTTCTTGCTCCTTCTCCACAGTACTCACTTGCTCCTTTTCAATGATAATTTGCTCACCCTCAAAATCTGCTTTCTCCCCCTCAAACTCAGTCTGCCCTAAATTAGGGAACAACTCTTCAAGACCGAACTCTTGTTGTGTTGGGACTGAAAATACTCTTAACTCTGGAGCATTATCAGTAGTAGATGTATCCTCCAAGATAACATCCTGATCTTGACTGTGTAGTTGAGTTGGCTGGTCTACATCAATGAAAGATTCAGTTAGAATTTCGTCCTTATCATTAAAAATTGATTGATTAACCTCATGTATTACCTCAAAGTATAGTTTGTGTAGCAATATCACTTTCCAAGTGTATTGCCTCTTCCTCAACATGAGACTCCCCCTGCACTTGAGCAATATTTGTAATATCTGGTGCAGGAATATCTTGTGTTGTAGGTTTGTCAGGAACCTCTTGCCTCTCCTCATCAGGCATGTCCTTAGTTAATACCCTTTCCCACCTAGAGATGATCCTGATGTCCATCCTTCTCATGTAGTTTATCTTAGTCCCAGCTGACTGTTCCATCACTTCAGGTATTGTTCCAGCTAAATACAAGCTCACAATTCTTCCCAGATTTGGCTTCTTCATACTTTTCTTAATCTTATCAAAAATGACTTATAACCAATCTGTGTTTAGTTTATAGATGATTCTGGTCATAAGGCTGAACATATGGGCAGAAATCCTATCATGCCCCCTGGCTTACAGAGAATCACTTTTCCTACAACTTTAGACAAGAACTTCCCTTGCATATTCATGCCTTTCCTGTTCAAAGCTGAGCCAATATTCATGGTGGAATCCAATCCACACCATTGAAGTGCTTCCCTTATCTCAGATGCAGGTACATCTTCTTCTTCTTGTGTTCTTGGCAGGTGAAGAACTTTCCTTAAACTTTTCTGGGTGATTTTCACCTTTACTCCATCGACTGTGGATCTAATTTTGAGTCCAGTTTGATCTAGGTTAGAAGTACCAAAGAATTCTAGTGTTTCTTTCTTCCAAATCTTAGTTGGTTCAGAAACTAAGAATTCCAGACCGTTTCAGCTATTAGGGTTATTACTCCTGTAATGTCTGATTCTGCTCCATCAAATGCGTTCCGAACCAGTTCATATTCTTCATTGACATTGTCCTCGATCTTTGGCGCCATGGTTGTTGAGAGAAATCTGGTGTAAGAGAAGAAAGTTTGTCAACACTTGATTTTGATCTCAAAAATATGGTGAGCGTGTCGACAGACAATGTTGTTGACCTATTTATACCCTTCTAAATAAGGAAGGTCAAAAGGCTCATCAAAATCCTCTTAATGTGTCGACACTGTTGAAATGTGTCGACACAGACTTCTAATGTCTCGACATAAGTTGTTTTCTATGTGTCGACACCAATTATGATGTGTCGACACAGATATCCTTAACTGACGACTCAGTGTTTGAGTGTCGACACAGACATCTGCATGTGTCGAAACCATTTTCCTGAAGTGTCGACAACACTTCTCTATGTCGACACCGTTTTGCTGGATATGTCGACACAATTTTACTTAGCCAATTTTGTTAAACTAATCTATGTTCAACATTCCTAATTCAATGTTAAACGTATTGAATTTAGATTCATCTTGAGGCTTAGTAAACATATCTTCAATTTGATAATCTGTTTTGACAAATTCTAGTGAGATGTCCTCTTTCTCTGCATGTTCTCTAAGAAAATGGTATCTAATTTCTATATACTTAGTCCTACTATGTGAAACAAGATTATTAGCAATAGAAATAGCACTTGTAGAATCACAAAGCAAAGGTGTTCTACTTACCTGAATACCATAGTCTTATAGCTGGTGCTGAATCCACAACAGCTGTGCACAACAACTTCCTACTGCCACATATTCAGACTCAGCTGTGGAAATTGCCACACTAGTCTGCTTCTTACTGCTCTAAGACACCAATCTTCCACCTAGAAATTGACAGGTGCCTGTAGTGCTTTTTCTACCTTCTTTGCAACCTGCAAAGTCTGTATCTGAATAGCCTGTCAGTAGAAAATCTCCATTCCTAGGGTACCAAAGGACTAGATTAGGTGTGCCCTTAAGATATCTCAAAATCCTTTTGACAGCAATAAGATGAGATTCCTTAGGGCAGGATTGGTACCTAGCACAGACACATGTAGCATACATGATATCTGGTCTACTAGTAGTCAGATATAGGTGGGAGCCAACTATACCTCTATACAAAGTTTCATCTACAGGTTTCCCTACATCATCTTTGCTTAGAGACATAATTGTCCCCATTGGAGTTCTCATGGTAGTGGATGATTCCATACCATACTTCTTAATTAACTTCAGGGTGAACTTAGACTGGGATATGGATAAGCCATCTTTAGTCTGTCTTACTTCAAGACACAAGAAGAACTTAAGTTCTCCCATACTGCTCATTTCAAATTTCCCTTGCATAAGTTTTGCAAACTTTCTACAAAGGTTACTTTCAGTATAACCAAATATGATATCATAAACATATATTTGGACTAGGATTATCTTTACTTTGGATTCTGAAAGTGCAAGTTAGATCTGATATACTCTAGAGGGGGATGAATAGAGTATGGTGCTTGCTAAAAACCTTTTACAACTGTTGTTGTATTTCTAAGTGAACAGGGAATCTAATAATAAATAGTAAATCTAAACACAAAATAATCATAGAGCAATCACAATCTACAAAGCAATCTAATCACAAACCACAGCCAGAAACAAAAGAAAGACAAGCAACCAGATGACACAAGGAGCTATAGTGGTTCCCCAATTAACCTGGGTACATCCACTCTTCTACCACCCTAGGTAGGAATCCACTACAGGATGAGTTGATCAGGAGTCCTGGGCACCAACGAGCTTTTGATAAGGTGCTCAAAAACCAAACCAGATTTTTTGATCAGGTGTCTTGCCACCACTGAGTTTTGATAAGGTCTCAGAAACCAAACACAAACTTTTGAAGGGAGTTTGAAAAACCCTTTACAACAGAGAGAGAGAGAGAGAGGGATGAGATGATCATCTCTGTCAAAAGTCAAAAAGAAGATAGTGGATGTTCTCAAAGCTCCCCCTAAAATCTTGAGTTGTTCAGGAAGTGAAGCTTTGCAGTAGGGTGATAGGCCTTCAGATGATTTATCTCCAGCAAAAGATGATTTCAGCAGCAACTGAAATGTGTGATGTCTGGAGTCTTGAATGATGATGGCCTTTGAACACTTGAATCAAGAGAGATCTGAAAATTTCAGTTGGTTGATCTCCTTTTGTGATGTGTGTTCTTGTATGAATTTTTAGACTGAGAATGTCTGCAACTCTTTCTCTTTCTCTTGTGTAATTGTTGTTGTAAGAGCTGTAAATCTTGTTGTTGCAGAGAATGAAAAATCTCTTATTTTGTCTAACTCTGAGAAGAATGAAAACTGATATTTTATTCTCTTGGTCTGAATAGAAATGATCCTCTGTACAAGATAGCCATTAGCCTGTTATTAATTACTTCCTTAACTATATTTGTCTTCTGGAGGAAAGTCCCAGAAAACATTCCTTGAAAATTTTTTGAAACTTGCTCCAGATTAATTGAAAAACGACTACAAGATCTCTGATTTAAATACTGAGAATAAATCCACAACTATCTGGATTTGAATCTTGAAAAACATCTAATTCTTCAGAAAAATGTCGAAATGAGCTCCACTATCGTTGAACTGAGCTCAGAGATTGGACTTAGATAGAAACAGGGATCGTCGATCTGAGCTCAACTATCGTCGAACTGAGCTCAGAGATAGAGAATTAAACTGGAGTCAAGATCATCGATCTGAGCTCGAAGATCGTCGAATGGAGTTCGACGACTTGTTGAAGTTAAGCTCAGAGATCGTCGAATGGAGTTCGACGATTCGTCGAAGTGAGCTCAATGATCGTCAAATGTAGTTCGAAGATTCGTCGTACTGAGCTCGACGAAATGACTTGGGCTCCAAAACTGAAATCTCTGGTCTTAAGGGAAGCTTTCAAACCTAAGTAATAACCCTTAGACTCAATTCTGATTGACCTTTAGATCTATACAATGAGGTCAAAACAGGTTTCCTAAGAGACATAGTGATCCTTGCCCAAATCAGTAATAGGGTGTTCCAACAATCTCCCCCTATTTGGGTTAGGATTACTATTTACAGATATTGAGGAAATAAAAACATATAAAGCATAAATGCAACAAACATAACATTGCAGAATCACATACATTGTCACAGATAGTTCAGAAATCAAAATAACTGTCACCGTACAGAATTACTCTTTTTCTTTGCTCTTTATAAGGACTATTTCTCTGTTTGGATTGAGAGCTTCTTTCTTAGATCTCATGTCATCAGCTGCACCTAAAGAAGTTTGTTGCTTTGGCCTGGGCACTACAGCTTCAGGGTGTTGCTTCATGTAGCTTTCTGAATTAAAAAACTTGCTGGATGAATATTTTTCAAGTTCCTTTTTCCTTTGATCTGATAATGTAGTTATGTTTGAAGTATCCCTTCCTTGTTCTCTGGCTTTCTTAATCTGATCTAAAGAAGCCAATTTCTTCATCCTGGCTGTCCATGAAGTTAGATTGTTTTCTGGATCCTCAAAAGGAACTGGAGGCTCATATATATTTGAAGGATTGTCTGCAGGAGCTCTAGAGGAGGCTAAATCTTTTAGCTTGTAATGAAATGGACCTAAAGTTGTATCAGATGGACCTTGTCCTTTCCTTGAATATGGATGTTGCCTGGAATAGCCTTTTGAATATTCTTGGAATTCTCTTTGATTTCCTCTATTGTTTCCTCTCCTTGACTGATAGCCTCTAGATTGGCTTCCTCTATATTGGGATCTTCCCTGAGGTTGATAGGAGGATTGGCTTCTGGCAGAAGGTTGAGATGTAGAGCTTCCACTTGCACCTGCACCTGGTGAAGGAGGAGGAGGAGGAGGATGATGGAACTGGGATGGTCCTTTATCATACTTTCTCTTTTTCTTCATAGCTTTCAGTTGATTTTTGGAGTATTGCATCCAATGTTCTATGATGGGACATTCATGCAGTATGTAGTAAGGAATATCATTAGTGTCTTTCACTTTTGCTGGGGGGACTCACTTCATTGCTTTGCTTCTGGCTTTTATTTTCCTTGCTATTGTAGCAGAGGAGTCATCTGAGTCAGTCCTATACTGATCACTATCTGAGCTTGGAGGGTTGTCATACACTGCATCAATCTTGTTGAGATAATCTTGTTGGAGTTACCATGATGATCTGGAAGTGGTCAAACATGTAATCTCACTGCCAACGCGATATGAGCCTGCAGGGTCGCACATAAGAGATGTGGAGAAGTTGGTTGACTGACTGTGTTGGTAAAGGTTACCAATCACCGACCTGAATGGGGTTTTGGGCAAAGTGTTGCCTTAAAGAGTCATCGGGTTAGGCAAATGTTGCCTTGAGGGGCTGGTTAGGTTTGTCGTCCGAGGGTCAATGACATTAGTCGAGAATGGTCTTCTGATTCCCGCCGATCGTCGAGAATCACCTTACTGATTCTCGCCGATCGACGAGAATCGTCGAGAATCAATTGTTGATTCTCGACGATCGACTACCTTGGCGATTGTCGTCGACCGCGGCTCGACGATCGTCGAGTATCATTGTGAATCGTCGAGTGAAGCTCGACGATCGGCGAGAATCGTCGAGTATGGTACTCTGATTCTCGCCGATCCTGTTTGATACTCGTCGAATGATTCTCGCCGAACCTGCACTGTGATTCTCGCCGATTGTCGCCGATTCTCACCGGTTGATACTCGTCGATTCTGAACCCTATTTTGGGTGGTCTGCGGATAGCGATTTTCCTGAGTTTATTTTATACTTTAGGTATAAATATAACACTTAGGGTTTCGGGTATATGCGCGATTTTCCTCTGTGTGAATCGAACCCGACGGAAGGAGTTCCGCTCGTTCGCTCCGCCGATCCCGATCCCGCCGCCGGAAGTGTTCCGCCGCCGGATTCGCTCCGCTACCACCTCTTCTCCGGCGACTGTCGCTGGTGGTGCTCTTCCTGGCGCGGACCTAGCAGTCCGTGGAATAGCCGAGGTGCGGTCTTTTCCATCCCGATCTTCCGTGCGACGGAAAGCTCGGCGTTCTCCCGCTCGTGTGGACTTCTGCAGAAACGTGGATACTATTCCACGTAGAACTCACCACCAACAAGCAGATAAATTTTGGAGCATCTCCGTTGAGTTGTGACTCAACGCCACCGAGGTAATTTTTGCCTAGTTTTACTAACTTCTTGATTCAACTGTTCATGGCCCGATCCACATCTCTTTGGGTTTTTCTTGATGTTTTACTTTTCCGCTGCGTGCACAAGTGTTGTGCCAACCCTATAGAGAAACCCAACAGTGGTATCAGAGCCAGGTTTCGGCCATGACTGTTGTTTTGGAAGTTTGGTTATTCCAGTGCGTGTAAACCTAGAGATTTAGAAGCGTTCTAAATGTCTAGATTTAGTCTTGGCACTTCGCCAAGAACGATTGGAATTTCGGTGGAATTTCTAAGTGTTAGAAATTGTTGTCTCCTTAGCAGTAACCATCCCTCGAGTATGTTTTGGATTTTGAATCCAGCATAGAGAGATGAGCTTGTCTACTGTTTTAAGTTGAGTTGTCTTCGCCTTTGTCCAATGCATGTAAATCTGAGGATTTGGAAATTTCCGGATGTTCAGATTTAACCCTTCCTTCAATCAAATTGTTGATGGTGTAAGGATGTGCACATAAGGGATGCATGTGGTTTAGAATTGTTTTTCCTTGGATGTGCACATTGATCAAATGTTGATCATGGTTAATTGTTAACCTAAAATTAAAATCCCTTCATTAAATATTAAGTGTTCGGATGCCTTCCGATGGATGACACTCTTCCTGCCTCGATCGATGAAGTGTGGGCTTGCCAAAGCAAGGTGCATTAATCTATCTTGGTAAGGGTGCGAGCGGATAATTGTGATATCCCACTGTCGACATCGGGTCCAGCTTAACTAGGTGACCTCAAAGGTTGAGTGCCTAGAGGCATAGGGTTGGCATGCACCATATGATGGATGCGAATAAGGAGTTATTCACCAACCATACAAGAATTGCATGAGGATGCAATTGGCAAGCGTTGCCTACCTAAATAACCGCATCGTGAGAGGAACGCCAAAGCAGACTCATTGTGTTGGTGAAATACGGATCTTGTCCACTAAGAGAGTAGCTCGCATGAACTCTCCGAATTGTTAGTGAGGGCTATCATTTCGAATAAAATAGTAGGAGTATTTTAATTGAAGTCCTAATTAGAATAAATTGTAATTGAAATTTAGGTACTGATTTTATTCTGCATAAATTCTTGTAGAATTCCATGGCAAGTGTTTCACACTCCACGCTGTCTCTGAGAGCCATCCTTGAGAAGGATAAGCTCAGCGGGACAAATTATATGGACTGGTATAGGAACCTGAGAATTGTTCTCAGGCAGGAGCGAAAGCTCTATGTCTTAGAAGAAGAAACCCCCGAGGTGCCGACCGGGAACTCTTCCCGTGCTGAGAAGGATACTTATAAGAAGTATACTGACGATGCTTTGGATGTCGAGTGCCTTATGCTTGCCACCATGAACTCTGAGCTTCAGAAGCAACATGAGAACATGGGGTGCAAGGAGATTGACGAGCATCTCAAGAAAATGTTTCAAGGGCAGGCTCGTCAAGAGAGGTTCGACATCACGAAAGCGTTGTTTCAGTGCAAGATGTGAGTTCGAGACTCAGTAGGGACTCACGTACTCAAGATGATTGGGTATATCGAGAACCTTGAAAGGCTGGGTTTTCCTCTTGGTCAAGAGTTGGCCACGGATCTGATCCTGCAATCGTTGCCGGACAGTTATGAGCAGTTTGTTTTGAACTACAACATGAATGAGATAGACAAGACACTGCCCGAACTCCTAGGCATGTTAAGAACTGCCGAGATCAACATGAAGAAGGCCAAGCCTGCCAGCCCCATACTGATGGTGCATAAGGGCAAGGGCAAAGCCAAGGGCTCCAAGAAGATAAAGGTGGGACCTAAGTCATATCTTGAGCCCAAGTCTTCTGCACTGATGAAAAAGAAAAGCGCGGTGAAGGAAGGGAAATGCCACCACTGTGGCAAGGCTGGTCATTGGCGGAGGAACTGTCCTTCGTACATTGAGGGTCTGCAGAAATTGAAGGGAGGTATGACTTCCGCTTCTAATGTTTACGTTATAGAGATAAACCTTTCTGCTCCTTCATCTTGGGTATTGGATACCGGATGTGGTTCTCACATTTATACAAATGTGCAGGAACTGGGAAGGAGAAGATTGCTGAGTAAAGGGGAGGTGGACCTCCGCGTCGGCAATGGAGCAAGAGTTGCTGCTGTAGCCGTAGGAGTTTACCGTCTTTCTTTGCCCAGTGGGCTTGTAATAGAACTAGATAACTGTTATTTTGTTCCGGCGATAACTAGAAACATTATATCTATTTCATGTTTGGACATGATTGGATTTTCTTTTATAATTAAGAACAATTGTTGTTCTATATTTAAGAATGATGTTTGTTATGCTGTAGCCCAATTGTTTAATGGTCTTTACGTTTTGAACTTGGACCATCTGATCTGTAATGTAGAAAATAATAAAAGACTAAGAACAAATGATTCGAACCCTACTTTTCTCTGGCATTGTCGTTTGGGCCATATCAACGAGAGGCGCATATCCAAGCTCCATAGAGATGGACTTTTGGACTCATTTGATTATGAATCATTTGAGCGATGCGAATCTTGTTTGTTAGGCAAGATGACTAAAGCTCCTTTCACTGGTCATACTGAGAGGGCTGAGGATCTCTTGGGTGTTGTACATAGTGATGTATGCGGACCCATGAGTTCCATGGCTAGAGGTGGGTATTTCTACTTTGTTACGTTTACTGATGATTTCAGTAGATACGGATACGTGTATCTTATGAAGTGCAAATCCGAGATCTTTGAAAAGTTCAAAGAGTTCAAGAATGAAGTAGAAAACCAATTGGGTAAAAGGGTTAAAGCACTCCGATCTGATCGAGGTGGCGAATACCTGAGTCATGAGTTCCGTGATCATCTGAAAGAGTGTGGTATTGTATCACAGCTCACTCCACCTAGAACACCACAACATAATGGTGTGTCTGAGAGGAGAAATCGTACTCTGTTAGACATGGTACGTTCGATGATGAGTCATGCAGACTTGCATGTTTCCTTTTGGGGTTTTGCTTTAGAGACTGCTGCAATGACATTGAATCGCGCTCCAACGAAAATGGTTCTGAAGACACCATATGAGATATGGACTGGGAAGCGTCCTAGTATGTCGTTCATTAAAATTTGGGGCTGTGAGGCATACGTGAGACGTCAAATGCCTGACAAGCTAGAACCCAAGTCGGATAAATGTTATCTGGTGGGATATCCTAAGGAAACCAAAGGGTATTACTTTTACCTACCGTCTGAGGGCAAAGTGTTTGTCGCAAGGACTGGTGTCTTCTTGGAGAAAGAGTTCTTATCAAGAAAGACAGAAAAGGTAGAGCTTGAAGAAGTTCAAGAACCACATGTAGTGAATGAACCGAAATTGGATTCTGAGACAGGACTACAAGATGTTGTAGCTAGAGAACCTGCTCAGGGAACACAAGTCCTACGTAGATCTGGTAGACCGAGGTTTGAGCCTGAGAGATATGGATTTCTCGTATCTCAAATAGGTAATGTGTTGCTTATGGATCATGATGATGAACCAGCAACCTACCAAGAGGCTATGAATGGACCGGACTCCGACAAATGGCTTGAGGCTATGAAATACGAAATGGACTCCATGTATGCAAACCAAGTTTGGAACTTGGTGGAACCACCTGAAGGGGTACGACCCATAGGGTGCAAGTGGGTCTTCAAGAAGAAGACCGACATGGATGGGAATGTACAGACATTCAAAGGGCGACTGGTGGCTAAGGGTTTCAAGCAAATTCATGGTATTGACTATGATGAGACCTTTTCCCCTGTTGCCATGGTAAAGTCCATAAGGATATTGCTTGCTGTTGCTGCGTATTATGACTACGAGATCTGGCAGATGGATGTCAAAACGGCTTTCCTTAATGGAAACCTCCTTGAGGAAGTGTATATGACACAACCCGAGGGTTTTGTATCCCCAGATGAAGCCACTAAAATATGCAAGCTGAATAAGTCCATTTATGGACTGAAACAGGCCTCTCGTAGTTGGAATCTTCGTTTTGATGAGAAAATCAAAGAGTTTGGTTTCATCAAGAATGAAGATGAGCCTTGTGTTTACAAGCGAATCAGTGGGAGCATTGTTGTCTTCCTGATATTGTATCTAGATGACATACTGTTAATTGGGAATGACATTCCTACCCTGAAAGTTGTTAAGAACAACCTAGGGAACTGCTTTTCAATGAAGGATTTGGGTGAAGCGACTTATATACTTGGTATTAAGATCTATAGAGATAGATCGAAGAAGTTGCTGGGTTTGACCCAGAGTACGTACATCGAAAAGGTGTTGAAGCGGTTCAACATGCATGAGTCCAAGAAAGGATTTTTGCCCATGTCTCATGGTATGAATCTCTCTAAGGACCAGTGTCCAAAGTCTTATGAAGACAAGGACCGCATGAAGTTGATTCCATATGCTTCGGCAATTGGATCAATCATGTACGCGATGTTATGTACTCGACCCGATGTCTCCTTTGCTTTGAGCATGACTAGCAGGTATCAGTCAGATCCCGGTGAGTGTCACTGGATTGCGGTCAAGAATGTCCTGAAGTACTTGAGAAGGACTAAGGACGTGTTCTTGGTGTATGGTGGAGAGGAAGAGCTCGTTGTAAGTGGTTACACGGATGCTAGCTTCCAAACTGATAGAGACGACTCCAAGTCTCAGTCAGGTTTTGTGTTTTGCCTGAATGGAGGAGCTGTAAGCTGGAAGAGTTCCAAGCAAGAGACAGTTGCTGATTCTACAACAGAGGCCGAGTATATCGCAGCAGCTAATGCAGCGAAGGAGGCTGTATGGATTAGGAAATTCATCGGCGAGCTTGATGTAGTTCCTAGCATTGTTGGTCCCGTAGTTCTCTACTGTGATAACAATGGTGCAATTGCACAATCTAAGGAACCTAGATCTCATCAGCGCTCCAAGCACATACTCCGGCGGTTTCATCTTATTCGTGAGATTGTCGAACGAGGAGATGTAAACATTTGCAGAGTGCCAACTGAGGAAAATATTGCGGATCCGCTGACAAAGCCTCTCGCGCAGAGAAAGCATGATGGTCTTACTAGATCCATGGGTATACGATACCTAAATGATCAACTCTAGCGAGAATCTTGTGGATTGCATGTAAATATGTATTTTGTTGGCTGTTTGTTCATATGATGAACTGTGTACCTAGTTTTTCTTTTATAATTAATGGCAAATTCTTTTATTATGTCTTTTTCTATGTGATAGTTAAATGTTAACATAATAGATACCCTTAGAATGTTCGCTTCCATGGGACATCAAGTACGTGAATTGAATGTGAGAGCCCATGATTTATTTGAAGCTTCATTCTTAAAGGTCCCTGGTCGAGTATCATCATAGAAGCTAAGGGTGATGATGATACATGAAGACTAGCACGTGCGTTGACTGATGACCGGTTCTCACAGGTCATGATATTGTGATATCAAGTCATCACGTGGGTACTTGTTAGTGAACAAGTTATACTGGACAGACCCAACCTGAGACTACTCTGTGGATTGTCATCCAATCGTGTCACGAGTATGTCTCAATTGACAATGGTGTTGTGGTCCTTTGACCTGAAGTCACAGCATTCATCAAGTGAGGAAGAGCGTGCTTTGATGCCATCTAAAGTCTTCCTTGAGAAAGGTTGATGATAAGGGTGGTTGTTGGGCATGTTACGAATCATTTGGGTGTTTGTGTGTGAGCAGATATGGAATTTGTCCTCCTGTGTGACAGGAGTTGCATCCATGGGCCCCTTGATGGAACTGGACTGAGAAATTCATGGCCATGCTTGGTTGAGTCAATATGTGATATTGGACTCACCATTCTCTGGAAGTCCGTCCTGGATCAAGAAACTTGGATTGAGCTATTACGAGGATGACACGGTCCATGCCTCTAGTTCTTTCCGGATGTAATGGACAAAGGGACAAAGACAACACTGATACATTGGTCATAAAGGCTTATGAGTTATAAACTCTTATTGCTTGGGGAGCAATGATGCATTGCTAGATGCCGCTCATTGTTTGTGAGGTTTTTGGTTTGATACTTTCGAGATCAAGTGGGAGTCTGTTGGAGTTACCATGATGATCTGGAAGTGGTCAAACATGTAATCTCACTGCCAACGCGATATGAGCCTGCAGGGTCGCACATAAGAGATGTGGAGAAGTTGGTTGACTGACTGTGTTGGTAAAGGTTACCAATCACCGACCTGAATGGGGTTGTGGGCAAAGTGTTGCCTTAAAGAGTCATCGGGTTAGGCAAATGTTGCCTTGAGGGGCTGGTTAGGTTTGTCGTCCGAGGGTCAATGACATTAGTCGAGAATGGTCTTCTGATTCCAGCCGATCGTCGAGAATCACCTTACTGATTCTCGCCGATCGACGAGAATCGTCGAGAATCAATTGTTGATTCTCGACGATCGACTACCTTGGCGATTGTCGTCGACCGCGGCTCGACGATCGTCGAGTATCATTGTGAATCGTCGAGTGAAGATCGACGATCGGCGAGAATCGTCGAGTATGGTACTCTGATTCTCGCCGATCCTGTTTGATACTCGTCGAATGATTCTCGCCGAACCTGCACTGTGATTCTCGCCGATTGTCGCCGATTCTCACCGGTTGATACTCGCCGATTCTGAACCCTATTTTGGGTGGTCTGCGGATAGCGATTTTCCTGAGTTTATTTTATACTTTAGGTATAAATATAACACTTAGGGTTTCGGGTATATGCGCGATTTTCCTCTGTGTGAATCGAACCCGACGGAAGGAGTTCCGCTCGTTCGCTCCGCCGATCCCGATCCCGCCGCCGGAAGTGTTCCGCCGCCGGATTCGCTCCGCTACCACCTCTTCTCCGGAGAATGTCGCTGGTGGTGCTCTTCCTGGCGCGGACCTAGCAGTCCGTGGAATAGCCGAGGTGCGGTCTTTTCCATCCCGATCTTCCGTGCGACGGAAAGCTCGGCGTTCTCCCGCTCGTGTGGACTTCTGCAGAAACGTGGATACTATTCCACGTAGAACTCGCCACCAACAAGCAGATAAATTTTGGAGCATCTCCGTTGAGTTGTGACTCAACGCCACCGAGGTAATTTTTGCCTAGTTTTACTAACTTCTTGATTCAACTGTTCATGGCCCGATCCACATCTCTTTGGGTTTTTCTTGATGTTTTACTTTTCCGCTGCGTGCACAAGTGTTGTGCCAACCCTATAGAGAAACCCAACAAATCTATCTGTTGTTGTGACTGAGCAGGAGAGACAACAAAAACAGCAATAGTAATAGCAGTAATAGCAGGAGTAGAAGCAATACTAGCAGAAGGAATGTCATCAGCAGATTCAAATACTAAACTTTCAGAAACAGCACTTTCAGACACAGAAGGTACAGCAGTAGTAACAACATGCTCAAGGATAAGTGCCTCTGTCATATGCATGTCCTCAGATACTAAAACAGTAGCAACATTAGAACTATCAAAAACAGCAACATTTGCAGCAGCAGTACTTTCAACAGAAACAGGAGGAGCAGCAGCATATAGAGAATTTACAAAAGAATTTATTATACTGGTGTCACAGCTGGGAATGAGCACAATTGCCTTGGAGAGATCCTCAAATTGTTGGACTACAGTATGCTCTGGAAGGCAGCTGAAATATATAGAATCAAAAATTGATAACAGTGACCTGATGTCCACTGTGATAACAACAACTGGAGGTATTGAAGCTTGATCTTGGACTGAGGTAACAGCAGCAGCAGCATGCAATCTTTCCACTTCATCAGGCATCTCCCCCTGCCTAGATTCAGTGTTAACTGGATCAAAGCACCCATAGGATGGGATTGCCTGAGAAGGAAGAAGAGAGGAGAGCCCGACAGACAGTTCTTGGACTGTTTTTATAAGAGGAGCCAAGGAGGTCTCCATCAAGAGTGATAGCCTGGGAGCTAGCAGCTCATAGAGCCTGTCTGCTAGAGCTGGAAGATCTACATGCTCAAGAGGAACTTGAGTAGAGGTAGGAATTTAGGGTGATGCAGCAGGGGATTGTGGAGGATAACTGGTGGGTGGTGGAAATGAAAGGTGAGAGATGGGAATTGTGGAAATAGAAGATAATGGAATGGAAATGGATGGTGTGAAAGATGGTTGTGCAATGATATCTTGCAGTAGTTGTTGATAAGATGTGGATGAAGATGGTGGCTCAGCAGGGGATGAGGGAGAATCATCCATAAAGGAATCATCTATAAGATTGAAGGATGGAATGTGGGATGATGAGTCAATCTCTAGGTGAGGGTATTGATGTAGGGGATGAAAGATTTCTTCTGTGAATTGTGGAGTTGGAGAATGGATTGAAGTTGGAGATGGGGTGGAAATGGTGATTGTGGATGTGACTGGTGTAGATGAAACAGGAGGTGGAGGAGGAGAAGAAGTAACAGGCAAGTCTTCTGCAGGGGCAGAGACTTGAGGGGAAGTGACTACAACAGTCCTTGTGCCTGAAGTAGTAGATGCAGAGGGCCTGCTGGGCTTCACTATTTACCTGTCCCATTTCCCAAATAGGGCACAGGTGAGCCTCTTGGAGGCATTGATGTGCATCCCATTTGAGACTAGCAGAGCAGGGCATCTGTTTTGAAGAAACAACCCTAATATCCTTAAAAAATTAACAAAGTTTTTGTTGATTTTCTTCTTAATCAAATTAAAGAAGACTTCTCCCTAGTTCAATTGTTTCTTATCCACAAGAGCACCCATCAAGCAGAGCTGATACCTGGATATGGTATCATGGGCTAAGTGTTTGGCCAACAGTACCTTTCCAACCACATCAGCTAAGAACCTGTACTCAACAGCCAGATTTTCTTCAGCAGCTTGCTAGGGTTTGCATCAGAATGACCCATCCTTTCAAGCAAATCAGAAAACTCCTCTCTAGAAAGTTCAACAGACTCTTCTCCAGATTTCAATTGAAAAATCTCTGTCAAAGCAGCCGGTGTTAGGGATACCTGTGTTCCTGAAATTGTTCCAATTACTGTATTTTGATCCAGATTATGGGCAGTATACACCCATTCTTTGATCTCATATGCAGCTAATTTTATCCTGGTAGTCATTATTGTAACTAGCTGTTGTTACTTGAAAAGGTTCAGAATGTCCTGGAAAATTTTATCGCTGTTATTGAATGAGTCCATGTCTATGTCAAAACGTGCATCAAATTTCATTGCGGCCAGGATTGCAACTGAGACGGCCATTGATTACTGCAAAAACTAACAAAAAAATGACCAAGTGTAGAGAAGTTTGGAGGGAAAGAGAAGTTTTGCAGAAAGTATGAAAGCGCAAAGGGAGAACGACGACCGAAAAAAGAGTTTTATATTAGGGTTCGACACAGAAAAGGAAAGATCGTAGAACTCTGTTCGACGATCTGGGCTTCTAAAGGAAACTGAAAGGTCATCAATAGAATCGATCTCCGTTCGACGATATTTGAGAGCATCGAGCTCCGTTCGACGATAGTTCAGAAAACCAAATCGTCGAATTCAGCACAACGATCGCTGACTTGAAAGAGATAGTTGAGCACTATCTGAGAAGCACTGAACTCTGGTCGACGATTTCGGAAAGCGTCCATCTCCGTTCGACGATCGGGGGGAAAATCGTCGAGCGTAGTTCAAAGATCAGAAACACTCTTATACACTAGAAAAATCAAGAAGTTTGCATAGTCTTGGTCAATATTTAGAGTTTTAAAATCTTGAATCTTATTTCAGACTTCCTCCATCTAACATTCCTAACTGATTCAGGAAGATGGTGTGTTTCTTTTCATCCAAGGGTTTGGTGAAAATATCTCCCCTTTGCAAATCAGTTGGTATATAACAAAGTTCAATTTTATTTTTCTCAACATTATCCCTTAAAAAGTGATGCCTAATTTCTATGTGTTTTGTCCTACTATGGAGGACTGGATTTTGGGCCATAGAAATAGCACTGGTATTATCACAAAATATTTTTGACTTCTCTAAGTTGTAGCCATAGTCTAGGAGTTTGTTTTGAATCCACAATATTTGTGAACAACAACTACCTACAGCCATATATTCAGCTTCAGCAGTTGAAGTTGACACAGATGTTTGTTTCTTGCAAAACCAGAAGACAAGTCTGTCACCAAGGAACTGACAAGTTCCCGTGGTGCTTTTCCTATCTATCCTGCATCCAGCATAATCAGCATCAGAAAATCCAGTTAAGTCAAATGCTGAATCTTTTGGATACCAGAGACCTAGATTTGGACAACTTTTTACATACCTGAGAATCCTATTTACTAAGGTTAGGTGTGACTCTCTAGGGCTCACTTGGAATCTAGCACATATGCATGTAGCAAACATTATGTCAAGTCTACTAGCTATAAGGTATAATAGAGAGCCAATCATTGCTCTATATGTTTTCTGATCAACAGGTTTCCCATGTTCATCAGCATCCAATACAGCATTAGTAGGAATAGGTGTTTTCATGCATGATGCTTCAGACATACCAAATTTCTTAACCAATTCTTTTGCATACTTGGTTTGAGAAATAAATATGCCTTCAGCATGTTGCTTGATTTGCAATCCTAGAAAGAAGGATAGCTCACCCATGCTACTCATTTCAAATTTAGAATATATTAGATTGGAGAACCTTCTGCACAAATTTGAATCAGTAGAGCCAAAGATAATATCATCTACATAGATTTGTACTAGTAGGGTATGGGACTTATGAGTTCTAACAAAAAGAGTTTGGTCTACTCTACCCCTTATAAACTCCTTTTTCAGAAGAAAGCATGTTAGGGTCTCAAACCATGCTCTAGGAGCTTCCTTTAGACCATATAATGCTTTATGCAACTTGAAAACATAATCAGGATGAGTTGAAGAGATAAAATCTGGAGGTTGTCTAACATAGACTTCCTCTTTGATATCTCCATTGAGAAAAGCACTCTTTACATCCATGTGGTATACTTTGAAACCTTTGTGTGTTACATATGCAAAGAAGATTTTTATAGCCTCCAACCTTGCAACTGGTGCAAAAGTCTGGTCATAATCTACTCCTACTTCTTGAGAGTACCCTTGAGCAACTACTCTTGCCTTGTTCCTTACAATTAATCCTTGGTCATCCAATTTGTTTCTGAACACCCACGTTTTTCCAACAATGGAGTGATCCTTAGGCCTTGGTACTAGTTCCCAAACTTTGTTCATTTCAAATTGATGCAACTCTTCTTATATTGCAATGATCCAGTGTGGATCTTGCTCAGCATCTTGAATGTATTGACGTTCAATTTGAGAAAGGAAGCAAGTGTGCATCAGGTTTTGATTGACAAGATTTCTAGTTTGCACACCACCTGAGATGTCTCCAATAACTTGGGAAATTGGATGGTCTCTTGATGTTACTAAATCAACAGCGGGTGTTGATTGTTCACCAACCTCTGTTGTTGTTTCCTCTGGTGGTACAACAACTGGCTCTTCAAGAAGTTTCTCTTCAAGAAGTTGAATGTCTTCTTCATCTTCACTGCTTTCCTCTTTTTTAATAATTTGTAACCTGTTCAAGTTTTCTGCAAGAGAATGTACCTGCAAAGGTTCTATGGTAGAAATATTCTTCTCCTTGAAAGACATGTTAGTTTCATCAAAAGATATGTGAACAGATTCTTCAATTTTGAGAGTTGATTTATTATATACCCTATAAGCCTTACTGATCATGGAGTATCCCAGAAACACTCCTTCATCAGCATTAGATTGAAATTTTGCTAAATATTTCTTGTCATTATTGTGAATATAACAAATACAACCAAAAATTCTAAAATAATCTACTTTAGGTTTCTTCCCTTTGAGTAATTCATAGGGAGTCTTGCCCTTCAGTTTATGTATTAAACTTCTATTCAACACATAGTTGGAGGTGTTCACTGCCTCTGCCCAAAAGGATAGAGGAAGGTGAGCATCTGACCACAATGTAGTGGCAGATTCAATAAGGGTTCTATTTTTCCTTTCAGCTACCCCATTTTGTTGAGGAGTTCTAGGAGCTGAGAAAGTGTGTCTGATCCCTTCACTCTGACAGAACTCTTGTATAAGAAGAGAATCAAACTCTGTCCCATGATCACTTATGATCAGGGCAATGTGAGTATTGAACTCAGTCTATATGCATTTGAGAAACTCTGTCAAACACTTAAAGTTATCAGACTTCATCCTCAGAAAGAACACCCATGTGAATCTAGAGAAGTCATCTACAACCACTAAAGTGTAAGATTTCCCTCCTAAGCTTTGTACTGTAATGGGTCCAAAACGATCCATGTACAACAGATACAAAATCCTAGGTGAATCACTCTTATTAAGTGACTTGAAACTATTTTTGGTTTGCTTGCCTAATTGACAAGCCCTGCAGAGTCCTTCCTTCTTGTAGGGGCCAGAAGGTAGTTCTCTAACAAGGTTTCCTTGGATAGCCTAGCAATGGTTCTGAGGTTTATATGCCCTAGTCTCTTATGCCATAACTCATTAGGTCTACAAATAGAATTAAACAGGCAAATATCTACTTATGTTGAAAGAAAGTCTACTAAGTAGATGTTACCTTTCCTTTTACCTGTCGACACAGTTGTGTTGTCCTCTGATTTGATCTTGCATAAGGATTTGCTGAAAGTCACCTGGTAGCCTTCATCACATAGCTGACTGATGCTGATCAAGTTGTGCTTCAGTCCTTCCACATAGGCTACTTTCTAGAATGTGATTGTGTCAATCTGAATTGCACCATATCCTTTTGTTAGTCCAAAGTTTGAATCACCAAATATGACTTTGGGTCCAAGCTTGGCTTTAAAGGATGTGAAGTTGTCCTTGCTCCCTGTCATGTGCTTTGAGCACCCACTATCCAGATACCATTGTTGGTTTGATGTTGGATAGGTCTTCACCTGCACATAAAATAATTTACTTATTTTTGACCCAGTTTACCTTGGGCCTAAGTTGATAACCTTTAAATTCAGAAATAAATGACATCCCTGGTTGACTCTTATAACCTTCAGGATGATATCTCCTTGGAGGTATTATCCATTCAGTATAAGGGTTAAAGCTTTGTGATGAAGGACCCTTAGGTTTGGATTTTGATTTACCCTTGAAAAGGTTTTCAAAGCTCTGATCTCTGCTCGACGATCGTGCAGCTGTGTTCGACGATCTTGGGTCAGATCGTCGAGCTCCGTTCGACGATCGACTGTGGCAGAGTTCATGGTTTAGAGATCGTCGACCTGAGTTCGACGATTTTGCCTGAGATCATTGATCTCCGTTCAACGATCGTCTAGCTCCGTTCGACGATTTCTGTAGAACCTTGATTTTCTTAGGTAAGTCAGAATTTTTCCTAGCTACCTCTACAACTCCCTTCCCTTTATCAGAGATAAACTTAATTGGGGTTGTTAAAACTATAGGTTGGCTGGATGAAGCACCCAATCCCAGTGTACTATTGAATCTTGAGTTCACGGTGCTTGTGATGTCCATTAGCTTGATGCTTCTCCCATTAAGGGATTCTTCAAGCTTTTTGGCCTCTGATAGTTCACTTTTTAGTGAAGCTATCTGCTCCCTACAGCACTCCAACTCCTCAGAGAGTTTGAGGTTTTCTGATTTTAAGGTACTGTGTTCGGACAATTGATTTCTGAGAGAAATGATTCCCTTCTCAGATTTTAATAGGTCTAAACATAGTGTTTTAAATTCATACTTAAAGTCCTCAGAATTGAAATCAAATGATTCTATTACCTGGTCTTCTTCAGGTTGAGTCTCTGATTCAGATTCAGACTCTTCTGCATCAGAATTGTGTTTGAGGCATTGATAGCCATCATGCAGAATTCCTTCTCTTCATCATCATCCTCATCATCACTTGAGCTGGAAGAAGTTTCTGATTCTTCTTCTGTCTCACCACAAGTTTCATCAACAAATCCCTTCCTTGTATGTTTGCTCTTGCTGGAGGAGGGTTTGCCATTGCTATTCTTCTTGAAGTCTTTTTCTTTTCTTCTTTCTCTCTTATCCTTTCTGTCCTTATGTTTATTTTCTGGACAGTCAGGTACAATGTGGCCTGATTTCCTGCAACCAAAACAGATAATTTCTTTGTTATTTGATTTATCATACCATGGCTTGTCATTCTCTTTGTATGATCTTTTCCTGAAGTCCTTTCTGGCCATCATGTAAAATCTTTTGGCCAGTAGACTAAGAAATTCATCATTGCCTGGGATTTTGTCTTCAGGCTGATCTTCAGTGGCTCTGAAAGCTATTGATTTCTCCTTTCTTGTGGCTGGTAAGGCAACCTTCTGCTCTTCTTCTCTATTTTTGATGAGCAGCTCATAAGACTTGAGCTTGCCCAAGAGAGCTTCTATTGTGATCTCATTGAGACTTCTGGCATCCTTGATTGGCCAGATCCTCGAGTCCCAAGTGCTTGGGAAGCACATTAGGATTTTATCATTTAGCTCAGTTCATTGACTATCAGGCTGAGTCTATTATACATTTCTGCTACTGACTCAGCTTCCCCTTTCTTGAAGTTCTCATATTGGGTTATGAGGTGAGATCTTCTGTCTTTTCTCTCATCAGCTGATCCTGAGACTATTTCAGATAGCTTGTCCCAGATTTCCTTTGCTGAGTTGCATTCAGCTACTTTTTGGAATATCTCATCAAACATGGTCTGGGCTAGAATGTTCATAGCTTTTGCATCTGCAACTTTCCATTTCTTTATCTCTGCATCTATTCCTGATGGAGGTGGAATAGCACTTGTACTTGTGTTCTCTGAAGGTCTTGGACACACTGTCAAAACAGAATTAAAAATGTCATCATCAATAGAGTTCATGTACAATCTATTCCTTGCCTTCAAAAGTGCAAACTTAGATAGATTGCACACTGGAGGTCTGGTGCTAGCATAATCTTTGTTTTGGGCCATGTTTTGTGAGGAAATAATTTTAATAACAAAATCAAAACAAGCAGATCTAACTAGGGATCTTTGGGTTCAGTTGTTAGCCTGTGCAACCACTGAGATGTGGTATTTTTAACCAACCTGGAAGATGTGATATTTTTAACCAACCTGGCTCTGATACCAATTGAAAGTGCAAGTTTGATCTGATATACTCTAGAGGGGGTGAATAGAGTATGGTGCTTGCTAAAACCTTTTTACAACTGTTGTTGTATTCCTAAGTGAACAGGGAAGCTAATAATAAACAGTAAATCTAAACACAAAATAATCACAGAGCAATCACAATCTACAAAGCAATCTAATCACAAACCACAGCCAGAAACAAAAGAAAGACAAGCAACCAGATGACACAAAGATCTATAGTGGTTCCCCAATCAACCTGGGTACATCCACTCTTCTACCACCCTAGGTAGGAATCCACTGCAGGATGAGTTGATCAGGTGTCCTGGGCCCCAATGAGCTTTTGATAAGATGCTCAAAAAGCAAACCAAATTTTTTGATCAGGTGTCTTGCCCCACTGAGTTTTGATAAGGTCTCAGAAACCAAACACAAACCTTTGAAGGGAGTTTGAAAAACCCTTTACAGCAGAGAGAGAGAGAGAGAGTGATGAGATGATCATCTCTGTCAACAGTCAGAGAGAAGATAGTGGATGTTGTCAAAGCTCCCTCTGAGATCTTGAGTTGTTCAGGAAGTGAAGCTTTACAGTAGGGTGATAGTCCTTCAGATGATTTGATCTCCAGCAAAAGATGATTTCAGCAGCAACTGAATTGTGTGATGTCTGGAGTCTTGAATGATGATGGCCTTTGAACACTTGAATCAAGAGAGATCTGATAATTTCAGTTGGTTGATCTCCTTTTGTGATGTGTGTTCTTGTATGAATTTTTAGACTGAAAATGTCTGCAACTATTTCTCTTTCTCTTATGTAATTATTGTTGTAAGAGCTGTAAATCTTGTTGTTGTAGAGAATGAAAAATCTCTTATTTTGTCTAACTCTGAGAAGAATGAAAAACTGATATTTTATTCTCTTAGTCTAAATAGAAATGATCCTCTGTCCAAGATAGCCGTTAGCCTGTCATTAATTACTTCCTTAACTGTATTTGTCTTCTGGAGGAAAGTCCAACAAAACATTCCTCGAAAATTCCTTGAAACTTGCTCCAGATTAATTGAAAAACGGCTACAAGATCTCTGATTTAAATGATGAGAATAAATCCACAACTATCTGGATTTGAATCTTGAAAAACATCTAATTCTCCAGAAAAACGTCGAACTGAGCTCCACTATCGTTGAACTGAGCTCAGAGATTGGACTTAGACAGAAACAGGGATCGTCGATCTGAGCTCAACTATCGTCGAACTGAGCTCATAGATAGAGAATTAAACTGGAGTCAAGATCGTCGATTTGAGCTCGAAGAACATCGAATGGAGTTCGACGACTTGTTGAAGTTGTGCTCAGAGATCATCGAATGGAGTTCGACGATTCTTCGAAGTGAGCTCAACGATCGTCGAATGGAGTTCGACGATTCATCGTACTGAGCTCGACGAAATGACTTGGGATCCAAAACTGAAATCTCTGGTCTTGAGGGCAGCTTTCAAAACTATGTACTAACCCTTACACTCAATTCTAATTGACCTTTAGATCTATACAATGAGGTCAAAACAGGTTTCCTAAGAGACATAGTGATCCTTGCCTAAATCAGTAATAGGGTGTTATAACAGATTTCTTAAGGAATAGAGTCTTATCTATTTTCCCCCTTGAGAATTTGTTCTCAATGAGGAAAGTAGACAGGGTTTCATACCAGGCCCTTGGGGCTTGCTTTAACCCTTATAAAGCTTTCCTAAGTCTATAAACATAATCAGGTTTGAGAAAATCAACAAAACTTGAGGGCTGCTCTACAAAGACTTCTTCTTTTAGATTTCCATTTAAGAATGCTGATTTTACATCCATTTGGAATACCTTGAAGCCTTGATATGTTGTATAAGCAAGGAACATCCTAATTGCTTCCAGTTTTTCTACTAGGGCAAAGGTTTGATCAAAGTCAATACCCTCTTCCTTCCTGTATACTTTTGCAACAAGTCTTGCTTTGTTCTTCATAAAGATCCCATTCTCATCCAGTTTGTTCCTAAAGATGCACTTTGTTCCAACGATGTTATGGTCTTTTATTTTAGGAACTAACTTCCAGACCTTGCACCTTCTGAACTGATTCAGCTCCTCTTACATGGAATCAATCCAATGTGGGTCTAGAACAGCTTCTTCAAATTTCTTGGGTTCCACTTGATATAAGAAGCTAGAGCAAAGAACTGTGGTCAGATTCCTGCTCCTTATTTGTACTCCTTGTCTTGGATCACCAAAGAGGCTAAGTTGACCCAAGTCAACCCTAGCCCAAAAAGGTCGAAGTGCCGTAGGTAAGGGTCAAGTGACACCCAAGATGCCCAACCAACCATACTTTGGTCTTCCTAGACCAAATGGGAAGTCAATGAGTCACCAAAAACCCCTTGGGGTCAATCCAAATGGTTATGTTGACCAAAGTCAACTCTAGCCCTAATTTGGTCAAAGTACCCTTCCTAAGGGTCAAGTGACCTCCAAAGTGACAAGTCAACTCTACCCAGCCCAACCATGACCCTAGGGGAGGCCAATAGGTAACCAAGGACCATTGGGGTCAACCCAAAAGGTTAAAATGACCAAGTTCAACCCTAGTCTAGTTTAGGTTAACTTAGCCTAAATGGGTTAACCCAAGCTCAAGCCCTTTTTCATTTGGGCTAACCACCTCTTAATTATAAAAGACATGATTTAGTGGGCTGCAAATAGCTTAAAAGAATGACAAAGTCAGCCTTGGTGACTAGGAGAGAGAGAACCCCACCTCACCCTTAATGGAGGAAAGAGAAAGAGGGAGGAAGAAGACATTCATGGCTTAGGGAGTCCAAAGGACACCTTTGATGGATGGATTCAACTCCTCTGTGGAAGAGGAGGATTTTCCAGCCGTTTTCTGGCCACTCCAAGACAGGTTCACACCCCCCCCCCACCCGTTGGCCAAAAACTCCATTGAAGGCCATTAATGGCCACCGGTGTTTGGCCCTCCCTCTACCCTCTTTGATGGTTTTAAAAGCACCACTGGACTCTGGGGAGTCGTTTACACGCTTCACTTGAATGAGACGAGGCTTCCCACTGTGCTATTGCAGAAACCCGATCGGCGACACCACCACCATGGCAACCCAGCGATCGGCTCGACTCCAGAACACCACAAAGGTCCTCCCATTCTTCTCTCTCTATTAGTAGATCATAAGAATTGTACAACCTCGTATTCGCAGAGTGGAGGTCCTCCCAGCAGGCGCAGGACCAGATATGAGTTTTTAAGCTTTTGGAGTGGTTTGAACTCTTGGGGGCCAATTTAGGCCTGGCCCTTGGAATACACTAGTAGGGGAGGAAAATTCTCAATTCCCCCAATGGCCCCCTTTTTTTTTGGGGGGGGGGGGGGGCGGGGGGGGGGGGGGGGGGGGGGGGGGGGTGCGACAAACTGACGGACACCCGCCCCGTCCTATAGGTGCAAGGTGGGAGCAGTGGGACCTGCCGGAGGCCGAGTTCTCGCCTGAATCCCGCAGCCTGGCGGGGCGAGACCGGCACAAAGCCGTAATCTCCCCCTGCCCCGCATCCTGGCGGGGTGAGACCGGCCCGGGGCCGGGTGCTCGCCCTTCCACGCGGCCTGGCGGGTCGAGAACGGCCCGGGTCCAGGAGCTCGCCCTGCACCGCAGCATAGCGGGCCGAGACCGGCACGGGGTCGGGAGCTCTTGCTGCCTCGTGGCCTGGCGGGGCGAGACCGGCCCGGGGCCGAGTGCTCGCCCTACCCCGCGGCGTGGCAGGGCGAGACCAGCCCAGGCCGGGAGCTCGCCCTGCCCCGTAGCTTGGGGGGGGGGGGGCGAGACTGGCCCGGGCTAGGAGCTCACCCTACCCCACGGCCTGGCGGGGCGACACTAGCCAGGGGCCGAGAGCTCGCCCTGCCTCGCGTCCTGGTGGGGCGAGACCTCCCGGGTCAGGGAGCTCACCCTGCCTCGCATCCTGGCGGGGCGCGACCGACCCGGGGCAGGGAGCTCGCCCTGCCCCGCGGCCTGGCGGGGCGAGACTGGCCTGGTGACGGGAGCTTGCCCTAAACCATAGCCTGGCAGTGCAAGACCGGCCCGGGGCCTGGAGCTCGGCCTGCCCCGCGGCCTGGCGGGGCGAGACCGACACAGGGCCGGGAGCTCGCCCTGCGCTGTGGCCTGACGGGGCGAGGCCGGCCGGGGGTAGGGGGGTCTCCCCTGTACCCTGCTCCCCAGTTTTTCGGGGGTCCTCTGTTCGTCTCGCGTGCTCGGTGAGGTGGGGGGTGTGGCTCCCCCCGCCCTTGGACCTCTCTTGGCCGTGTTTTTACCGTTTTACCATCGGGTTAGAATTTCCTCTTTACCCCCCGGTGTGGATGTTTTCTATTGGCCTAAGCTCTATTTGGCATAGGGGTATTGTTGACATTTTGGTCCGGGGGATTGGGAAAACTATAAATAGACCCTTATGGGTGCCTTGTAGAGCATTGTATTTTCAGCCACCAAAACCCTTTGCTGTCTTCCTCCAAGGCGCCTAGCTTAGCACTGGATTGGGAGGGGAAGTGCTCTTGTGCCCATCCGATTGTGATGTGGGACCTCCACGCTAGAGCCGTGGGTCTGTTCCTAGCTTCCCAAGTCTTTGGTCTGTGATGTTCTCCCGAGTGCAGTAGGTGTGAGGTCACCCCTCTTTTGGGACCTCGAACTCCACAGAGGTCAATTTTGGCTTCAACACTTTTGGTGCGGTGAGCATGGAGAGTGACCCACACAGAAGATCTCCGGATAGTGTCATGACTGGAGGTTAGGGACGTAGTGATGATGTCGGCGAGCTCCCCAGCACAAGACCCTTCGTGGGGAGGCAAGAGTTCATGGCCTCCATCCAGGGCATCATGGAGATACTGCGAAGCATTGCTCCTCAGGGTGGAAGCTCCACCCCAACCCCACAGGAGCTAGCTCCCCCCTCTCAACGAGATGACCCCAATAGGGGGAGAAGGAAGTGCACCAGGAAGAAGGCCCGGGAAGGAGAGGATGGGAGATGGGGTCGAGCGAGACATCACCGGCCGAGAGTTGTTCTCGAGCACGGCGAGTGCCAGACTTCCAGGCGAGCAGGTCACGGGAGTAGATCATGCGAGATCACCCCTCAGGCGATCACCCTTCAGCGAGCTGATCATCTCAGCTCCCATTCCCGAGGGGTTCCGAGAGCCAGACATGGCTTACTATACCAGGAAGGATGACCCCATCCAACATCTGCAGGGGTTTGAGGATGTCGTCTCCATCAGATCGATGACGGGTGCCTTCAAGTGTTGCCTCTTTACAATCACGTTGAGGGAAAAGTCACGGGACTGGTTTCATCAACTCCCTCCGACGTCGATCTATGGGTTTGAGGACTTGAGCCGGAGCTTTCATCTTCGCTTCTCCACCTCCAAGAAGAGGAAGAAGAGTCCTAATTCCATCTTCCTTATAAGAAAGGGGGTCGAGGAGTCCCTGGCCCGTTACGTTGACAGGTTCCAAGAAGAGATACTGGAGGTCCAAGAGATGTTGGGGTACGCCCTCCAGATGGCGTTCACGGTAGGGTTGAGCGAGGTGTTCTTCAAGATGAGCCTGACTTGAAATCCCCCCTTTCCTTTGAGGATCTGATGGAAAGGGCGGCCGAGGAGATAGCCATGGAGACGGCCAACCCGGCATTCGTCAATAAGTTGGAAAAGCTAACAGAGATGGAATCGAAGGAGCAAGATGGCTCGAGACATCAAGAGGGAAGGCGGAGAGAGGAGCAAAGAGCTCAGGAGGGTCCAGAACCAGGTTGGAGGCTGTAGGGAGGACCTGCCTAGGGTGCAGGAAGAGCTCACATCCAGGGCGAAGGAAACTTTCACGGGGGCCAGGGGAGGTTCAACATCCAGAGGCAAGCCCAAGACAGCTCCTACCCCCGCCGCAGCAAGCCTTGGCAATAGGTGGAGGGGGAAGAGGTAACAGGAGAGAATGCCCAGTCCATCGAAGGAGGGGAGGAGCGCTACCATACTACGACTTCCACCATATGGAGGGGCACGCCACGGCTACCTGCCTCGAGTTCCTGGAAGTCAGGGGGGCGAGAGGCCCTGCCCAGCTGCAGCCAACGGTGCGGGTTGAGGAGGTTCTACCCAGAGAAGGGGGGATGACGTGTGTGAGGACTGGGTCGATATCGGACCCCGAGGTAGTATAGCAGTGATCCTTGGTGGAGTAGGGATCGAAGCCACTCGGAAGACAAGTCTCCATGTTATGTACCGACGGAGAGTCGCCTCAACATCCCAAACCCCGCCCCAGGAGGAGAAGATCTCCTTCTCGGTGAAGGACCTGCCGGATCATGAGGATCCATTTTGCGATGTGTTGGTCATCCATACAGCCATCGAAGGCTACACCATCTCTCGGATCTTGGTTGATAATGGAAGCTCCGTCAACGTAGTTTTCAAGAAGGCGTTTGACGAGATGAAGGTAGAGCCAAGGACGGTGTTGGCCTCGGATGGACCCCTATTCGGATTTTCAGGGGAGAGGAAGGAGGTGGAGGTTGGAGTACAACACCAAGTGAAATTGGGGGGGACTTCAAGGAACTGCCGGTTCATCATTGTTGATGCTCCAAGCAGCTACAATGCCATATTTGGAAGGCCCCTCATCAGCGCCTTTCATTCCGTGTCGTCATCGTTCCATTAGTGCCTCAAGTTCATCTCAGGAGGGATCCAGGTCAGAGTCAAGGGAGACTCCAGGATGGCGAGGCAATATTATGTCACGACCGTCAACACCATCTCTTGGTTGGCCAAGGTTGATAAGATGGAGAGGATCATGGAGAGCCTGAGTAAGATGGAGATCTCCGAGGGGAAGGATGAGGGCCACCATGCCCAGACCCCCTAAAGAAGCCTCGTCCCGACAGATTCCTGTATTTTTTCTTATGTTGTAGTGAGTCCAGCCCACGACCAGCTGAGTCGGGGGGATCTTATAACCCAAATGTTTCCCCGTTTGAGGATGTTGGATTTGGTATAGTTCAAGTGACACACCTAGCTTCCCACCCCCGAGAGGATCTCCTCATCCAGGCTTCCACTAACTGGATAGGTCGAATGTGCCTCGCGTAGAGCAAGTCCCACCCCCGAGAGGAACTCCTCATCCAAGCTCTCACTAGCTGGATGGGTCGAATGTGCCTCGGGGAGATCAAGCCCCACCTCCGAGAGGATCTCTTCATCCAGGCTCCCACTAGCTAGATGGGTCGAATGTGCCTCGGGGAGAGCAAGCACCACCCCCGAGAGGATCTCCTCATCCAGGCTCCCACTAGCTGGATGGGTCGAATGTGCCTCGGGCAGATCAAGCCCTACCCTCGAGAGGATCTCCTCATCCAGGCTCCCACTAGTTGGATGGGTCGAATGTTCCTCGGGGAGAGCAAGTCCAACCCCGAGAGGATCTCCTCAACCAGGCTCTCACTAGCTGGATGGGTCGAATGTGCCTCGGGGAGAGCAAGTCCCACCCCCGAGAGGATCTCCTCATCGAGGCTCCCACTAGCTGGATGGGTTAAATGTGCCTCGGGGAGATCAAGCCCCACCCCCAAGAGGATCTCCTAATCCAGGCACCCACTAGCTGGATCGGTTGAATGTGCCTTGGGGAGAGCAAGTCCCACCCCCCTGAGAGGATCTCCTCATCCAGGCTCTCACTAGCTGGATGGGTCGAATGTGCCTCGGGGAGATCAAGCCCCACCCCCGAGAGGATCTCCTCATCCAGGCTCTCACTGGCCCGGGGATGGGAGCTTGACCTGCCTCGTAGCCTAGCGGGGCGAGACCGGCCTCGGGCCGGGAGCTCGCCCTGCCCCACGCCCTGGCAGGGCGAGACTGGCTCGGGGCTGGGTGCTCGCCCTGCCCCGCGGCGTGGTGGGGCGAGACCGGCCCGGGGCCGGGATCTAGCCCTGCCCCGCGGCCTGGCGGGGCGAGACGGCCCGGGCCCGGGAGCTTGCCCTGCCACGTGGCCTGGAGGGGCGAGACCGGCCCAGGGCCTGCAGCTCGCCCTTCCCCGCGGCCTGGCGGGGCGAGACTAGCCCGGGGCTGGGAGCTCGCCCTGCCCCGCGGCCTGGCGGTGCGAGACCGGCTCGGGGTCGGGAGCTCGCCCTACCCCGGGGCTTGGCAGGGCGAGACCGGCCCGTGGCCGGGAGCTCGCCCTGCCCTATCGCTTGGTGGGGCGAGACCGGCCCGGTGCTGGGAGCTCGCTCTGCCCCATGGCCTAGCATGGCGAGGCCGGCCGGCGGCAGGGGGGTCACCCCTGCCCCTTGCTCCCCAGTTTTTCGGGGGTCCTCTGTTCGTCTCGGGTGCTCGGTGTATTGGGGGTGTGTGTTGGGTACATTACAAAATGTGTACCAGATTTGAAGAAGCCTCACCTTACTCAATGATATGCATCAAGTTGTATTTGATTTTGTTTTGAGTTTATATGTGCAGGTTAAGTAAATGCAGGAATACAGGAAAAAGTTTCTAAGTCCATGATTCGACACCAGAAGAAGCTGTGTCGACACTTATGAAGGCTTTTGTCGACACTGGAGAAAAGCTGTGTCGACACTTGGAGTTAATTGTGTCGACATTTGGAATTGCTGTGTCGACACCTGAAGAAACTGTGTCGACATACAGAGGTAGTGTCGACACAAAGAGAAGCATAGTCGACATCAACTGTATCGACATACAGAGGCAGTGTCGACACACAGAGAAGCTTCGTCGACATCAACTATATCAACACATAGAGACAGTGTCGACAAACAGAAGACTTTGTCGACATCAACTGTGTCGATACACAGGACTCGTGTCGACACACAGCAAAGTTTCAACAAAGTTAAAGAGAAGAAGTGATTTTGTCGACACACAGAATTAGTGTCGACACATTCTACAGATGCTGTGTCGAGAAGTAGTGTCAACACCAAAGGAGCTATGTCGACACCACCAAGGCTTGTGTTGACACTGAGTCTACTTGTGTCGACACATGATGAAGTTCAGTCTCGACACTTTGCTGACAGAGTCAGTGTTTCAAGAAGTAACTGGATGACTTGACAGCTGTCATTACCAACCGGTCTACTGCAACTGTCAGAGCTGTCAAAAGTTTGTTAGAAATCGGATCAGCGGGTTACCATGGAGGAAGTCTATATAAAGGCTTTCTCCATCAACAGATTAAAAAATTGATGATAGAAGACAGATATACTAATAGAGAAAAGAGTATTCTGATACAGAATACATAAAAACAAAAGAAGATTTCCGTCAGAAAATCAAAGAAGAAGTTGGAGATGGAGAGCTCCATCTATTGAAGTGAAGAAAGGGACTTATATCAACAAGTCCCTCAGGTGCATATACTGAACCAGTCTGCCAAGAAGGATTCAGATTGAGATCTGAATTTCAAGAAAGAAGCTGATTGAAGATCAACTTCAAAGGAGATCAACCCTACTGAGTTCAGATTCAAGAAGGTTTGAAGAAAGCTAAGAGTGGTTGTTCTCTACCATCAGATTCTTCCAAGAACTGATCAAGAAGCCATCCATCCTTTCTCTCTCAACCAGGGTGGTGGTAAAATACATTGCTAAATTTATTTTCTATAAGCCTGATTTATAAAGGCTGAGTTGTAGGAGATTTAGATCTCTTAGTGGTAGGCCTTGTTGAAGGCTGAGGTAGGGTTGTGAGCCTGAGTTGTAGGAGATTGTTATCTCTGAGTTGTAGGCCATGTTGAAGGTTGATGTAGGGCAGATTGCCTGAGTTGTAGGAGTGTGGACTGACTCTGAGTTGTAGGAGCCTTGTTTGGGTTCTGAGCTGCTGTAAGATCTCTGAGGTGAAGGAAAGAAGTTAGGCCGAATCTAGCACACTGCTAGATATGTGAAGGGGGAAAGTGGATGTACCCAGAACTTAGGGAACCACTATAAAAACTGTGTGCAATCTGTTATTGTGTGATTCTGTGAATTCTGTGCTGTGTTAGCTATAGAATTAGTTGTTTCTCATTAATTAACTGAATAGATATTCTGTCTTAGAAGAAAAAGGAATTATACCTATTCACCACCCCCCTCTAGGTGTTTAGGAACTAATTCTTTCAAGTGGTATCAGAGCCAGGTTACTCAAAGATAGACTTAACAGTCTGAGTGAGATCTGGGAGGCAGAATAAGTTCAAGAAAATGAGCTCAGGAGAAAACCATAAAGAACTTGGTGCAATGAAATTGCCTATTTGCAGGAAGGAGATATTTGGAATATGGAAGGAAAGGGTCAGATTATTTATGGAGGCATCTGATCCTAGAATTTACATAACAGTTAAGGAAGGACCATATGTTCATATGAAGATTTCTATTCTTGATGCCAATCAAAGAATTCCAAATGATTTTTCAGAGATGACTAAGGATGAGATCATCTTGGCTACAATGGATAAAAGAGCCCAGAACATTATAGTAAGTGCCATTGATGATTCAACGTTCCAGAATCTAATTCACTGTAAAACCTCCAAGGGTTTGTGGGACACATTGATTGTCTACATGGAGGGTTCTGAAGAGGTTAGGCAAGATAGAAAGTCTATGCTTAATCAAGAATATGAGAGTTTCAGATAAGCTAAGTCTGAAAGTATAACTGAATGTTATAAGAAGTTCTATAGGATTGTCAATGAACTAATATCTTATGGAAGAATATTCAGTACTTATGAGCTGAATGACAAATTCCTTAGGTCTTTGACTAAGGAATGAGATACAAAGATCTTTGCCATAAGGGAAGTGGCCAGACTGGCAGAGATTTCTCCTCCAACATTATTTGGCAAATTGTTGTCCTATAAGATGCAGCTGTTGGCCAGGAAGGAGGAAGAGAAAAATACAAAGGGTGACTATAAAGAAAAGTCAGTGGCCTTCAAGGTAGAAGCCACAAGGAAGAATAGGAGATTGTCTCCATCATTTCCTAAGAGATGCAGAAATGATCTCGGAAAATTCAGATCACCACAGTTCAGACAGCAGTAATTCTGATGAAGACTTTCAGCATTCACAAGACAGTTCCAGAGATTCTTAAAGAAGAAGCAGTTGAAATCTAAGCCTTCCACATTTCAGTCCAAGGATGACTATTATCAGAAGAGGAAATCATCCAGGAAGGACAGGAATGGGACAAAGCCTAGCAAGTCAACTACATCGAAGATTATATGCTATTGCTGCAACAAAGCTGGACATGTTGTTGCTGACTGTCCAGACAAGGGGAAGGAGTCTACTAATAGAAAGAAGTCTCAGCACAAGAGCATGAAGGAGAAATCCTTGGTTGCTGAGAAAGAGAAACGTTTGACAGATCAATCAACTTCAGAGTCTGAATCTTAGGGTGAGGCGTATATTAGTCTATTTGTAGAAGAAGAGGATGAGTTCATGCAATTACTGGACTCTATCTATGAGCAGGAAGACCATCAGTGCAAAGGACTGATGGCTGCGTCTGAAGAAGACAAGTGCCAGGATCAGCCTGACCCCAATAAGGTAAAATGTGTATCTGTACATTCTGATTACTTCACTGGGTCAGAATCAGATGCACCTGCATCAAGAGATGAAGATGGGTCTGAATCTGAAGTAGATATTCATCAGCTGATAGATGAATATGGGGATTTATTGCAGGCACTTAAGAGAAGCAAAAACCTAGCTAAAAATCAGGCTAAGGAAATTACAGCTGTCAAGTTGGCTGCATCTGATTCATAGAAGCTGCTGGATCAAACGATGAATGAGATTGTCAAATTGAAGAACATAACTGTTATTCAAATGGGATCAATCACTTTCAAAAATGAGCAGATTAAAAGTCTGGAAAACAGACTTCAGAAAGAGAAGGAGATTGTGGCTAGTTTCTCTAAGATAAAGTCTATCCTACCCTTAATTGATGACTTTGTGTCACAAGAGGGTAAGGCAGGAATAGGATTTAAGAGCACTGCATGGGATGCATAATCCAATAAGAAAGGCAAAGCCCCAACACAAAACAAAAAACCTGCTGCAAACAATACAACTAAGATTATACCTAAAAAGAGGTATCATATGTTTGAGGGTTGGTGCTGTGGCAAGATAGGCCATTATGCCTTAGACTGTTGGCACAATACCAGTGTCAAGGAGAATAGCAGTCTGCCTGTTAGAAGAGCTGCAGGAAGATTTGTTAGGTTTCCGACTAACTTGAACCAAGGACCCAAAAGTTATTTGGGTTCTAAGATTAAGTAATCTTTGTTGTAGGTGAGTCCAAGTTGTCATGCCCCTATATGGTACTTGGACAGTGGATGTTCCAGGAACATGACTGGAACAAGGGGATTGTTGAAGGACTACTCACATATGCTGAATGGGCTTAAAGTAATCTTTGGTGGTTCTGAAAAGGGAATCATCAAAGGTTTTGGTTACATTTCTAATAACTCAATTACAATCACTCAAGTGTCCTATGTAAAGGGTTTGAAACATAACCTAATAAGCATTGTCCAGCTGAGTGATCTAGTATATGACATTTCATTTGTCAAAAATGTGTGTCATATCAAGAGATCAAGTGATCAAAAAGTCATATTGACTGGAAATAGGAAAAGAAATGTATACTGCCTAAATTTTGAGTGTGAGAATAAAAATTCTCTTATCTGTCTTGTGGTTGATGAGAAAGTGTCTCATTGTGTCAAATGGCACAAGAGGCTAGCTCATCTTAACTACAATACAATTGGCCAACTCTTTAGTAAAGAGTTAGTGAGGAATGGTCCTCAAGTTAAGTGTTATAAGGATGGAATATGTTCAGCTTGTCAAAAAGGCAAGCAGACTAGATCCTCCTTTCATAGTCTTGAAAGCAAGGATTCAGTGAGGTGCTTGTACCTCTTGCATATGGATTTATTTGGTCCTATGTCAGTTCAGAGCCTATGTAGGAAGGTCTACACTCTTGTGGTTGTAGATGACTATTCTAGATTCTCATGAGTATTCTTTCTGAGACAGAAATCTGAAACCCCAAAGGTCTTCTACAATTTTGTCAAACAAATTCAGAATGAATTAAATAGTTCAATGGTCAAAATCAGAAGTGACAATGGAACTGAATTACAATCTGAAAGTATGACAAGGCTGTGTGAAGAATTTGGGATTCTTCAGGAATTCTCCTCACCTAGAACACCTCAGCAAAATGGCATTGTTGATAGAAAGAATAGGACATTGATTGAGGCTGGAAGAACACTTTTGCGTGACACTACTCTCCCAGATTATTTCTGGGCTAAGGCAGTAAACACTGCATGCCATGTGCTCAATAGGGCTTCCATCACCAAAAGCCACAAAAAGACACACTATGAGGTTATGAAGGGCAAAAAACCAAACTTATCCTATTTCAGGATCTTTGACACTAACTAAGTTTGCTGTCAAATCCCAAGATGGGATATTTGTTGGGTACAGCAATAATAGTAAGTCTTATAGGGTCTATAATTTGACTACTCAAGTTGTAGAAGAGTCAGTTCATGTCATCTTTGATGAAACTAGACTTATTAACAGCGAGTTGCCAAGTAGTTCTTGTAGCTCCACAGGTATACAGTAGAAGATGGACAAGCTTACTATCAGATAAGATCCAACTGCAAAGCAGAATGTGGAAAATGGTAGTTGCTGTACAGGGGGAGTACAAGACACTCAAGATGCTGATGAAGAACATGAGGTGCAGCATAATGAAGAGATTGGAGAAGGCCAAACTGCTGATAGATTACACCCAGCAGTTAGACATTTGAAGGATCATCCTGCACACCAGATCATTAGTGATCCAAGACAAGGAGTGTTGGAACACCCTATTACTAATTTGGGTCAGGATCACTATTTCTCTAGGAATCTGTGTTTTGACCTTTTGTATAGCTTAATAGGTCAATTAGAATTGAGTCTAAGGGTTAGAAGTCTAGGATTGGAAGCTGCCCTGAAGACCAAAGTTTTTCTGGAGACTAAGTCTAATCGTCGAGCTCAGCACGACGTTTCGTCGAACTCCAATCGACGATCGTCTAGCTCAACTTCTCAGATCGTCGAGCTCCATTCGACGATCGCTGAGCTCAAACCTCATAATATCGTCGAGCTCCACTCGACGATCGCTGAGCTCAACTTCTCAATATCGTCGAACTCCATTCGACGATCGCTGAGCTCAGGTCGACGATTTTGACTCTGCACTGGATCCTTATCTCTGAGCTCATTTCGACGATCCTTGAGCTCAGATCGACGATTTCTTTGCTGCTTGCATTTTCCAGTTCGTTGAGCTCAGCTCGACGATAGCAGAGCTCAGTTCGACGATTTCAGTTATCTTTCAGAATTCAAATTCAAATCAGATAGAAGTTATTCTGCATTTAATTCAGAAGATCTGCCAGCCATTTTCATTTACTTCTGGAGCAAGTTTCAAGAGATTTTTCAAGGAACAATTCAGTGGACTTTCCTTCAGAACAAATTATGCAATTAAGGCTGTAATCAATGCAGACCAACGGCTATCTTTGACAGAGTGATATTCTATTCAGGCTCAGAGAATAAAAGAGAGAATGCTTCTGAATCAAGAATAGAGAAGAGAACAGACAAGAACAAAAAGAGAGATTGACAAGAATAGGACACAACTCAGTATACAGAGACTCCTTGAAAATATTCTGTCAACAAGAATTCAGAAGAACACTCTTCAGAGAGATCAAGCTTTCAAACATTCTTCAGATCTCTTCAGCTCTCAAAGTGTTCAAGGCCAACATCATTTCAAGACTCCAGACACTCAACATTTTAGCTTGCTGAAATCATCTTTTGCTGGAGATCTATCTTTGAAGGCCTATCACCCTCAGCAAAGCTCATCTTCCTGAAGATCAAGGACTCAGGGGGAGCTTTGACATCAATCCACTTAGTCCTCTCAGTTGATTGAGAAAGAGAAGACTGCCATAACTCTCTCACCCCCACTCTGTAAAGGGTTTTTCAAACTCCCTTCAAAAGTTTGAATCTTGTTTTTGAGCACCTTGTCAAAAGCTCATTGGTGGCAAGACACCTGATCAAAAAATCTGATTTGGTTTTTGAGCACCTTATCAAAAGCTCATTGGTGGCCAGGACACCTGATCAACTCATCCTGCAGTGGATTCCTACCTAGGGTGGTAGAAGAGTGGATGTACCCAAGTTGGGGAACCACTATAATTCCTTGTGTCATCTGGTTCTGCATGTTTTCTTTTTGTTTCTGGCCTAGATTTTCTTGTGCTTAGTTTCTGCATAGCTTAGTTTTGTGATTAGTTTTATTTCTGCTTCCCTGCTTACACTCATTACAACAATTGTTGTAAAGCTTTGCAAAAGTTTTTCTTTGTGTTTTAAAAAGCACCATATACTCTATTCACCCCCCTCTAGAGTATATCAGATCTAGTTTCCCCTTTCAATTGGTATCAGAGGGAGGTTGGTTAAACATACCATATCTGTTTGGTTGTACAGGCTAACACCTAAACCCCAAGATCCCAAACTAGATCCTTCTTTTATCTTTCATTATTAGATTTAGTTTGCACAAATCATGGCCCAAAACAAAGATTATGCTAGCACCAGACCTCCAGTGTGCAATCTGTCAAAGTTTGCACTTTGGAAAGCAAGGATTAGACTCTACATGAATTCTATTGACGAAGATATTTTTAATTCTGTTTTGACAGTGTGTCCAAGACCTCCAGAGAGCACAAGCACAAATGCTGTTCCACCTCCATCAGGAACAGATGCTGACATCAAAAAGTGGAAAGTAGCTGATGCCAAGGCAATGAACATTCTAGCTCAGACAATGTCAGATGACATTTTTCAGAAGGTAGCTGAATGTAATTCAGCCAAGGAGATCTGGGACAAGCTCTCAGAAATAGTTTCAGGATCAGCTGATGAGAGAAAGGACAGAAGATCCCATCTCATCTCCCAATATGAGAACTTCAAGAAGGGAGAAACTGAGTCAGTGGGAGACATGTACAACAGACTGAGTCTAATTGTCAGTGAACTGAGGACATTAGACAAAGAGATCTCACTGACAGAACTTAATGACAAGATCCTAATGTGCTTCCCCAGCACTTGGGATTCAAGAATCTGGCCAATTAAAGATGCCAGAAGTCTGAATGAGATCACCACTGAAGCCTTGTTGGGTAAGCTCAAATCTTATGAGCTACTCATCAAGAACAGAGAAGAAGAACAGAAGGCTGCTTCACCAGCCACAAGAAAGGAGAAGACTATAGCATTCAAGGCAACTGAGGATCTGCCTGAAGAAAAAGGAACAGCCAATGATGAACTTCTCAGCTTGTTGGCCAAAAGATTCTATAAGATGGCCAGAAAGGACTTCAGAAGAAGATCATACAAGGAGCAGGACAAGCCAAGGTATGACAAGTCCATTGGCAATAACAAAGACATTATTTGCTTTGGTTGCAGGAAACCAGGGCACATAGTTCCTGACTGTCCAGAGAACAAGAACAAGGACAGAAGGGACAGAAAGAAAGAAGAAAGGAGAAAGACTCCAAAAGGAGTGGCAATAGCAAACCTCTTCCAGCAAAAATAAGCATACAAGGAAAGGATTTGTTGCTGAATCCTGGAGTGAGACTGAAGAGGAGTCAGAAGCCTCTTCCAGCTCCAGTGATGATGAGGATGATGCAGAGGAAAAGGAGTTCTGCATGATGGCAATCAATGCCTCACAACACAACTCAGAGGAAGAGGAGTCAGAGTCAGACTCAGAGACTCAACCTGAAGAAGATCAGGTAATCAGCTCTTTTGACTTCACTTCAGAAGATTTTAAATTTGAATTTAAAGCACTATGTTTAGACCTGCTAAAGTCTGAGAAAGAGATCATCTCTCTCAGAAATCAATTATCTGAACAAAATGCTTTAAAATCAGAAAACCTCAAACTCTCTCAGGAGTTGGAGAACTATAGGGAACAGATAGCTTCACTGAAGAGTGAGCTCTCTGAGGCCAAGAAGCTTGAAGAATCTCTCAATGGGAGAAGCATCAAGCTGATGGACATCACAAGCACAGTGAACTCAAGATTCAACAGTACACTGGGCTTGGGTGCCTCATCCAGCCAACCTATTGTTCTAACAACCCTATCAAGTTCATTTCTGACAAGGGAAAGGGAGTTGTAGAGGTTGCCAGGAAAAATTCTGATCTGCCTCAGAAAACTAAAGTCCAGCACAAATCGTCGAACGGAGATCGACGATCGCCGAATGAAGATCGACGATCGCCGAACGCAGCTCGACGATCTCAGGAAAAATCGTCGAACGCTGATCGACGATCTCAGCCAAGATCGTCGAACGCTGGTCGACGATCCCATATACCTGACCTCAGCCATAGTCGACCGTCGAACGGAGCTCGACGATCTGACCCACGATCGTCGAACGCAGCTCCAAGATCGTCGAACAGAGGTCAGAGCTCTGGAAATTTTTTCAAAGGCAAGTCAAAATTGAATCCTAAGGGTTCTTCATCCCAAACCTTTAACCCTTATACTGAATGGATTATACCTCCAAGGAGATATCATCCTGAAGGATATAAGAGTCAGCCAGGGATATCTTTCATTTCTGAATTTAAAGGTTATCAACCTAGGCCCAAGGTAAACTGGGTCAAAAACAAGTGAATTGCTTTATGTGCAGGTGAAGACCTATCCAACATCTAACCAGCAATGGTATTTGGATAGTGGGTGCTCTAAGCACATGACAGGGAACAAGGACAACCTCAATTCCTTTAGAGCCAAGCTTGGACCCAAAGTTATCTTTGGTGACTCCAACTTTGGACAAACTAAAGGATATGGAGCAGTCCAGATTGGTTCTGTAACCTTCAAGAAGGTAGCATATGTGGAAGGACTGAAGCACAACCTAATCAGCATCAGTCAGCTATGTGATGAAGGCTACCAGGTGACCTTCAGCAAAACTTATGCAAAATCAAGTCAGAGGACAACACAACTGTGTTGACAGGTAAAAGGAAAGGTAACATCTACCTAGTAGATTTTCTTTCAACTACTATAGATATCTGTTTATTCAATTCAGTTTGTAGACCAAATGTTTTATGGCATAAGAGATTAGGACACCTAAACCTTAGAACTATTGCTAGGCTCTCCAAGGACAACCTTGTTAGAGGACTACCTTCTGGCCCCTACAAGAAGGAAGGACTCTGCAAGGCTTGTCAATTAGGCAAGCAAACTAAAAACAGTTTTAAGTCACTTAATAAGAGTGATTCACCTAGGATATTGTATCTGTTACACATGGATCTATTTGGACCCATCACAGTACAAAGCCTAGGAGGGAAATCCTACACTTTAGTGATTGTAGATGACTTCTCTAGATTCACTTGGGTGTTCTTTCTAAGGAAGAAGTCTGATAACTTTAAGTGTCTGACAGAGTTTCTCAAATGTATAAAGATTGAGTTCAATACTCACATTGCCCTGATCAGAAGTGATCATGGGACAGAGTTTGATTCTCTTCTTATGCAAGAGTTCTGTCAGAGTGAAGGGATCAGGCATACTTTCTCAGCTCCTAGAACTCCTCAACAAAATGGGGTAGCTGAAAGGAAAAATAGAACCCTTATTGAATCTGCCACTACATTGTTGTCAGATGCTCATCTACCTCTATCCTTCTGGGCAGAGGCAGTGAACACCTCCAACTATGTGCTGAACAGAAGTCTGATACATAAACTGAAGGGAAAGACTCCCTATGAATTACTCAAAGGGAAGAAACCTAAAGTTGACTATTTCAAAATTTTTGGTTGCATTTGCTATATTCACAATAATGATAAGAAATATCTAGCAAAATTTCAAGCCAAAGCTGATGAAGGAGTGTTTCTGGGATACTCCATGATCAGCAAGGCCTATAGGGTCTATAATAAATCATCATTGAAAATTGAGGAATCTGTTCATGTTTCTTTTGATGAAACTAACATGTCTTTCAAGGAGAAGATTTCTTCTACCATAGAACCTTTGCAGGAACACTCTCTAGTTGAAGATATGAACAAGCTACAGGTTGCTCAAGAGGATGAAAGCAGTGAAGATGAAAGCAATGCTCAACATATTGAAGCACAACCTGAAGAGCCAGTTGTTGTACCACAAGAGGAAACAACAACACAGGTTGGTGAACAATCAACACCCCCTGTTGATTTAGTAACATCAAGAGACCATCCAATTTCCCAATAATTGGAGAAATCTCAGCTGGTGTGCAAACCAGAAATCAGGTCAACCAAAACCTGTTGCACACCTGCTTCCTTTCTCAAATTGAACCTCAGTCCATTCAAGATGCAGAGCAAGATCCACACTGGATCATTGCCATGCAAGAGGAGTTGCATCAATTTGAGAGGAACAAAGTATGGGAACTAGTGCCAAAGCCTAAGGATCATTCCATTGTTGGAACAAAATGGGTATTCAGAAACAAACTGGATGATCAAGGAGTAATAATAAGGAACAAGGCAAGGCTAGTTGCCCAAGGATATTCTCAAGAAGAAGGAATTGACTACGACCAGACCTTTGCACCTGTTGCAAGATTAGAAGCCATCAGGATATTTTTAGCTTATGCAGCTCACAAAGGCTTCAAGTTTATCAGATGGATGTCAAGAGTGCTTTCTTAAATGGAGACATCAAAGAGGAAGTCTATGTCAGACAACCTCCAGGTTTTATCTCTCCAACTCATCCTGATTATGTTTTTAGATTATATAAAGCATTATATGGTCTCAAGCAAGCTCCTAGAGCATGGTATGAGACCCTAGCATGCTTTCTCTTGGAAAATGGTTTTATAAGGGGTAGAGTAGACCAAACTCTTTTCATTAGAACCCATAAGTCCCATACCCTACTAGTACAAATTTATGTAGACGATATCATTTTTGGTTCTACTGACTCAAAATTGTGCAGAAGGTTTTCTAACCTAATGCATTCTAAATTTGAGATGAGTAGCATGGGTGAGCTATCCTTCTTCCTAGGATTGCAAGTCAAACAACATGCTGAGGGCATCTTTATTTCTCAAACCAAATATGCTAATGAGCTGGTTAAGAAATTTGGCATGTCTGAGGCATCTTGTATGAAAACACCCATGCCTACCAATGCTGTATTGGATGCTGATGAACATGGGAAACCTGTTGATCAGACAACATATAGAGCAATGATTGGCTCTTTACTGTATCTTACAGCTAGTAGACCAGATATAATGTTTGCTACATGTATATGTGCTAGATTCCAAGTTAGCCCTAGAGAGTCACACCTCACACTAGTAAAGAGGATTCTTAGGTATGTTAAAAGTTGTCCAAATCTAGGTCTCTGGTATCCAAAAGATTCAGCATTTGAGTTAACTGGATTCTCTGATGCTGATTATGCTGGATGCAGAATTGACAGGAAAAGCACCAGTGGAACTTGTCAGTTCCTTGGTGATAGACTTGTCTCTTGGTTTTGCAAGAAACAAACATCTGTGTCAACTTCAACTGCTGAAGCTGAATATATGGCTGCAGGCAGTTGTTGTTCACAAATACTGTGGATTCAAAATCAACTCCTAGACTATGGTTACAACTTAGAGAAGTCAAAAATCTTTTGTGACAATACAAGTGCTATCTCCATAGCTCAAAATCCAGTCCTCCATAGTAGGACAAAACAAGTGCTATCTCCTACACTCAGGCACACAGGAAGAAACATACTTTCTTCCTAAATCAGTTAGGAATGTTAGATGGAGGAAGTCTTAAATAATATCCAAGATTTTGAAAGCTAAAAATTGACCAAGACTAGGCAAAATTTCTGATTTTCCTTAGTGTCTAGAATTTTCTGATCTCTGAACTGCGCTCGACGATTTCCCAAAGATCGTCGAACGGAGTTCGACGATTTCATGAATCGTCGAACGGAGTTCAGCGCTCCTCTGATAGTATGAACTATCCCTTCTGGTCAACGATCGTCGAACGGCGCTCGACGATTTTGTTCACTGAACGATCGTCGAACGGAGCTCGACGCCTTTCCAGATCGTCGAACGGAGATCGACGATGTTGGAGTCTCTTCAGATTCCTTTAGAAGCCTCGATCGTCGAACTGAGTTCAACGATCTTTCCATTTCTGCGTCGAACCCTAATATAAAACTCATTTTTCGCCGTCGTTCTCTCTTGCGCTTTCAATTTCTCTGCAAAATTTTCTTCCCTCCAAACAGTTCTACCTTGGTCGTTTTGTTTGTTAAGTTTTTGCAGGTACCATGGCCGTCTCAGTCGCTGTCCTCGCCGCAATGAAATTTGATGCAGGATTTGACATTGATCTGGACTCCTTCAACACCACTGATCAAGTCTTCCAGGACATCCTAAGTTTATTCAAAGATCAGCATTTATCTGCCCTCATGACCACAAGAATCAAACTTGCCTCAGATGAAATAAAGGAATGGGTATATACTGCACACAACCTTGACAACAACACCATTGTTGGATCTATTGCTGGCACCCAGGTACCTCTGACCCCAACAGTCTTAACAGAGGTTTTTGGTTTAAGAAATGGTGAAGACTCTGCTGAACTATCTGGAGAAGAGTTTTCTGATATACTTGCCAGGATGGGTCATCCTGAGGGGAACCCTAGCAAGTTGTTTAAGAGGAACCTGTCAGTTGAATACAGGTTCCTGGCAGATGTTGTAGGCAAGGTCCTGTTGGCCAAACATTCTGCACATGACACCATCTCCAGACATCAGCTCTGCCTCATGGGAGCTCTGGTAGATAGGAAAAGCTTGAACTGGGGAGAGGTCTTCTTTGACCTGATAAAGAAAAAGATAAATAAAACCTTTGTGAATTTTGGAAGAATTCTGGGAGTCTTCCTTCAGGCAAAGTGCCCTACTCTGCTGGTCTCCTCTGGAGTGCACATCAATGCCTCCAAGAGACTCACCTGTGCCCTATTTGGGAAATGGGACAGGCAAATTAGCAAGCCCAGCAGGCCCTCTTCAACTGCCCCTTCAGGCACCAGGACTCACAGAGTCACTCCCCCCAGGTCTCTGCACCTGCAGAAGACCTGCCTGCTGCTAGTGCTGCTTCTCCTCCTCCTCCAAGTCCAACCCTACCTATTCCATCCACCACTCCAGCTCCCTCCACAATTACAATTTCCAGCCCATCCCCAACCTCTATTCCATCTCCAGCAACCATTTCATCTCCACCAGCAGACCACTTCCATCCCCTATTCTCATATCCCCCACCAGATGTCACCTCATCCCCATCCATACCATCCTTCACACTTCTGGATGAATCCTACATGGATGATTCCCCCTCCTCTCCTCCAGAATTACCATCCTCTTCAACATCTTTCCAAGACCTTCTCCACCACATTATTGACCAACCCACTTTCACTCCCTCCATATCCATCCCATTGTCCTCCATCTCCACAATCCCCTCTCCTGAGCCATTCATTCCACCATTCAGCCCTCCACCTCCAGCTTCTTCAGCCATCCCTGTACCCTCTACCTCTGCTCCTCTTCTTGAGCAAGTAGATCTTTCAGCCCTTGCTGACAAGTTGTATGAGCTCATTGCCCCCAGGCTCTCCCTTCTCTTGGAGGCCTCTTTAGCTCCTCTACACTTGTCAGTGGCAGCCCTCTCTGCCAGGCTTTCTTCTCTCCTTCCTCCAGCAGCCCCACCAGCAGTGTGCCTTGATACAGAGGTATCTGCATCCAGGCAGGGGGAGATGCCCTATGAAGCCAGCCTTCATGCTGCTACTGCTGCTGCTGCTGCTGCTCCTGTGTCTGCTGCCTCTTCTGCTCCAGTTGCTGCTACTACTCCAGTCTTAGCAATAGACCTAAGGTCTTTGCTATCTGCATTTGATACTGCATATTACAGCTACCTTCCAGAAGCCTCTGCTGTCCAGCCCTCAGAAGATCTGTCTAAGGCAATGGTGCCTTTCTCCAGCTGTGACCCCAACATTCTTTCCTCCTTTATACTCTCAGTGATGACTGCTGCTGCTGCTGATGAAGACAAGGCTGTATCTACTTCTGATATTGTTTTTGCTGCTGAAGAAGACAATGTTCCAACTGCTGCTGATGAGCCCATTTCCCAGGATTCTCTGATGACAGAGGCTGTTGTTTTTGAGACTGCTGTAGATGTTGTTGTTGTTTCTGAACCTGCTGCTGCCATAATTCCTAAAATAACCACTGCTGCTCCAGTACCTGTTGTTATATCTGCTGATGTATCTGTCTCTGTTGCTCCTTCTGCTTCTGCTTCTGCCCCATTAGCTGCTGTTCAACTGAAAGAAGATCTGATGAAAAGGATTGATGCTTTATATGATGCTCAAAGCTCTGAATCTGATGACTACAACACTGCTTCTGATGATTCTTCTGCCACCATTGCAAGGAAAAGGAAGGCAAGAAGTAAGGCAATGAAGAGGGTTCCACCTGCCAAAGTTAGAGATGATAATGATGTTCCTTACTATATTCTGCACAACTGCCCAATTACTGAGCATTGGATGCAGTTCTCTAAGAATCAGCTAAAGGCTATGAAGAAGAAAAGGAAGTATGAGAAAGGTTCCACTCAGTTCAAGCACCCTCATCCTCCTCCACCACCTCCACCTGATGCAGGTGCAGGTGGCAGCTCTGCAAGTTCAGGCCCAGCTAGAAGCCAGGCTCCCTACCAACCTCATGCTAGAACATATCAAAGGAAAAGCCAGTCTAGGGGCTCTTACTCTAGAAGGGGAGGATATAGGGGAAATCAAAGAGAGACTCAGGTTTACTCCAAAGGGCATTCCAGGCAGCATCCTTACTCTAGGGGAGGACATGTTTCTTCTGATACATCTTCTGGTCCATTCCCCTATAAGCTCAGAGAAACTGTGACTGCCAGGACTCCTCAAGATACTTATTCCAACAGGTATGAGCCACCTGTTCCTTTTGAGGACCCTGAGAAGAATCCTATGGCTTGGACTGCTAGAATGAAAGAGTTGGCTGCTTTAGATCAAATAAAGAAAGCCAGAGAGAAAGGCCTAGACACTTCCAACATCTCTACAATGTCAGAACAAAGACAGAAAGAATTAGAAAGATATGCCTCCAGTAAATTTTTTGATGCAGACAGGTACATGGAGTTGCATCCTGCTGCAGTGGTTCCAAGGACTTCAAAGCAAACATATTTGGGAGCAGCTGATGATACAAGATCCAACAAAGAAGCTTTAAATCCTAACAGAGAAATCAAAATGGTAAAAGGCAAAGAGAAGGAATAACTCTGTAAGGTGACAATTCTTGGTTTTTCTGACTGCTTTCTGGATATCATATTTATATATCTCTGTGATGGTTCTGTAATGTCTAGCTGCTGTTGTTTTTATGTTTTTCTGACTGTATGATGTTGTTTGATTTTCAAAGTCTGTAAATAGTTTTCCTAACCCAAATAGGGGGAGATTGTTGGAACACCCTATTACTAATTTGGGTCAGGATCACTATGTCTCTAGGAATCTGTGTTTTGACCTTCTGTATAGCTTAATAGGTCAATTAGAATTGAGTCTAAGGGTTAGAAGTCTAGGATTGGAAGCTGCCCTGAAGACCAAAGTTTTTCTGGAGACTAAGTCTAATCGTCGAGCTCAGCACGACATTTCGTCGAACTCCGGTCGACGATCGTCTAGCTCAACTTCTCAGATCGTCGAGCTCCATTCGACGATCGCTGAGCTCAAACCTCATAATATCGTCGAGCTCCACTCGACGATCGCTGAGCTCAACTTCTCAATATCGTCGAACTCCATTCGACGATCGCTGAGCTCAGGTCGACGATTTTGACTCTGCACTGGATCCTTATCTCTGAGCTCAGTTCGACGATCCTTGAGCTCAGATCGACGATTTCTTTGCTGCTTGCATTTTCCAGTTCGCTGAGCTCAGCTCGACGATAACAGAGCTCAGTTCGACGATTTCAGTTATCTTTCAGAATTCAAATTCAAATCAGATAGAAGTTATTCTGCATTTAATTCAGAAGATCTGCCAGCCATTTTCATTTACTTCTGGAGCAAGTTTCAAGGGATTTTTCAAGGAACAATTCAGTGGACTTTCCTTCAGAACAAATTATGCAATTAAGGCTGTAATCAATGCAGACCAACGGCTATCTTTGACAGAGTGATATTCTATTCAGGCTCAGAGAATAAAAGAGAGAATGCTTCTGAATCAAGAATAGAGAAGAGAACAGACAAGAACAAAAAGAGAGATTGACAAGAATAGGACACAACTCAGTATACAGAGACTCCTTGAAAATATTCTGTCAACAAGAATTTAGAAGAACACTCTTCAGAGAGATCAAGCTTTCAAACATTCTTCAGATCTCTTCAGCTCTTAAAGTGTTCAAGGCCAACATCATTTCAAGACTCCAGACACTCAACATTTCAGCTTGCTAAAATCATCTTTTGCTGGAGATATATCTTTGAAGGCCTATCACCCTCAGCAAAGCTCATCTTCCTGAAGATCAAGGACTCAGGGGGAGCTTTGACATCAATCCACTTAGTCCTCTCAGTTGATTGAGAAAGAGAAGACTGCCATAACTCTCTCACCCCCACTCTGTAAAGGGTTTTTCAAACTCCCTTCAAAAGTTTGAATCTGTTTTTTGAGCACCTTGTCAAAAGCTCATTGGTGGTAAGACACCTGATCAAAAACTCTGATTTGGTTTTTGAGCACCTTATCAAAAGCTCATTGGTTCCCAGGACACCTGATCAACTCATCCTGCAGTGGATTCCTACCTAGGGTGGTAGAAGAGTGGATGTACCCAAGTTTGGGGAACCACTATAATTCCTTGTGTCATCTGGTTCTGCATGTTTTCTTTTTGTTTTTGGCCTAGATTTTCTTGTGCTTAGTTTCTGCATAGCTTAGTTTTGTGATTAGTTTTATTTCTGCTTCCCTGCTTACACTCATTACAACAATTGTTGTAAAGCTTTGCAAAAGTTTTTCTTTATGTTTTAAAAAGCAACATATACTCTATTCACCCCCCTCTAGAGTATATGAGATCTAGTTTCCCCTTTCAAGGAGTACAAACAAGAAGCAAGAACTTAAACACAGTTCTTTACTCTAGCTTCTTATCTCAAGTGGACCCCAAGAGATTTGAAGAAGCTGTTAAGGACCCATACTGGATTGATGCCATGCAGGAGGAGTTAAGCCAATTCAGAAGGTGAAAGTCTGGGATTTGGTTCCAAAACCAAAGGGCCACAATGTCATAGGGCAAAGTGGATTTATAAAAACAAGCTTGATGAGAGTGGGATCATAGTGAAGAACAAGGTAAGACTAGTTGCCAAAGGATACAGACAGGAGGAGGGCATAGACTTTGATCAGACTTTTGCTCCAGTGGCTAGGTTGGAAGCTATCAGGCTATTCCTAGCCTATGCAACATATCAAGGCTTCAAAGTGTTCCGGATTGATGTTAAGTCTGCATTCTTAAATGGAGACTTAAAAGAGGAGGTCTATGTAGAATAGCCCTCAGGTTTTGTTGATCCACTCAATCCTAGTTATGTCTATAGACTTAGGAAAGCTTTATATGGGTTGAAACAAGCCCCAAGGGCTTGGTATAGAACCCTATCTACTTTGCTCGTTGAGAACAAATTCTCAAGGGGAAAAATAGACAAGACTCTATTCCTTAGAGAATCCAAAGGAAAGATTATCCTAGTCCAAATATATGTTGATGACATAATATTTGGTTCTACTGAGAATAACCTTTGTAAAAAGTTTGCAAAACTTATGCAAGGGAAATTTGAAATGAGCAGTATGGGTGAAATTAAGTTCTTCTTGGGTCTCCAAGTAAGACAGACTGATGATGGCTTGTCCATATCCCAGTCTAAGTTCAACAAGGATTTAATTAAGAAGTATGGTATGGAGTCACCCACTATCATGAGAACTCCAATGGGGACAAGTGTATCTCTTAGCAAATATGATGCAGGGAAACCTGTAGATGAAACTTTGTATAGAGGAATAGTTAGCTCCCTCCTATATCTGACTGCTAGTAGACCAGATATCATGTATGCTATATATGTCTGTGCTATGTACCAATCCTCCCCTAAATAATCTCATCTTACTGCTGTCAAAAGGATTTTGAGATATCTTAAGGACACACCTAATCTAGGCCTTTGGTATCCTATGAATAAAGATTTTCTACTAATGAGCTATTCAGATGCAGACTTTGCAGGTTGCAAAGTAGATAGGAAAAGCATAACAGGCACATGCCATATTTCTAGGAGGAAGACTGGTGTCTTGGAGCTTAAAAAGCGGACTAGTGTGGCAATTTCCACAGCTGAGTCTGAGTATGTTGCTGCAAGAAGTTGTTGTGCACAGCTGTTGTGGATACAACATTAGTTAGAAGATTATGATATTCAGGTAAGTAGAACTCCATTATTATGTGATTCTACTAGTGCTATTTCAATTGCTCATAATCCTGTTTCTTATAGTAGAACAAAACATATAGAAATAAGATACCATTTTCTCAGAGATCATGTAGAGAAAGAAGATATCTCTTTAGAATTTGTTAGTACTGATTTACAACTAGCTGACATGTTTACTAATCCTTTAGATGAAATTAAATTCAACAATTTCAAAATTGAATTTGGAATGTTGAACATAAATTAGTTTAACAAATTTGGCTAAGTAAAATTGTGTCGACACAAGAAGTTGTCTGTGTCGACACATAGTAGTTGGTGTCGACATTCCAGGAAAATGATGTCGACATATCTAGAAAATAGGTGTCGACATCCCAAAAAAGTGGTGTCGACACATCTAGAGAATAGGTGTTGACTCTTCAGAGAAGTTGTGTCGACACATCCAGAAGTTGTGTCGACACTAACAATCAATTAATGTCGAGACATTAGAAGTCTGTGTCGACACTTTTCAACAGTGTCGACACATTAAGAGAATTATGACGTGCCTTTTCACCTTCATTACTTAGAAAGGTATAAATAGGTCAACAACATAGTCTGTCGACACGCTCTCGAGAACAAAACCCTGTGTCGACAAATTCTCTCTTCTAAATTCAAGATTTCTCTCAACGCTAATGGACCAAAGCTAGAAGATATTGTCAACGAAGGCTATGAGCTGGTACGCAATGCCTTTGATAATGCGGAACCCGAAATTAAAGCAGTAGTAACCCTAATTGAAGAAAATGGGTAAGAATTTCTGGTATCTGAACCTACAAAGATTTGGAAGAAAGAAATACTCGATTTCTATGGCGCAGCTACTTTAGATTCTACTGGACTTAAGATCAAATCTACAGTTTAGGGAACTAAGGTTAAACATACTTTGAAGAGCTTAAGGAGAACTCTTCAACTCCCAAGAACATAAGAAGAAGAAGAAGTACCTCCATCCAAGACTAGGGAAGCACTTCAATGGTGTGGATTGAATCCCACCATGAAGATTGGATGTGCAATGAATAGAAAAGGAATGAATTAGCAAGGAAAATTCCTTTCAGAAGTGGTTGGAAAAGTAATTCTCTATAAGCCAGGGGGCATGATAGGATTTCAGTCTATATGTTCAGCCTGATGACCAGGATTATCTACAGAATAAACACAGATTGGTCAGCTGTAGTTTTTGAAAAGATTAACGAAAGTATTCAGAAGCCAAATCTGGGAATAATTATGAGTCTGTACTTGACTAGAATAATTCCTAAAGTTATGGAACAAACTGCTGGTTCAAAGATCAACCATATGTGGAAAATGGATATCAGGATAATATCCAGATGGGATAGGGTCCTTACTGAGGATATGCCTGATGAAGAGAGGCAAGAGATTCCTGAAAAATCTCATGCACAAGATATTGCAGATAGTGCTCAGGTGCAGGGGGAGCCTCAACTTGAGGAAGAGCCCACCCACTTGGAAAGTGAAATGGCTACACAAACTATTCTTGAGGTAATTCAAGAGGTTATTCAATCAATTCTCAATGATAAGGATGAAACACTAACTGAATCTTTGATTGATGCTGACTAGACCACACAACTCCACAGTCAAGCACAAGATGTTATCATGAAGGATACATCTACAGCTGTAGATGCTCCTGAGTTGGTGGTGCCTCAAGTCCCTACTCAACAAGAGTTCACCCTTGAAGAGTTATTTCCAGATATAGTACAAGCAAGAACTGAGGGGGAGCAAACTAAATTTGAGGGAGAGAAAGCAGATTTTGAGGGGGAGCAAGTTAACGTTGCGGAGGAGCAAGTAAGTACAGTGGGGGAGGAGCAAGAGACTCAGGGGGAGCAACCTAGGTCTGAACAGGAATTGCCTCCTAGTCCTAAGGAAAGAGTTGATATTGCCAGTACCTCTGCTTCAGAAGATGAAGCAGAAATTCAAGCCAAAAAGATGAAGCTGATGTTTTTCAAAAGGAGAAGCCAAAATTATAAAAGGGCTTTACAGTTGATATCCTTACAAGTAAAATTACATGAACAAAGGATAGCCATGAAGAATTATATGGATGAGACCCATAAAGATCTGTAATTCTCCTTGGCTCAAGATATTAAATCTATAAGATTTGAAGTAAATCTGTATAAGAAGGAAATGACTGATTGTTTCTATAAAGGTGGCAATGTTGTGGTTTTCCTAACAACACATCAAGAAAACATCGAGACTCAAGTTGATGATATAGATCTTAAGCAAGGCTATGTCCTAGAGAATCAACTTACAATGAATGATAATCTGACAAAATCATATAATGTGATTGTTACGGAAATGAAGAATATTGCTTCTGCCCAGACTGAAGCAAGGGCTAAAGCCAAGGCAGATTTTGATAAGCAATTACAGGAAGGCCTATGTTGGGTACATTGGTTTAAATGTACCTGATTTGAAGAAGCATTACCCCACTCAATGATATACATCAAAATGTATTTGATGTATTTTGAGTTGCCTTGTGCAGGTCAAGTATTTGCAGGGAAAGCAGAAAAGATTCTAAGTCCATGTGTCGACACCCAGGAGCAAAGTGTCGACACTTAAGAAGACTTGTGTTGACACCCAGGCATGCAGTGTCGACACTTGGAGTACTTGTGTCGACACCAGTGATGCAGAGTCGACACCAGACAGAAAGTGTCGACACAAGGAGCTGTGTCGACACTCAATGAAGAAAAGTCCAGTGAAGCCGTGTCAACACTTAGCAGTTGTGTCGACACCCAGAGGAACTGTGTCTACATCAAAAAGTGTCGACACTTGGAGGCTGTGTCGACGCTCCGCAAAAGTCAGCAGAGTCTAAGTATAAGTGTCGACATAATAAAGAATGTGTCGACACTCAGCAGAAGACTCAACACTTGAAGAAAGTGTCGACACAAGAAAGAATGTGTCGACACTCAGCAGAAGACTCAACACTTGAAGAAAGTGTCGACACAAGGAGCTGTGTCGACACTTAGCAAAGTTCAACAAAATTCTAAGTACAAGTGTCGACACTAAGGAGATGTGTCGACACTCAGCCAAAGTCTCAATAGATGAAGAATATGTCGACACAAGGAGCAGTGTCGACACTCAGCAAGTATCAACACAGAAGGCATGTGTCGACACCAAGAAGATGTGTCGACACTAAACAAGTTCAACACATGAAGATGTGTCGACACAAAGGAGTTGTGTCGACACTTACAAGAATTCAACAAAGAACTGAAGAACAAGGAGTTGTGTCGACACACAGTATCAGTGTCGACACAAATGAAGAAGCTGTGTCGAGAAGTGAATTCTACAACACAAGGAGTTGTGTCGACATCTTGAAGGCTAGTGTCGACACTTAGTCTACTTGTGTCGACACTTAGTCTATAAGTGTCGACACTTAAAGACAGACAGTCTCGACACTTTCAGACAGTTACAGATTTTTCAAGAACTGACTGGATGACTTGACAGCTACCATTCCAGCCGGTCTGCTGCACCTGTCAGAGATGTCAGAAATCAGTTAGGAACCGGACCAGCCGGTTACCATGAAGAAGGCCTATATATAGGCTTATACTGTCTACAGAAATTGATGATCATTAACAAGAAGAAGATTTAGCTATTCATTGAAGAATCAAGTGAAGATCTAAGAAGTTGGAGAGAGAGAGCTCCATCCAAGAAGACAGCCGTTGGAACCAGGCTGGGAAGAAGGGTTCAGACTTTGTTCTGAATCTTAAGTTGCAGAGATCAAAGATCAGCTATAGAAGAGAATCAATCCTATTGTGTTCTACATTCAAGAAGCTTTGAAGAAAGCCAAGTGAGATTGTTCTCAGCAGAGGTCTTCCAAGAACTCATCAAGAACCTATCAACTCATCTCTCTATTCAGAGTTGTAGGTATATACTCTTTGTATCATAAATATCTTGTAGGATCCTTAGGGATCTGAGTTTGTAAGCCTGTAATTATAAAGGCTGAGTGGTAGGGCCTGTGTGGCTGAGTGTAGGAGATTCTTATCTCTGAGTGTAGGCCTGTTGTGGCTGAGTGTAGGCCTCTTGTGGCTGAGTGTAGGCTTTATGAAGAAGCTGAGTGTAGGATTTGTGAAGAAGCTGAGTTGTAGGGCCTTGGGCCTGAGCTGTAGGAACCTGTTTTGGGGTTCTGAGTGTAAGATCTGAGGATCTGAGATAGTGGAGGAGTTTGGCCGAATCTAGTACACTACTAGATAGGCGAAGGGGGAAAGTGGATGTACCCAAACCTTGGGGAACCACTATAAATCTGTGTGTCTACTGTGTACATGTGTCATTCTGTGATTGCAGATTGATTGCTGTGAAAAAGTAGATATAACTCTGTGATAAAATCTGAATTCTGCCTAAAAAGTTAAAAAGATTTAAGTCACCTATTCACACCCCCCACTAGGTGATTAGGTACAATATCTTTCAGCCTAGCTGCTGTACAAACAGCTATTGAGCAATCTCAAAAGACCATTCTGTACAACTACTGAAGTTAATGTCATTCTATAAAGATGGTGTTAATTAGCTTGATAAACAAATCAGATTTCAGAAAGATAACCTCAGGGATCATATTGCCAGAGTAGTCATAAAGGGGGAGAGAGTGTTAGTCAAAGCTGGCTCAGATCATGCTAAATGGATATCTAATAGCATCAGAGCCACATTTTGATATCCACCCCTCTGTGATGATGATAATATAGCTGAGTTAGGTATACACCCTGCTTATTTTGGAGGTGATCAACCTGAAGTTGCTCAGGTCATTTACCCTCCAGCAGATTTTGAAATGATTCACCAAGAAGTACAGTTAATGTACAGCCCTCCAGAGGATAATAAAAATGTTATCATTGAGAAAGTTGACATGTCAGAGACAGATGTAAATAAGGAGCAAGAAGCTCAACTGTCAAAGAAGAGATTCAGAGAATAGGCTGACTTAAAGCCTGATTTTGAGCAGTGGTGTCCAACTTCCAGGAATATCATATTGATTGCCTGGAAAGCTGTAAAAGACAAGACCCATGATAGGGGCAAATGGTACACTAATCAAGAATGACAAAAGTATGAAGCTAGACAGGAAGCCATTCTATGGTATAGTTGAAAGGCAGAAGCTGGGAAGCTACCTCTTAATACTCATGAGCCTAGCAAATATTTCCCTAAGCCTTTTCATTATTTTGAAAGACAGAGAATAAGGGCTGAAGAACAAAAGAAGAAAGATCTGAAGGCCAAAAAGCCAGCTGAAGATACAGATGCTCCAGTACAAGCCAAAATCCAATCAGGCAAAGGCATAGTCATCAAGGAGCCAGACCAGCCTTATGATAGATTTACTAGATTTTATAACATTGTAAACTTTAGTGTTAAAAATCTATGTAAACTATTATTAAAGAAACTTTTGAAAGTTAAAACAAAACAATATTTAATGCTCATTGTGTTAGCATTATTATTCTGTGATGATATCTTATATATGTTTTGTTTAAAAGTTACCCTGTCATATAATGTTTTTGTACATCATCATATGCGTTTGTTATGAATGGTGTATGTCATTGACTAAGGGTTATGACTTCTCCAAATAGGGGGAGATTATTGGGTACATTGGAAAATGTGTAACAGATTTGAAGAAGTCTCACCTTACTCAATAATATGCATCAAGATGTATTTGATGTTGTTTTGAGTTTATATATGCAGGGTAAGTAAATGCAGGAATGCAGGAAAAAGTTTCTAAGTCCATGAGTCGGCACCAAAAGAAGTTGTGTCGACACTTATGAAGGCTTGTGTTGACACTGGAGAAAAACTTTGTCGACACTTGGAGTTAATTATGTCGACACTTGGAATGGCTGTGTCGACACCTGAAGAAACTGTGTCGACATACAGAGGCAGTGTCGACACACAGAGAAGCAAAGTCGACATCAATTGTGTCGACATACAGAGGCAGTGTAGACACACAGAGAAACTTAGTCGACATCAACTGTGTCGACACGTAGAGGCAGTGTCGACAAATAGATGCAGTGTCGACACATAGAATACTTTATCGACATTAACTGTGTCGACACACAGGACTTGTGTCGACACACAGCAGAGTTTCAACAAAGTTAAAGAGAAGAAGTGATCGTGTCGACATATAGAATTAGTGTCGACACATTCTACAAATGCTGTGTCGAGAAGTAGTGTCAACACCAAAGGAGCTGTGTCGACACCACCAAGGCTTGTGTCGACACTAAGTCTACTTGTGTCGACACATGATGAAGTTCAGTCTCGACACTTTGCTGACAGAGTTAGAGTTTCAACAAGTGACTGGATGACTTGAAAGCTGCCATTACCAACCGGTCTACTGCAACTGTCAGAGCTGTCAGAAGTTTGTTAGAAACCAAATGAGCCAGTTACCATGGAGGAAGTCTATATAAAGGCATTCTCCATCAACAGATAAAAAGATTGGTGATAGAAGACAGATATACTAATAGAGAAAAGAGTATTCTAATACAGAATACATAAAAACAAAAGAAGATTTTTGTTAGAAGATTAAAGAAGAAGTTGGAGAGAGAGAGAGATCCATCTATTGAAGTGAAGAAAGGGACTTATATCAACAAGTCTCTCAAGTGCAGATACTGAACCAGTCTGCCAAGAAGGATTCAGATTGAGATCTGAATTTTAAGAAAGAAGCTGATTGAAGATCAAATTCAAAGGAGATCAACCCTACTGAGTACAGATTCAAGAAGGTTTGAAGAAAGCTAAGAGTGGTTGTTCTATACCATCAAATTCTTCCAAGAACTGATCAAGAAGTCATCCATCCTTTCTCTCTCTACCAGGGTGGTGGTAAAATACATTATTAAATCTATTTTTTGTAAGCCTGATTTATAAAGGCTGAGTTGTATGAGATTAAATCTCTGAGTGGTAGGCCTTATTGAAGGCTGAGGTAGGGCTGTGATCCTGAGTTGTAGGAGATTGTTATCTCTGAGTTGTAGGCCTTGTTGAAGGCTGAGGTAGGGCAGATTTCCTGAGCTGTAGGAGTGTGGACTCACTCTGAGTTGTAGGAGCCTTGTTTGGGTTCTGAGCTGCTGTAAGATCTTAGGATCTGAGGTGAAGGAAATAAGTTAGGCCGAATCTAGCACACTGCTAGATAGGCTAAGGGGAAAAGTGGATGTACCCAGACCTTGGGGAACCACTATAAAAACTTTGTGCAATCTGTGATTGTGTGATTCTGTGAATTCTGTACTGTGTTAGCTGTAGAATTAAATATTTCTGATTAATTAACTGAATAGATATTATGCCTTAGAAGAAAAAGGAATTACACCTATTCACCCCCCCTCTAGGTGTTTAGGAACTAATTCTTTCAGTGTGCCTCCCCCGCCCTTGGACCTCTCTTGGCCGTGCTTTTACCGTTTTACACTCGGGGTGGAATTTCCTCTTTAACCCCCGGTGTGGATGTTTTATATTGGCCCAAGGCCTATTTGGCGTTGGGGTATTGTTGACATTTTGGTCCGAGGGATTGGGAAAACTATAAATATAACCTTAGGGGTGCCTTGGAGAGCATTGCATTTTCAGCCACCAAAACCCTTTACTCTCTTCCTCCAAGGCACCTAGCTCGGCATTGGCTAGGGAGGGGAAGTGCTCTTGTGCCCTTCCGGGTATATGGTGGGACCTCCATGCTAGAGTCGATGGTATGTTCCTAGCTTCCCAAGTCTTTGGTCCGTGACATTCCCCCGAGTGTAGTAGGTGTTAGGTCACCCCTCTTTTTGGACCCCGAACTCCACAGTGGTGAATTTTGGCTTCAATAGGAATCAATAGGGACAAGCATCAGGCTCAATTGATCACGATCGGGTGAAGAAAATTCCTGATTTCTGGGTGAATTTCAACCTGTCGGGATCGGCGAAAGTGGCCCCTCCAGCGGCTGTGCCTCCATCTAACGCCACCACCTCTAAAGAGGTGGTGGTGGTAGTGGCTGGTCGGGGAGCTGGTTGGGTTGCCGACGGTAGCAACTGGAAACAGCAATAGAAATAATGAATCCTGGCAGCTAGCGCGCCGAAGAAGATGACCAGATGTCGTCCATTCCTGAGCCAAGATTCCTGCGCCGTGATTTAGATCTTAGGAATTATTTAATTTCATTTCATTAATTCTGTCACATATTATGCTATTGATGTTTTTAATTATTAAAAATACCTAGAGACCTTTAGTAAAAAATGGTAAACATCAAAGTTGTATCCCTAGGGGTGTACTTTAATTTAAAATTGGTTTGAACAAATTTGGATGTCTCGTTTGACCAGTGCACTCATTTTGGTGGGGTCTATACCTAGGGTTAGTCAGAGACTAAAATGAGTGCCCCCACTCCATCTCTTGTCCAAATGACTTAAAATTTGGACAGGGAGTCATTCTAACGACCTAGGAACTGTTTAAAAATGGGAATTTTTGGAGATACATTTTTTATAGTTTTTGGAAAAATTTATTAAATCATGTACAAATTAATTAGGTGTCTTAAACACCTCAAAAACCCCCAAAATTTTGACGGGTGATCCAGGGGAGTATTTTAGGTCTCTGGTAAAAAGGTCACCCCCTTTAAGGTTTAATTTGATAGGGAAGTGGTGTAGCCCAAGGTTGACCCTTTTAGGTCAAAATTAGGGCCAAGTTCCCTAAGTGCTCTTGAGTTGGCCAACCTCACCCAAAGGTGAGGGATCTTGGCACTCAGATATATTAGCACACAAAATACCCCCTCCACTACTATTGGGTTGAAGTTGAAGGGTAGTGCCCTAGGACACTAGGGTAGGTGCTATGTGTGCAAACCTAGGGTTGAAGGTCAAGGGGTCAAGTGACCTTGAAATGACTTGAAACTTGGTGGAGAGGACTTTAGGGTTGTCAAGGGCATCTGTAAAAATATCATAAGATTTAGAGGATGATAAACTCCACAAAATGCTAACCCTAATTTCGGGCACAAATTTTATACATGTATGATAGGCCATCAAGACTTTATGAAAAGTTGTGAAACTAGGGTAGTGTAGTCATAAGGTTAATATGAGCCCCTGCTAATTTTATTGGAATTTTTGGAATAACAGTTTTAGAACATCCTTTGTAATAAATGGATTTGCCTTTGATAGTCATTTGTTTATTATGTTTTAACTATTCATTGGAAAATTATGTGAATTAGGCAGGGGGTGTTTTAGGTCATTATACTCATATCTGAATTTTATTATAATTTTTAGATGTTTATTCTCAATAGTTACTTCAGAAGCCTATAATTTTGAAAGTATTTTCAAAAATAGATTCAGAGCTAAATGTTGGGTAAAACATTGTGAAACTTCAACAAAATTATAGTTATGGCATTATGCTCATGTGGAAATTTTATCATAATTTTTAGATGAATATTTTCAAAAGTTGCTTCATTACTTTATGAAAGATGGTTATTGATAATAATTAAAATTAGAGTTTATTATTTACTAAAAACTTTGGAAACTTGGTCAGGATTGTTTGTAGGACATTTCAATCATATTTGAATTTTCTCATAATTTTTGGATGTAAATTTGCAGCACTTGTTTCCTTGATTAATAAATAAGTGTTTACATTTTAAATTTTGGATTAGGGGTCTAAATCTTGCAAAACAAATTGGGAGATTTGAATTTACTGTCTATTAGTTGCCTAGTATTTATCATAATTTTGTGGAGCATTTGGTTTGGCTATAAAATCCACCTCATATTCAAAACTAGGGCATTTGGATTTTTAGGGAAAATAAATAAAATATCTATTTAATTAGGCAAATTCCAAGTTTCTGGATTTAGACTAAATATGTCATGATAGGACCTCATTAATTATCTTAGCATTATTGGATGAAAATATGGAGTGCCTCCTATCATGTACATCACATAGCTTAGGTTGGTCTGCATTTAGTAAAACTGCAGAAAATGTGATGGCATTTGAATAGGGCATATGGGTTGGGTTTAATAGTTTCTGGTTTGGGTAAAATGAAATTGAGTTCACCATTGGAAGTTGGGATGAGTAGAGTGTTGGCTCTACTATGTTAAGGTGGTGCTCGGGATCGACGAAAGATCGTTTTTCCTGTGGAGGGAGAGAGAGGGTCAAAACACACTTGGATTAGATCCAGAGTAATATAAAAGGGATCGGGAACCGGGTATTGGCAAATAATAGTGAGTGCCTTCCGAAAGGGATCTTTGGGCTTCTACTCATCTTACTTCCTAGTGCCCTCGAGAACCCTTCACTGGGTATGCCTTGGCCAGTCCTGGGCAAACCAAAACTGTATGCAAAATAAACTACAAGAGTAACTAGCATAACTATGGATTCACATTCACTCACCTCGATGTATCAGGATTTTAGGTTGGGTCGCATGGGCAGTAGGCTCGGTGGTTTGGATGATGGGAAGGTTGGCCCGATGAGCTTTGGCTCGGTTGTCAATTGTGATGGACGGGATGCTCCGGGGAGCTTTGGTTCGGTAGCTTATACATAAGGTTACATGTGCATAAGTATAAGGTGGTGGATCTTCGGTATTGGAGGGTCGATGCACTGACGCCAATACGTTGGCTCGACAAGTGTGGTTTTGCACTTTGCCAAGATAAGTCTGGTGCACTTTCCGGCAAAGAGTATGCAGGAGCTCCGCTTACTGCACCAGTGTTGAGGCGTACGATAGGTCTGACTAGTAGTGCAATTACCGGTTTAGAGATGGGCGAGGCCCAACTCACCGCTTTTGTTTGCCACTACGGAGGTATCCTTGGAGGTTAGGCTCCAGAAAGGGGGAACTAAAGGTCTGTGTGCATAGAGTCAAGTGGGTGTGTTGCACTTGCATGTTCACATCATGGCATACTAGCATGACATAGCATCAACATTGCGTATAAACGATGTCACCTATTGTATAAAGTGGTATGAGATGCTTTATACAATATGCCTAGCAAAATGATCCCTTAGGTTATAAGTTTGGGTAGCATGCTTATAAGTTATTGTTATTTTACTTTGGATGTTTACCACTTGCTTTTAACCGACATAACATCGTATAAATTGGTATGGGACTCTTTATACGATGGGATCCTTGCAGAATACCCCTTAACGTATAAGTTTGTATGGTCATTCATATAAGTTAAGGTTATATGTTTCTTGTTTACCTTTCTCAGACTTACAACTTTACTCTACCTGTTTATATAGAACTGTTAGACTCATTCCGCCGTCACATGCTACTTTGTTACTCTCCAACTTCATTACCTTCCCTTTCCTCCTCCCCGCTCGGTGCCTAGGAGACATGGGGGAAGGGGCAGGGGATGATAGGACTTAGTCTTTTAGACTAATGGTTTTCGGACCAATTCATTTTAGGGGATCGTGGAGCCCAGCTTGGAGGTACAGCCCCGGAGGTCGGCACTCTTGGAGATGGGACAGTCTAGCACCGGAGTTCAGACAGCTGGGATAGTGAGTACCGTTCGCTTGTAGTTGTTATCGATTTGCTTGCACGATGAGTGAATTGTATTGAGGACTTTGATGTATCAGGCATGAGCCCTATTTCCAGTACTTTTATTATTATTTTTGTGGACTCTCCCTTCGTTGAGGATTATTACAATATATGTGATTGTTGTGTTAGACTTCTATTTCATGTACTCTCATACTTTTGCTACTATTTTGTGATCGATATGGCCGGCAGGATCAGGGTTTTGTAGTGACGACCTTCCCGGGCGTGATGCTGTCACCGCAAAGCGGCGATTCTGGGCCTAAGACCTCGTGATTTAAAAAGAAAAAAGGGGTGTCTTACAAGTGGTATCAGAGCAGACCTCGATCAAAAAGGTAGCAGTCCACAAACCCTGGGTCACCCCCGCACGATTTTAGTTTGGAGGCAAACTAAGCAGTGGACTGCCCATATGGGTAATCACATGAAAATTGTGCACATTAAATTAGGTTTTGGTCTATTACTTACAAATGATCTTTGTTACGCAGCCTCCGGCATAGCCAACACCACAAGGTGTAGACCAGCATAATATGAATATTACACCACCTCCCCACGTCCCCACTCCACTTCTACAGTCAGAGATGGGGCAGACTTTGACAGTCATACCTGAGGCTTTCAGGGCCCAGCAGGTTCCGGCTGCGGAGCCCAACCCGGGGGACAATTGGCTGAGCATCTTCCGTGGACTTTCTCCCCGATCTTACTTGTGGACAGAGTCGGCTATACGGACAGAGGAGTGGGTGGATATCATGTATGAGATGCTGACCGGGATACGGTGCCCATGGGAGGAGAGGGTGCCTTTGGTGGTCTCTTGCTTGGAGTCCCATGCCAAGAGATGGTGGAAGACACTGCTGGATACAATATTTATTGATCGAGAGGTTACAGACATTACTTGGGAGGACTTCAGGGCAGCATTGTTGGATCACTTTGTTCCGCAGTCGGCCAGAGATGAGCTGGAAGAAAAATTTCTACAATTAAGTCAAGGCAACAAGATGGTGGTGGAGTACCACCGGGAGTTCAATCATTTAACCTGGTTTGAGGACTCCTATCAGCTGGATGAGGATAGATCCACCAAGAGGTTTTATAAGGGCCTACGAGATGATCTGAGTGAGGCTTTGCTATTCATATCCAATGGACCTATACCTCAGATATTGGAGATGGTAAAGAGGATTGAGCCAGATTAGCAGACGACTCGAGGCCGTAAGTGGCCAATAGAGGATCAGGGCTGGGGACCCAGAAATGATCAGCGAAGGGGCCGCATTGCTGATGCAAGAGATGGGAGAAGGGCAGAGGACTAACCTCGTCAGGAGGTGAGACAGGAGCCGAGGGAGCTGGTGGTAATAGCTCCTCAACCACTCCAGATGCGGGGAAATGCAGAGACCCGGGGGAATGGCATATCCCCCGCCCGAGTGCTACTACTGTCAGTAGGTGGGGCATATTCGGAGAAATTGGCCCATGAGGGGAGCACCACTACCAGCACCGCCAACTGCCCCGCCTGCACAATAGTTTGGAGGCCGAGGACATAGATACCTGGGCGAAGACCGCAGGTAGGATAGGGAGCAAGTGTATGCCCTGGATCTGGCACAACCTCGGAACCCGGAGCAAGTAATAATAGATACGCTAGTAATTATAAGTTCTTTTCTTTCCTAAACAAGCTACTCAGGGATATAAAAATGTTAGAACTAGGAAGGAAAACCATAACTAGATTTCTAAAATATCTAACCACCTCAGGCATACTCTTCATCAACGGCAAGCCTTCTTATATGTTATTCGATATGGGTGCATCACACTCATTCGTATCGGAAGCCTTCGTGGAAGGACTACAAGAAGTGATGCGATATATAGGCTTGATGATGACGGTGCGACTACACGACAGATCGGAGTTGTTCACCTCCGCCAACTGCAACATGGAGGCGATGATCGGCGGAAAGGCATTTGAAGCACCAGTGACGATCCTAAGGATGCCAGCCTATGATATGATCCTAGGAATGACAGGGTTGCATTGGACCCGTACCCAGATCGACTTCCAGTCAAATACGATCACCATGAGGCATAGGTATTCCTATGTCGTCATCGAAGGTATTAGAACAACCATCCCTCTCCTGTTATCATCTGTGCAGGCCGTCAATGCCCACCTATAGGGAATTGTACTCTATGAAGTGTTGTTTGAGATGGCCGAGGCCAAGGGTTTCATTGCTAGTATCCTGGTGGTGCGGTATTTTACTGACGTGTTCCCAGAGAAGCTGTCAGGGCTACCCACGCACTAGGAGAAGGACTTCTAGATATAGCTCGTGTCAGGGGCTAATCCGGCATCTAGAGCTCCTTACCAGATGGACCCGAAGGAGTTGGCGGAGTTTCGAAGCAAGCTGCAGGAACTAGTGGAAGCCGGATTTGTCCGGCTGAGCTCTTCACCGTGGGGAGCCCCGGTGTTGTTCGTCAAGAAGAAGGACGGGACACTCAGATTATGCATCGACTACCGAGCTCTAAACAGACTGACAGTCCGGAATACCGTTACACTGTCGAGGATAGATGAGGAGTTTGACTAGCTGGAGGGGGCACATTTCATTTCAAAACTTGATTTGAGGTTGGGTTACTACCAGCTGTGGATTCAGGAGGACATTCCGAAGATTGCCTTTAGTATCAGATATGGGTTGTTCGAGTTTACCGTAATACCCTTCGGGCTCACGAATGCACCATCGACACTCATGAGCCTCATGAACCCGGTTTTCAAGGCTTATCTGGATGTGTTCGCCATCGTGTTTATTGACGACATCCTCATTTACTCGAGGACAAAGGAGGAGCACACACGACATCTGACACTGACTCTAGAGAGACTTTAGGAGCACCACCTTTATGTGAAGTTCAGCAAATGCCAGTTCTAGTTAAATGAGGTGGCCTTCCTAGGCCACGTTATCAATGGAGCCGGATTGGCAGTGGACCCATCTAAGATTTAGGAAGTTTAGGATTGGCTGCCACTGAAGGCGGCCACAGACGTGGAGAGTTTTCTAGGACTTGCCGGTTATTACTGGAAGTTCGTAGACGGATTCTCTCGAATTTCCCTCCCACTCACATCCCTGACGAGGAAGGATGTGCCCATTGTCTGGACCCCGCAGTGCGAGATGGCTTTCCAGGAGCTGAAGAATCGACTCACCTCAGCACCTATCCTTGCCCTTCCTTCGGTGAAAGAAGGATTCTAGATCTACACCGAAGCTTTCTACCAGGGAATGGGTGCAATGCTGATGCAGAAAGGCCATGTGATTGCTTATGCTTCCCGCCAGCTGAAGAAGCATGTGTAGAACTACCCTGTTCATTACTTGGAGATGGGAGCGGTCATGTTTACTCTGAAGGTCTGGCGGCAAAACCTCTATGGTGTCCACTGCGACATATATTATGATCACAAAAATTTGAAGTATGTGGTGGACACACAGAAGGAGCTGAATATCAGACAGAGGCGATGTGTGGAGTTTCTAGCAGATTTCCAGTATGAGATGCACTACCACCCAAGGAAGGCGAATGTGGTAGCCGATGCGCTGAGTCGGAGAGCCTCCAGCTCCAGAGCTGTGCCCCAGATTATGTCCATAGAACTACTACATAGATTAGAAGATATGCACATCGCACTAGTATTGTTTGATGACCCCAAGCTCTATGACAAATATTTAGCCGCGATGAGCACCACAAATGACATTCGAGGACGAGTCATAGATGTGCATAGTCAGGATGCCAAGCTGGAGCCAATATTTTGGGCCTTAGAGGCAGGCACTGCTGGAGATTACACACTCAGGGATGGCCGTGTATACTTCAGAGGACGGGTTTACATATCAGAGGGAGACCAGCTTGTTGGAACCCTAGTTCTGATTTGGGCAAGGAACACTATTAAGAATATTAGATTGACCCAACATGTATAGTCTTGGGTCATAGGACTATTTCCAGTACAGGTCTTTCAGAAGAACTCTCCAGAATTGCTGAAAGAAATCTGAACAACAGTTAAGACAAACTCAGAGAATCAGATCGATGATCGTCGAATGCAGTTCGACGAACGGCGATCTACGGTCGACGAATTCTGAGTTGCTTCACCGAACTCAGGTCGACGATCTCAAGACTCAAGCAAGGCTGTGTTGACCCATCACAGCAACCGTGTCGACACTCAACAGTTTCTCAGCTCGACGAACACAGAAACTGAGCTCGACGAACTGCAAGCTCCGGTCAACGAACGCTGGCAAGATATTCAGCTCGACATATCTAGCTAAGTTCGACGAATGTCGAACTCAGGTCAACGATCGATGAACTCGACGAAAGTTCAGGTCGACGATTTCTGTGCAATCAGTAACAGTTGGCAGAATTAATTGAGGATTAATTACAGTCAACATTCCCAGTGAAAATATCCATTCAAATGGATAGTTATAGAAGAATTAAGTTAGGATCAATTTCCAAAGCATCTTCCACTCTTGGGAATGTTCCTTCCGCCATCAAGATTAAGGAATTCAAATACAGAGTTTTGAATACAGAGAAGAGAAAAACAGTGAACAGAACGACAAAAAAAGGTTTTCTACAGAATAGGAGGAACTCTACAGCATCAATTAAATAATCATCAGAGTTCTTCATCTGATCCAGGCTTTCAAGAGACATCTAATCAATATCAGTCTAAGAAGCCTGCGGGAGACATCATCAACTGTGAAGGCCTATCACCCTGCAGCAAGGCTTCCAGATTTTCCCTGAACCAATCAATATCTCAGGGGGAGCCTTTGCTAATATCATACTCACTTGAATCTTCTCTCTGATTGTTGACAGAGAAGATAAAATCACACTCCTTCCCCCTCCTGTATAAAGGGTTGTCATCTCCCTTCAAAAGTGATTCCTGGTTGCAAGTCTCCTTACCAAAAGACTTGAGTTGGTTTTTGGGGACCTGATCAAAACCCATTGGTGTCAGGCACCTGATCAAAAATCTGAGTGGATTCCTACCAAGGGTGGTAGAAGAGTGGATGTACCCAGTTAAGGGGGAACCACTATAAAATCCTTTTGTCTCTTTTCTGGTTGCTTGCTCTTCTTGTCTTTACTTTTATTTTAAGTTAAGATATATCCTCTCACTTTCAATTGGTATTAGAGGCAGGTTGGTTACTTTGGTTGTACAGGCTAACACCTGAACCAAAATGATCTGATAGATCTTAAATATCTTTAGAGTTATCATGGCACAAATTGATGAGTTTTCAAGCACCAGACTCCCCCTGTGCAATCTAGCTATGCATGCACTATAGAAGACAAGGATTAGATTTTATATGGACTCCATTGATGAAAACATATTTAAATCTATTTTGTCAGGTCCAGCTCAACCTCAGAAAACAACAAGTCCAAATGCTGTTCCATCATCTCAATGGACAGATGCCCAGAAAAAATGAAGATTGCTGATGCACAAGCAATGAACATTCTGGCACAATCAATGTCTGATGATATTTTTGAGGAACTTGTTGAATGTTTATCTGCAAAAGAGATGTGGGACTCCATCACAGCAATGACTGCTGGATCAGCAAAAGAAAGAATATTTAATGTTGAATCCTGGAGTGACTCAGATGCTTCATCCTACACGACTGAAGATGAAGAAGAGGCAAGAGCAAGAGAGTTTTGCCTAATGGAAATAAATGCTTCATGCAGTAGACATGATGAAGAATCAGTCTCTGATGAAGAATCATAATGTGAATCAGAAGAGGATCAGAAAATTTGTGTTCAACATAGTTCGTCGAACGGAGCTCGACGAAAACTACACTCTTCGTCAAACTCAGGTCGACGATCTCTGGACAGAGATTTCTAGTCAGAAAATCTTGATCGACGAAATAAATACCCATTGTCGAACCAAGAACGACGAACTCAGATCGACGAAAATATTTTTCGTCGAACTCAGAATTTCAAAACAGAAATTTGTATCCTTTTGACAATTATAATCAAACTGAATATTCTTTTATTTCTGATTATTATAAAAGAGAACCAGGACCCAAGGTAATCTGGGTCCACACCTCCTAACATCTCCCTGTAGGAAGAGATTCACCCCAGCTAATACAGAGGATATATCAGTGGCTATTGGATTTGGGCAAGGACATGTATATAGGGGGAGCTTGTTTGTTTTACCACAGAGGAATAGTGGTCTCTCCTAGTAATCAAAAGCTATGTTTCTAGCCAATATAGAGGACAACTCAGTGGCTGAAGAGAGAGGTTGTTAACTCTCTAAGTTATGATCCTAATCAGATTTGGGCAAGGCAAAGTTACTCCAGAAACAACAGCAACAACAACAGCAGAAGTACATGATCCAGATTTAATTGTATTTAATTTCCTTGTATTTTACTTATATTTATGTAAATACTGTCTTTACCCAAATAGGGGGATATTGTTGGAACCCTAGTTCTGATTTGGGCAAGGAACACTATTAGGATATTAGATTGACACAACATGTATAGTCATGGGTCATAGGACTATTTCTAGGATAGGTCTTTCAGAAGAACTCTCCAGAATTGCTGAAAGAAATCTGAACAATAGTTAAGACAAAGTCAGAGAATCAGATCGACGATCGTCGAATGTAGTTCGATGAAGGCGATCTCCGGTCGACGAATTCTGAGTTGCTTCACTGAACTCAGGTCGACGATCTCAAGACTCAAGCAAGGCTGTGTCGACCCATCACAACAATTATGTCGACACTCAACAGTTCTCTCAGCTCGACGAACACAAAAACTGAGCTCGACGAACTGCAAGCTCCGGTCGACGAACGCAGGCAAGATATTCAGCTCGATAAATCTAGCTAAGTTCGACGAATGTCGAACTCAGGTCGACGAATCGATGAACTCGACGAATGTTCAGGTCGACGATTTATGTGCAATCAGTAACAGTTGGCAGAATTAATTGAGGATTAATTACAGTCAACATTCCCAGTGAAAATAGCCATTCAAACGGATAGTTACAGAAGAATTATGTTAGGATCAATTTCCAAAGCATCTTCCACTCTTGGGAATGTTCCTTCCGCCATCAAGATTAAGGAATTCAAATACAGAGTTTTGAATACAGAGAAGAGAAAAACAGTGAACAGAACGACAAAAAAGGTTTTCTACAGAGAAGGAGGAACTCTGCAGCATCAATTAAATAATCATCAGAGGTCTTCATCTGCTCCAGGCTTTCAAGAGACAACTAATCAATATCAGTCTAAGAAGCCTGCGGGAGACATCATCAACTGTGAAGGCCTATCACCCTGCAGCAAGGCTTCCAGATTTTCCCTGAACCAATCAATATCTCAGGGGGAGCCTTTGCTAATATCATACCCACTTGAATCTTCTCTCCGATTGTTGATAGAGAAGATAAAATCACTCTCTTTCCTCCTCTTGTATAAAGGGTTGTCATCTCCCTTCAAAAGTGATTCCTGGTTACAAGTCTCCATACCAAAAGACTTGAGTTGGTTTTTGGGGACCTGATCAAAACCCATTAGTGTCAGGCACCTGATCAAAAATCTCAGTTGATTCCTACCAAGGGTGGTGGAAGAGTGAATGTACCCAGTTGAGGGGGAACCACTATAAAATCCTTCTATCTCTTTCATGGTTGCTTGCTCTTCTTGTCTTTACTTTTATTTTAAGTTAAGATCTATCCTCTCACTTTCACAGGTCCGGGAGGATATCATGATGGAGGCTCACTACAACCGGTAATCGGTACTCTCGGGATTTCCGAAGATGACTGCGGATCTGAAGAAGACCATGTACTGGCTAGGCATGAAGAAGGATACCACCTACTTCATGACCCATTGCGAGACATGCCAACTTCTGACGGTGGAGTGCAGGGACCCCGCAGGATTATTGTAACCACTCCCAGTATCGGAGTGGAAGTTCGATGATATCGCAATGGACTTCATGCATGGGCTTCCCCGATCGCTGATGGGGAACGATTCAATTTAGGTAATCGTCGACCGGCTGAAAAAGGTAGCCAGATTTATCCCGATCAGGAAGGATGACTCGATTTGTGAGCCTGTGCGAAGTTTGTGGAGTAGTTTGTTCATTATCATGGCGCGCCCAGGATGATCGTGTCAGATCAGGATGGACGGTTTATGTCCAAGGAGTGGCGATCAGTACAGCCCTATTTGGAAAATCGGCTGACATTCAGTATAGCTTTTCATCCCCAAACTGACGGGCAGATGGAATGCACCAATCGAACTTTGGAGGATCTGCTTCGTCTATGCATTCTGGACTACGGAGAGCCTTGGGAGAAGCTGTTGCCACTGGTCGAGTTCTCTTATAACAACAGCTACCAGTGCAGCATAGGGATGGACCCTCATGAGCTTCTATACGGATGAAGGTGTTGGACTCAGTTGTCATGGATACAAGAAGAGGACCCGAAGGTGCTGGGCTCGGAGTTTGTTGAGGACAACGAGGCTTTGGTGAGGCTGATACGGGATCGGATGCTGGAGGCGCAGAGCAGGAAGACCAGGTATTACGACGCGAGACACCATCAGGTAGAGTTTCAGGTTGGAGACCGGGTATTCTTGAAGATCCGACCGAAACATAGAGTTTCATGGGTGTGAGGTCGGAAGAAGAAGCTCAGCCCGAGATATATGGGGCCTTATAGGATACTGGAGCGGATCGGTCCCTTAGCATACAGGCTGGAGCTGCCACCGGAACTGGAGGGCCTGCACGACGTTTTTCATGTCTCCTCCGTGAGGAGAGCTCTACTATGGCCGGAGCTGCAGATCACGACTACAGATGGGCCTATAGCATCGGATGATAGCCTATGATCTGATCCTAGGCATGACATGGTTGCATTGGAAACATGCCCAGATCCACTGTTAATCAAAGAGGATCACATTGAGGCATGGGGATTCCTATGTCGTCATCGAAGGTATTAGACCTACTATCCCTCTCTTGTTATCATCTATGCAGGCCGTCAAGGCCAACCTGCAGGGAGAAGAGGTCTATGAAGTGCTGTTTGAGATGGCCGAGGCCAAGGGTTCCATCTCTAGTGTCCCGGTGGTGTGGGATTTTACTGACGTGTTCCTAGAGAAGCTGTCAGGGCTACCCCCACACCGGGAGAAGGACTTCCAGATATAGCTCGTGCCGGGGGCTAAGTAGGCATCTAGAGCTCCTTATCAGATGGCCCCAAAGGAGTTGGCGGAGTTTCGAAGCCAGCTGTAGGAACTAGCGGAAGCCGGATTTGTCCGGCCGAGCTCTTCACTGTGGGGAGCCCCGGTGCTGCTCGTCAAGAAGAAGGATGGGACACTCAAATTATGTATCGACTACCGAGCTCTGAACAGACTGATAGTCTGGAATACATATCCACTGTCGAGGATGGATGAGCTGTTTGACCAGCTGGAGGGGGCGCATTTATTTTCAAAACTGGATTTGAGGTCGGGCTACTACAAGCTGCGGATTCAGGAGGACATTATGAAGACTTCCTTCAGTAGCAGATATGGGTTGTTTGATTTTATCGTGATGCCCTTCAGGCTCACAAATGCACCATCGGCGTTCATGTGCCTCATAAACCGGGTGTTCGAGGCATATCTGGATGTGTTCGTCATCGTGTTTATTGACGACATCCTTATTTACTCGAGGACAGAGGAGGAGCACACATGACATTTGACATTGACTCTAGAGAGACTGCAGGAGCACCGCCTTTATGTGAAGTTCAGCAAATGCCAGTTCTTGTTGAAGGAGGTCGCCTTCCTAGGCCACATTATCAGCGGAGCTGGGTTGGCAGTGGACTCAGTTAAGATTCAGGCAGTTCGGGATTGGCCACCACTAAATACGGCCATAGACGAGCAAAGTTTTCTAGGACTTGTCGGTTATTACCATAAGTTAGTAGAGTGATTATATCAATTTGCCCTCCCACTCACATCGCTGACGAGGAAGGATGTGCCATTTTTCTGGACCTCGCAGTGCGAGACGGATTTCCAGGAGCTGAAGGATCGACTCACCTCGGCACATATCCTTGCCCTTCCTTCGGGGAGAAATAGGGATTCCAGGTCTACACCGACGCTTCCTACAAGGGCATGGGTGTAGTGCTAATGCAGAAAGGCCAAGTGATTGCTTATGCTCCTCGCTAGCTAAATAACAGTGAGCAGAACTACCATGTTCATGACTTGCAGATGGGAGCGGTCGTGTTTACTCTGAAGGACTGGCGACACTACCTCTATGGTGTACACTGTGACATATACTCTGATCACAAATATTTGAAGTATGTCGTGGACATATAGGAGTTGAATATCAGGTAGAGACGATGGGTGGAATTTCTAGCAGATTACCAGTATGAGATGCACTACCACCCAAGGAAGGTGAATTTGGTAGCTGATGCGCTGAGTCAGAAAGCCGCCACCTTCGGAGCTGTGCCCCAGATTATGTCCATGGCGTTGGTGTAGAGATTAGAAGATACGCACATCACGCTGGTATCGTCTGATGGCCCCGATCTCTATGATGAGAATTTTGCCGTGATGAGCTCCATAGATGACATTCGAGGCCGAGTCAGAGATGGGCAGAGGCAGTATGCCAAGCTGGAGCCAATATTTCGGGCCTTGGAGGCAGGCACTGCTCGAGATTACATACTGAGGGATGGCCTGGTATGCTTCAGAGGATAGGTTTACATACCAGAGGGTGGCCAGGTCCGGTAGGATATCATGATTGGGCCCCACTACAGTCGGTATTCGGTACACCTGGGAGTTACGAAGATGACTGCGGATTTGAAGAAGACCATGTATTGTCCGGGCATGAAGAAGGATATCACCTACTTCGTGACCCACTGCGAGACAAGCCAGCTGGTGAAGGCAGAGGGTAGGAACCCCACAGGATTGTTGCAACCACTCCCGATGTCGTAGTGGAAGTTAGATGATATCGCACTGGACTTCATACATGGGCTTCCCCAATCACGGATGGGGAACGATTCAATCTGGGTAATCGTCGACCGACTGACAAAGGTAGCCAAATTTATCCCGATCAGGAAGGATGACTCAGTTGGTGTGCTTGTGTGGAAGTTTGTGGAGCAGTTTGTTCGTTATCATGGCGTGCCGAGGACGATCGTGTTGGATCAGGATGGATGGTTTACGTCCAGGGAGTGGCGATTAGGGCAGGCCTTTTTGGGAACTTAGCTGACATTCAGTATAGCTTTTCATCCCCAGACTAACGTGCAGAAAGAACGCACCAATCGGACTTCGGAGGATCTTCTTCGCCTATGCATTTTAGAATGCGCAGAGCCTTGGGAGAAGTTGTTGTCACTGGTCATGTTCTCTTATAACAACAGCTACCAGTGCAGCATAGGGATGGCCCCCTTATGAGGCTCTATACGGACGAAGTTGTAGGACTCCACTGTCATGGACAAAGGATGAGGACCCGAAGGTGCTAGGCTCGGAGTTTATTGGGGACACCGAGGTTCAGGTGATGCTGATACTGGATCGGTTGCTGAGGCGGAGAGCAGGCAGACCAGGTATTACGATGCGAGACAACATCAGGTAGAGTTCCAGGTTGGATACCGGGAATTCTTGAAGATCCGACCGAAACATAGAGTTTCACAGGTGTGAGGTCGGAAGAAGAAGCTCAGCTCGAGATATATGGGGCCTTACAGGATCCTGGAGCGGATCGGTCCCTTAGCATACATGCTAGAGCTGTCACCAGAACTGGAGGGCCTGCACAATGTTTTCCATGTATCCTCCCTAAGGAGAGCTCTACTATGGCCAGAGCAGCAGATCACGACTACAGATCGGCCTATAGCTTCGGATCGATCAATGCACCTGGAGTCGATTCGGATAGAGGATACGGGGATACGGGTCTTGCGACGCAAGAAGTTTCCATTGGTCAAGGTCCTGTGGAGGAATCACGGTCAAGAGGAGCATACCTGGGAGCCGCAGGACCTGATGCAACAAAAGTACCCCGAACCTTTTAGTGAGGTATTCCTTACAACCTCTCGGGATGTTACATTTTATTTTTCATACTTAAAACCCCGTAGGCCTAACTCGAATTTCGAGGATGATATTTTTTGTTTAAGTATTGAGATTTGTAACATCACTCAGACAACTAGACCCCCTAAGATTGGTTTTGTCATGACTGGGTCATGACAAAACCTTAGGAAGCCCAAGAAGACCAAGTGGACTTAAGAATGTAGGTGGAATCACCATGGTGCGCAAATAGTAGATTTCTAAACACTAGGTTAGGGTGATCATGGGGCTTCACCATGACTCCAACACCTCACCACAACACCACCAACCTGTTAGAGGGTCCATTAGAGCCATAGGGACCCACTAGGGTCAACTGAAATGGTCAAGTTGACCAAAGTCAACTCAAACACTAATCATGTCAAACTAAGCCCATAAAAGGTCAACTAACCTCCCCTTGGCCAAAGGAACTGAAAGTCCACCTAGTGTCAACTATCTTCACCTATGGGGGGGGAATAGGTGATGTGCAGCGTTTTTGCGTAATTTAAATTGTACCTGCACACGAAAATAAAACAACACAGCACAAAAGAGTACACAAGCTATTTATAGTGGTTCCCCGATTTGGGTACATCCACTTTCCCCCTTCGACCTATCTCCCAACCAGGGACGACTCGGTCACTTCTCCAACAAGATTGAAATCCAATCCTTGCACTATCGGAAGGAACCCTTCCACACGTAGGAGTCAACACTCCCACAACACGGGTTGCACCCAACCCTTACAACTAGGAACCAACGTTCCTTTACAACAAAAGTAAAAGTAGAATGTACAAGAGATACAACCTATGTTTGGAGACTAAGGTGTCCCTCTTCGTTGACGACATGTTTTTGAAGTCCACAAAGAGTCCACAACCCTAGATCTCTCTTGGAGAGAATCTCCCCGGAACCGGCGGCGGCAAGATGGGCGGCGGCTAGGTTCACGGGATCGGCGGCGACAACGATGTGCGGCTGCTGTACTTTAGAGATCCAAACTTCGTAGCGAAGCTAGCTAGGTCTACCAACGGTCACACTAGGATCAATCGTCTCGATCGATTCGGATGGGGAAGATTTTCCCGATCTACAAATCAAGAGACAAGAGATCTCCGGTTAGACACATGAGACTCTAAGCTTGGCTAAGCTTCTGTCGCCGGAAGATCAGGAATAATCGCGATCAAAAGCGGCGACCAACTAGCGCGAGCGGCGACGGCGGCGACGAAGCAGTTTCGCGATTTTAGGTTAAGATCGGCTCGGCTTCTTTCTGTGTGTCTTCTGTTCAAAAAATACCCATATATATATACACAAGTAAACACCTTAAAGACCGTTGTGGGTCCTACAGTAAGAAACCCTAAATCTGGTTCAAAATAGTGCCAGTGACAGAATCCGGTCCAATTTTTCCCGAAAATTGCCCAAGTAAAAATCGGCGAGAATCACCTGTGGTTCTCGCCGAATCATCGAGAATCAAGGGTGATTGTCGACGATTCGGCGAGAATCACAAAGTGATTCCCGACAATTCGTCGAGAATCACAAAGGGATTCTCGTCGAATTTGACTTGATTGCACTCTGATTTAGCCGGCGAGAATCAGCCAGAGATTCTCGACGATTCGGCGAGAATCACTTGCTGATTCTCGTCGATTCTTACTTAGATGATTTTTCGTCTTACGCCTCTGAGCTGCTCTTTGACTCGTCCTTGCTCCTTTTCTGCTCTTGCATAAACACAGCCCTGTACTTGAAAGTAAGTGCACTCCAATAGATAGAGTACACGTAGGCCAACACACTGATCTGCTCAACGAGGGATTACGTCGTGCAGACCCCTGTATATTGACCTACTGCACCCTGACATTGGTGTGCACTTAGCGTGGAAACACTGCAAGCATAACTTGAAATATTTTGTCAAAAACATTGCCTATTTACCTTAGCTTGTTCAGGGGCTTCTTCAAATCAGGTACGTTGTGGATACAATACCCAACAATCTCCCCCTATTTGAAGAAGCCTAAACCCTACAAGCTAAGGTGAATAAAGCGTATGGGAATGAAAATCATAACCTTGAAATTAAGTTGAGAGAGATATTCATTACCGATACCAATTTCGTGCGAGCAAACTTTGGAGCTACCTTAGCCTTAGCCGAGAGGGTAATCTCCCCCTTTTCGGCTTCTGCAAATCTGGGTCTGTAGCATTTGACCCCTTGCTCCCCCTCAGTTCTTGCATCTGTGCTCACACTTGAGTCCCTTGCTCCCCCTCTGTTCTTGCACGAGCCTGGAGCTTGTGTAGTCTTCATTCCTCATATTTTAGCATTCCCAATTTAGTTTTGAAAAGACTAAACTTGGCTTCGTCTAAGGGCTTTGTGAATATATCTGCAATTTTCTTGTCCGTGGGGACATAACAGAGAGAGATGTCCTTGTTCTCCACATGCTCCTGAATGAAGTGGTAGCGCACTTCAATATGCTTCGTTCTGCTGTGCGATACCGGATTGTTGGCAATCGCAATTGCACTGGAGGAGTCGCAGTACATTGGCACTTCCTTGAACTGAAGGTCGTAGTCGGCTAACTGTTTTTTGATCTATAGGAGTTGTGCACAACAACTGCCAGCCGAGATGTACTCAGACTCTGCTGTGGAGGTAGCTACACAATTCTGCTTCTTGCTGTTCCATGAGATAAGCATTCTTCCGAGGAATTGACACGTCCCGGAAGTGCTTTTCCTGTCATCCCTACTCCCTGCAAAATCAGCATCTGAAAAACCTATTAGCTCGACATCATTGTTTCTCGGGTACCACAAGCCAAGATTGGGAGTACCTTTAAGGTATCTTAGAATTCGCTTTGCAACGACATAGTGAGATTCCTTAGTGTTAACCAGATATTGGGCACAGACACATGTGGAGAACATAATATCCAGTCTACTGGCAGTAAGGTAGAGCAGGGATCCAATGATGCTTCTGTATTTGGTTTCATCGAAAGGTTTACCTTTCTTATCCTTATCCAGAGACATAGTGGATCCCATTGGAGTCCTCATAGAGGTTGCACTCTCCATGCCGAATTTCTTGAGGAGTTCATTTGTGAACTTCGTTTGAGAGATGAAGATTCCATCCTCAGACTGTTTCACTTGAAGTCCCAAGAAATACTTTAGCTCTCCCATACTGCTCATTTCAAACTTTCCTTGCATAAGTTTGGAAAACTTTTTGCAAAGATTGTTGTCCGTTGAGCAGAATATTATGACATCGACATAGATTTGCACCAGCAAAATCTTGCCTTTGACTTCCCTGAGAAATAATGTCTTATCTATTTTACCTCTAGAGAACTTGTTCTCAAGAAGAAAACTAGATAAAGTCTCATACCAAGCTCGTGGAGCTTGTTTTAAACCATATAAAGCTTTATTAAGAAAGTATACATGATTGGGATAAGTAGGATTGACAAAACCTGGGGGTTGAGCGACGTATACTTCCTCTTTCAGGTCTCCGTTCAAGAATGCTGATTTCACATCCATTTGATAGACTGTGAATCCTTTGTGTGAAGCATACGCCAGGAACAATCTGATTGCCTCGAGCCTTGCTACAGGTCTGAAGGTCTGGTCGAAGTCAATCCCCTCCTCCTGTCTGTAACCTTGATCCACCAGCCTTGCCTTGTTCTTTATGATGACACCATGTTCATCTAGTTTGTTTCTGAAGATCCACTTGGTGCCAATCACATTCTGCTTGTGTGGTCTGGGAACCAGCGTCCAAACATTGCAATGTTCGAATTGATGTAGTTCATCTTGCATGGCCAGAATCCATGCCACATCTTTATTCACTTCGTCGAACTTCTTTGGCTCAACCTGTGACAGGAAGCTAAGATGCAAAATTTCGTTAATAGTACCTCTTCGAGTTCTGACACAGACACGAGGATCTCCGATGATCTGATCTCTACTGTGATCCCTCACGTGTCGGAGCTCTAGATGTCTGGCTTCTGGAGCTTCGACTACTTCTTGGGCTTCTCCTTCTTCTAAGAGATTTGTTCCATGTTGATCTTCAACATTCCTAGCTGACGTGGATGTGGAAACTTTGACGTACTTAGGAGTTTCATCTTTAGCTGTCTCATTGAGATCCAGCTGTTCAAGTCGAGCACCTACATCTTCAAGAATACCACTGGAAGAACTGCTATTAAGCAAGCTTCCTTCATCAAATACAACATTAATTGATTCTTCTACCACTAGGGTTTTCTTATTGAAGACCCTATATGCCCGACTGTGGGAACTATAGCCCATGAATATGCCTTCGAAGCATTTTTCACCAAATTTAGTACGCGGGTACTTCCCATTATTTAGTACATAACTTCTGCAACCAAAGATCCTCAAGTAGGACATGGTTGGTTTCCTGCCTTTCAGTAGCTCATAAGGCGTCTTACAATGATGCTTGTTGATCAATGCTTGGTTTTGTACATGACAAGCTATATTGATAGCATATGCCCAGAAGCATTCTGGGAGAGAAGCGTCTTTCAACATTGTCGTGCAGGCCTCAATGAGAGTTCTATTTCTCCTCTCCGCAACTCCATTTTGCTGAGGAGTGCGCGGGGAGGAAAACTCATGAAAGATAACTTGTTCTTCACAAAACTCTTTCATAGCACCAGATGCGAATTCTGTTCCATGGTCACTTCTGATTTTGACCACTGAGCAGTCAAATTCATTCTGAACCTGCTTGACAAAATTAGTGAAGATGTCAAACGTATCTGACTTTCGTTTTAAGAAGAACACCCATGTAAACCGAGAGTGATCATCAACTATCACTAGCGTATAGGAGTTGCCTCCCAAGCTATGAACTTGCATTGGACCAAACAAGTCCATATGTAGAAGGTAAAGACATCGGGAAGAGTCTTTGTCTGTAATGCTCTTAAAGGTAGCCCGAGTCTATTTGCCCATCTGGCATGCAGGACAGGGGCTATCTTTGATGCACTTAATAACGGGAGCATCCCTTACTAAGTTTTTAGAAAATAGCATACTAATTGTTTTGAAATTAATATGTGTCAATCTCTTTGCCATTGTTCACAAAGAGATGCACTGCCTATTGCCACAAAGCATACGGGGGTAGATGAATCTAAACTGAGAAAATTTAAACAGGAGATATTTCTGCTCCTAATTCCTGTTAATACCGTCTCAGAAGAGGCGCATGAAATTATCAGGCATTTATCCTTGCAGAACTTAACGTCATAACCTTTATCACATAACTGACTTACACTGATCAGGTTATGGTTTAACCCTTCAACATAAGCCACATCGATGATAGAGATTAGACCGTTGGAAATCATACCGTAACCTCTGGTGACTCCTCGATCTGACCCTCCAAAGATGACTTTGGGTCCATTCTCGACAGGAGTGTAATCACGCAACAGGATTCTTGTCCCAGTCATGTGCCGGGAGAATCCACTGTCCAAGTACCAGATTGGCGTTTTGGTGGCCTTTGGACATTCCTGCAAAACAAAATTAATTTCTCTTAGGAACCCAATCGAACTTGGGTCCTAGATTCCTGGTTAGCATACTCCCCCTCGGTTGGTTTATCTTACGAGTGGTCGACCTCGCAGTGCTAACATAGGGAGTCTCGTCATTCCTCGGGTTAAACCAACAATCCACGGAAAGTGACCGACTTTGCCACAACACCAACAGTCAAATCTGTTGTACCTCTTCCTAGGCTCCTGCCTTACCCTGGGAATGGTGGGTACAGCCGGGGCTTTGGATCTGGAGGTGGGGGCCTCACAGTGATTGCAGTCACAAGACTTCTTCACCTTCTGTATAACAGGCTTGGCTTTTCGTGCCTGCTTTCCATTATGGCCGCTAGATAATTGACCATAATTTCCCATGTGAATTTCCTCATAAGGTGCCTTGAAGGCACTCTCACCGAAGTTCCGGGGAAAGGTCCAACCGTCATATCGGCTCTTTGACTTTGCAACCGAGGGCCGGAAATGATGACCAAATGTTGATTCAAAGTCATGTTGGTTGCAAGGAAAGCCAGGCTTTCTGAACGCAACAGGACAGAGCGGAGCCTTTCCCTTTTCAGCGGCAAAGGCCTTCTTGGCGGCCTTATTCTTCCTCTGGTTCCTATTTCTCCTGGATGAGGAACCAGATACCCCTACATGCCCCAAGCCGGCTCCTTTGGCATGAGCAGAGAAGGTAACAACAACTGGAAGAACTGTTTTTGTCATAGAGAAGCTCTTGACGATCTTCCTTTCTACCGTAAGTTGTTCTTCCAACTTGTCGACTTCCTCCTGCTTAAGATCAAGGAGCTTAAGAGACTCTGAATGCTTTGAGGTCAGGTCAAGGTGCTCCTGTCGGAGAGAGATCAAACTGGTGACCTCTTCCCTTAGGGAAACACACTCACCCTTAAGGAATTTTACTTCCTTTTTCTCAGCCTTCAATCTCTTACGGCACTCCTCGAAAGTGTTGAGCAGAAGCTCATACTTCTCGAGGAGCTCAGCTTCACGGGCCGAAAGGCTATCCTCAGGTTCATCATCCTGAGACTCAGGATCAGAGTCAGAGTCGGAGAGAGGGGTGTGAGCTTTTACCTTCCTAGTAAATGGGGGAAATTCTCCTTCTGAGTCGGAGCGACCCACCAACCCAAAGTAGGCTTCCTCATCATCACTGGAGTCTGAGGAATCCGACTCACTCAGTGTCTTTGGACATTTGGCGATGTAGCTCCGCTCTTTCTTCTTATCTCTAGAGGATTTGAGCTCCTCTCCTTTCCCTTTTTCTCTCTTGCCTTGGTAGCAGTCGGCCACGACATGTCCTGGCTTATTGCATCCAAAACAAATGATGTCAGAGGAGCGATGTGAAAGTCCACCTAGTGTCAACTATGTGCACCTATGGGGGGGGATAGGTGACGTGTGGTTCTTTTGCGGAATTTACGGATGTACCTGCACAATAAAAACAAAAACCATAGCACACAGAATACACAAGAAATTTATAGTGGTTCCCCGACTTGGGTACATCCACTTTCCCCCTACGACCTATCTCCCCAACAAGGGACGACTCGGTCACTTCTCCAACGGGATTGAAATCCAATCCCTGCACTAACGGAAGGAGCCCTTCCACACGTGAGAGTCAACACTCCCACAAAACGGGTTGCACCCAACCCTTACAACACGGAACAAAAGTTCCTTTACAATGAAATTAAATGTAGAGTGTACACGTGATACAAACTTCTTTTGAAGACTACGGTGTTCCTCTTTGTTCGACGACGTGTTCTTGAAGTCGATGAAGAGTCTACGACCTTGGTCTCTCTTGGAGAGGATCTCCCCGGAACCGGCGGCGGCACACGAGCGGCGGCTAGCTTCGGGATCAGCGGCTACGATGAAGAGCAGCTGCTGCAGGACTTTGAGATCCAAACTTCGTTGCGAAGCAAGCTAGGTCTTCCAACGGTCACACGAGGATCGGTCGTCTCGATCGATTCGGATGGAAAGTTTTTCCGATCAACAAATCGAGAGACAAAGGATCTCTGGATAGACGCGTGAGACGCAAGCTTTGCTAAGCTTCTGTCGCCGGAGATCACGAAGGAATCTCGAATGTTGACGGCGACCTTCGTTCCCGAGCACGACGGCGGCGGCGGAGAGGAGTCGCGGTTTTAGGGTTTTGTTGTGGCTTGGTTTCTGTTCCTTTTTCTCCGCACCTTTACTGTTCAAAATACCCATGTATTTATACCCTGTAGCTACAACAAATTTGACCGTTGTGGGACCCACAGGTATAACCCCGAAATCTGGCTCAAACTGGTCCAAAGGCAGAATCCGGTCCAGTAGCATACTGAGAAAACACCAAGTGAAAATCGGCGAGAATCGCAGGCGATTCTCGACGAATCGGCGAGAATCACTAAGTGATTCTCGACGATTCGTCGAGAATCGTTAGTGATTCTCGCCGAATCACTTATTGATTCTCAACGAATTTTACTGTGTACGCATGAGCTGCTTGGCTACAGGTTCGGCGAGAATTACTAGTGATTCTCGCCGAATCTTACTTGGTACCATTTTGAGGTGGCCAGAAGGAGTCGGCGAGAATCACTGATGATTCTCGTCGATTCGGCGAGAATCACTAGTGATTCTCGCCGAATCGGCGAGAATCACTTGGTGATTCTCGTCGAATTTGCCTTTGGACGAATTTTCGTCTTCCACCCAGGAGCTGCTCCTTGATCCTCCTTGCTCCTTGTCTTCTCTTGCATATGACCGGCCCTGTACTTGAAAGTAAGTGCACTCCAATAGAGAGAGTACACATAGGCCAACACATTGATCTGCTCAACGAGGGATTACGTCGTGCAGACCCGTGTATATTGACCTACTGCACCCTGACATTGGTGTGCACTTAGCGTGGAGAAACTGCAAGTACAACTTAAGATGTTTCATCAAATACATTGTGAATTCATCTTAGTTTGACGGGTGGCTTCCTCAAATCCAGGTAATCGTGGATACAATACCCAACAATCTCCCCCTATTTGACGAAGCCAAAACCTTACTAGCTAAGATGAATAACACCTATCAAATAATAAACATAGCATTCAAAAATTAAACATGCAGCACAAGAGAATATATGCAATCAGAACAGGACTTGAGTCATTCACACATTCAAATATATATACCAAGAGAAATATATTCACATATAATCCAGAATCGTTCATGCGACAGTAATAATCATTAAATGTTCTTAAGACACAGTGACCAGCTATAAAATAATGACTATTTGTGCTTAGCTACGTCACCCTTAAGAGTTTGAGCCAAGTACTTTTTGCTTTGCCTTTCCATGTATTCCTTGGGCTTCGGGTAGTACCTAGGAGGAGCAACTTTGTCTGGATCCTTGTTGTTTCTGAAAAAAATGTTGCGTTTCGCTTCAAACGTTTTGTGTGTCTCCCACTCATACTGGCTATATACTTCGTTTCGATTGATCTCTCCTCTTTCTTGCAGCCAGAAGGTGTCTAAGATTATGTTCCTTGAAACTGGACTCCATCTTTCATTTCGTACATCCTCCTCATTCATTCGAGTTCTCTTTGCAGCCTGTGTCTCCTTGGATGTCCCTTCTTGAACTTTCCTCTTTCCCTTGGCTTTTGCTAAAGCCTCCTGGTCAAACATACTCCTCAGCTTAGATTTGGAGAGGGCCCTAGCATCAGCTTCATCTGTGAAAATATCTGCAGCACTTGCACTTACATCCTCAGCAATATTTACTTCCTCAGCTGCCTTAGATGTCTCAGGGACCTGAATACCGGCAGGTTGGTCAGATAGGACGACGCCTAATGTGCCCAGTGCCTGTTGGAGCATCCACCAGCAACTCTCATAGACGTATTTGCTTGATTGTGCGAAGTTTGCATCCATGCTTTAGATTTGGAGAGGGCCCTAGCATCAGCTTCATCTGTGAAAATATCTGCAGCACTTGCACTTACATCCTCAGCAATATTTACTTCCTCAGCTGCCTTAGATGTCTCAGGGACCTGAATACCGGCAGGTTGGTCAGGTAGGACGACGCCTAACGTGCCCAGTGCCTGTTGGAGCATCCACCAGCAACTCTCATAGATGTATTTGCTTGATTGTGCGAAGTTTGCATCTATGCTTTCTTGGAGCTCGGCCAGCTTAGCGATATACTCCTTCTCCCCCTTTTTGGCTTCGACAGCTATGCAGTTGGCATATGAGTGCAGGGAGTCATCAATATGCTTAGTTGTCTTGGTGAATTCAGTGATCAGGGCCTGCTGATTTGCATTTAAAGTGACCATATTACCATCAAACTTCTGAATATTGTTCGCTACAACGTGTGCGTTCTGATTTACAACAGCCAGAGTATCAGTATTCTTTTTCAAGCCGGCCATTAACAGTGTGACAGCTTCGCCGGCCGCGGTATACTTTTCTTCGAATTTCTTCTCCATCACATCCAGTTTGTGGTTGATCTCTACCATATTTTTAAGCATGAGATCTTCAGAAGTCTTAATCTTCTTCAGCAGTGTTTTCTGAGCTGTATCAAAAGAAGCTTTAAGCTCGTTCACTATTCCTTGAATGATGTTGATGGTGTGAGTGGCCAGCTCATCTCGCAACGGTATGGTCGGAGGCACTTGTGGGCCTTGCAGTTCTGCAGACGCATCTGTGGAGCTGGATACCATCACAATCTCTATCGGAGGAGTGTGGGTGGCCTCTGTAGATTTATTTAACTCCCCCTCCATTGGTGCCGACTTATCAGAAGGAGGTTCAACAGTATCCGAAGACTCAAACACTTCATGGCCCTCATTCACATCGTCCTCTCCGTCCTCATCCAAAAATTCATCCATATCAGCAGCTTCTTCCACTTCTTGATCAGCAGTGTCCAGTGCTTCAGCTTCGGTTCCTTGAGTGTTTTTGTTCAGGACCTCCTCATCCTCCAACGCAGGTTCACTTACTTCATGAATGTCGGCCACTGCATCCCTGGCCACCTGGGCGATTTCAGATATTATATCCATATGAGTGGGTAGACTCTCCCCCTCGATTCCTGCAGTCACAGTATCAGGAATTTCACCGGGGGAGACTGCGGGAGATACTTCCTTGTTCTCTTCCACAGCAGGCTGCCCGATGCGCCGCTCCCATCGATCAAACACAGTAGCATCCATCTTTTTCAAGTAGTGGAGAAGAACTCCTTTGCTCATGTCGAACTTGTCTCCATTGAGCTGGTTGAGATATAGACTGATGATGCGGCCGAAACTTGGAGTGCCCAGAGTGTCCTTGATCTTTTGAAACAGCAACTCCCCCCAGTTGAACCTCTTGCGGCAGACCACAGCTATGAGAATCTTAAACATATCTCTGGAGATATGATCATGGGAGCCCGGTTTGCAGATGAGCACTTTTCCAATAACGTCAGATAGGAGCTTCCCTTCTTCATTCATCTCTTTTCTCTTTACTGATCGAGTGCCTCTTGGAAGACCGCAGAACAAGAGAGTTCTGGCTTTGTCCTCATCTTCCAGATAGTCTTCCTGCTCCGAACTTGAAAGCTGCAGGTAGCGAGTTAGCTTACTGGCAGACATCTTTACTTTTGTCCCAGCCACCTTCTCTTGATGATGGAGTCTCTGTCTCGGAGTCTTGCGGTAGGGAAGAACTCCAGCACCTCTTTATCCAGGACTTTGCAAGGGTGCTCCAAGACGAAGGTTAGCCCAGCCTCTTCTAGCATTAGAATGATATTCCGGAACTCGTCCGAGGCATGAGAAAATCCAGTGCGAACCAGCTCGCAACCAGAAATCAAGCCTGCAGTCGTCCTTGGAGCCATTGAAGATCTAGAGAGAAGCCCTACCCTAAGCATTAGTGAACATTCAAAAAGAAAGCATCACTAGTGAGCGCGTCCAAGTGCGGGTGAGGAGAAGGTTACCTAAGGGCTTACACGGAAGTGAGTTGATGAGCTTCGGGAAGATCTTCGGTGGATGGAAGAGTATCCTGTGGGGTTCGGCCTTGCCAGAGCCGTGCGGTCACAGGGACACTTCGCTAGAACCTTGTGGGGTTCGGCCTTACTAGAATCTCACGGGAAGAAGATGGAAACACAGCAGCGATTCGGCGAGAACTCACTTGGGAGAGCGTCGGAGGGCTGCGGGTTTCGGCGAATCCACGGAAGAATTGCTGCGACGAAAGGCGGGATTCGTGAAGAAGACGATTTCTGATGCCGCGGGATACTTAAGGAAGCCGAACGGTCGGCGAGCTCCTTCGGCGGGATTCGGCGGGATTTGTCTAATTTGGTTTCTAATACCGTTTGTCTAATTCGGCGAGATATAAAATGGGTCGGCGGGATTCGGGGAGAATGTCAAGGGTCGGTGAGCTCCTTCGGCGGGATTCCGAGTATATAAAGTGATATTGATGTTTTTCTTTACCACTTTGGGAAGCATTGCAACATTTTCAAATTCTTCGAATGTCAAGTTAATATAAGATTAATAAATATATGTTTATTATAACGACAATCTATTCGGATTTGAGCGAGACTTCTCCAGACACTTCTTGATGTCAATTGTGATTTGTCGAAATTTACAATGACATATATTTGTTAACCTTTTATTGATGTGTAATGGTTTGCATGCCTCGAGTTAATCTCTCCTTAAAGGTGCACACATATATGATAAGCATAAGTATACGTATACACAAGGATAGAAATATATATATATATATTTAATTTGAATGAGGATGCATCATGAGACAAGTCCTTGAACTGATCAAAATTACCTGGGATTTGGAGAGTCATCGTCTTAGTCCCACAGGTAGAACACATTAGTAGCTTAAAGTGAGTATGCTCAACAGGTAGCACATCTGTTATTGCAGACGCTTGTTCCAAGTTAGCCTTGAGCCACCCACTTTCCAGATCCCATCGTATTTATGGGGACCTAGACTACCCTGCAAGACAGAATTACTTTACCTTAGGAACCCAAATCATATTGGGTCCTAGGTTTCTATTAGCATAAGCATGCAACTGCCTTCCTTGAGAAAACCTGTCTGGAAGACTACCTCTGTCCCTATAATGTGGATAAGCCCTTGCTGTGGGCACAGAGAGGTTGTGCCAACAGTCAATGGCAAAGTGTCCCACTTTGCCGCAGCACCAACAACGGTGAATATTGTATCGCCATTTTTGACCTGATCTAGTGACTGATGTAGTCACGGTCCTAGGTCTAAAAGGGATAGGGCACGTTCTTGTCACACTAATTCCTCTTCCATCGTGACACGAGGAAGGGTGGGACGAATGCATGTTATGAGCGTTATGAGGCCGAGAAGGTGGTGCCATTCTTTCAGGCATCTCCCTTGTTGAGGCTCCATGAAGCCTGACATCATGACTTCTATCCTCCCTATCTTGTGTCCTCGAATGGAGAGAATTCTTCTGTGAACTAGGACATGCAGATCCACACTTTGTTGTGGCAGTGGCCGTGAATACAAAGGGCTCAGAATGAGCCTTAGGTATTTCCTCATGGGTGGCCATGAAGCCTCTTGCACTATGGACGTTTCCACATGGGGACAAATCACCCTTGCAGTGACCACGATTATTCCTGTGGTCATACCTGAAGGCATGATGAGTTGCCTTCCCGCTTGGAGTGGGAGGTCGGAACACCGTTTCCCCATTTCTCCATCCCTGGATAATCCGGGAGATCCACCCGGTTTCTTGTTTTCTCTTTATAGCATCAACTTTGGAAAAGTTAGATACTATACGTTTCTCATTATCTAGACTATTCTCTAGAGCTGAGATCTTAGAGTCCTTGACCTTGTTGGACGCCAATTGGAGAACCAACAAGATCTTCAGTCGAGCAATCTCTCGAGCTTGCTCCTCAGCAAGTAGATTTATTTCCTGAAGGGCTCTCTTCAGGGAATCAGTATTTTCTGGAGGAGAGCAGTTTCTGTCTTCAGAAAAGTCAAAAGATATGGGGCAGGATGAAGATGATACCTGCTCATCTGAGTTATTGTCATTAGAATCAGTGACCAATGTTTCGTCCTCGTCGGAGCTGCTTTCCTCACTATCCTCTTCAGTCTCTGACAAGGATACTGGAGCTCTGATGCAATCCGAAGGATCCTTGCATTCATCTTCAGAAGTGAGGACCCCCACATACGCTTCATCCTCTGATTGGTAGCATATTTCAGCTTTCTCTGACCCCCCCATCAGCTCTGAGATCATCATCCACAGAGATTTAGCCGTTTTACATTTTTCCAATCTAGAGCGAGAGGCTCCAGACCAGACATCCATGATAATTTGTCGAATCCTCTGGTCTAGTTGGAAAAATGAGAGTTCCATCTCTGTCATCTCAGCAATGCACATGGGCACCTGGATCCCAGAGTCGGAGGTCTTCATGGGAATAAACGGACCCTCCTCCAGGATGAAGGATGCTCGAGGATCGATAGCATCAAGGTGACATGACACTCTCATTCGCCAGATGGGATAATAATCCTTTGTGCAGGCGGGGAGTTTGAGTGGCGGCATCTCATACTCTAGCTCCATGCTTCTGACACTGGTGGCAGGATTCTACTCAAGGTGTTAACCTTTTTGATGAGTAACCTCGCTCTGATACCACTTGAAAGTCCACCTAGTGTCAACTATGTGCACCTATGGGGGGGGGATAGGTGACGTGTGGTTCTTTTGCGGAATTTACGGATGTACCTGCACAATAAAAACAAAAACCACAGCACACAGAATACACAGCAAATTTATAGTGGTTCCCCGACTTGGGTACATCCACTTTCCCCCTACGACCTATCTCCCCAACAAGGGACGACTCGGTCACTTCTCCAACGGGATTGAAATCCAATCCCTGCACTAACGGAAGGAGCCATTCCACACGTGAGAGTCAACACTCCCACAAAACGGGTTGCACCCAACCCTTACAACACGGAACAAAAGTTCCTTTACAATGAAATTAAATGTAGAGTGTACACGTGATACAAACTTCTTTTGAAGACTACGGTGTTCCTCTTTATTCGACGACGTGTTCTTGAAGTCGATGAAGAGTCTACGACCTTGGTCTCTCTTGGAGAGGATCTCCCCGGAACCGGCGGTGGCACACGAGCGGCGGCTAGCTTCGGGATCGGCGGCTACGATGAAGAGCAGCTGCTGCAGGACTTTGAGATCCAAACTTCGTTGCGAAGCAAGCTCGGTCTTCCAACGGTCACACGAGGATCGGTCGTCTCGATCGATTCGGATGGAAAGTTTTTCCGATCAACAAATCGAGAGACAAAGGATCTCTGGATAGACGCGTGAGATGCAAGCTTTGCTAAGCTTCTGTCGCCGGAGATCACGAAGGAATCTCGAATGTTGACGGCGACCTTCGTTCCCGAGCACGACGGCGGCGGCGGAGAGGAGTCGCGGTTTTAGGGTTTTGTTGTGGCTCGGTTTCTGTTCCTTTTTCTCCGCACCTTTACTGTTCAAAATACCCATGTATTTATACCCTGTAGCTACAAAAATTTGACCGTTGTGGGACCCACAGGTATAACCCCGAAATCTGGCTCAAACTGGTCCAAAGGCAGAATCCGGTCCAGTAGCATACTGAGAAAACACCAAGTGAAAATCGGCGAGAATCGCAGGCGATTCTCGACGAATCGGCGAGAATCACTAAGTGATTCTCGACGATTCGTCGAGAATCGTTAGTGATTCTCGCCGAATCACTTATTGATTCTCAACGAATTTTACTGTGTACGCATGAGCTGATTGGCTACAGGTTCGGCGAGAATCACTAGTGATTCTCGCCGAATCTTACTTGGTACCATTTTGAGGTGGCCAGAAGGAGTCGGCGAGAATCACTGATGATTCTCGTCGATTCGGCGAGAATCACTTGGTGATTCTCGTCGAATTTGCCTTTGGACGAATTTTCGTCTTCCACCCAGGAGCTGCTCCTTGATCCTCCTTGCTCCTTGTCTTCTCTTGCATATGACCGGCCCTGTACTTGAAAGTAAGTGCACTCCAATAGAGAGAGTACACATAGGCCAACACACTGATCTGCTCAACGAGGGATTACGTCGTGCAGACCCGTGTATATTGACCTACTGCACCCTGACATTGGTGTGCACTTAGCGTGGAGAAACTGCAAGTACAACTTAAGATGTTTCATCAAATACATTGTGAATTCATCTTAGCTTGACGGGTGGCTTCCTCAAATCCAGGTAATCGTGGATACAATACCCAACACGATGTTTGTTTGGTTTAGAAGCATACCTGTCAGAAGAGTAATTTTTCTTCTGAAGCCTGGAGGAGGAGCCATCTCTCTTTCTTTGATTCCTCATCTTGAGGAACTTCTTGAATTCCCTGGTGATGAGGGAGAAATCCTCCTCAGACAGCTCTGAGCTGGAGGAACATGGCTCGGAGTCCTCCTCCTCATCCTTTTTCCTGGCACGGTATGATGCCACACCCTTGCCTTTTCTGGAGTGAATGGCTTTTAGAGCCACAGTCTTCTCTTTGGCTGCAACCTTCTCTGCTTCTTCTTCTGCTTTCCTGGTGTTTAGTTGAATCTCATAGGACATCAGCTTCCCAAACAGAATTTGCGGGTCTGTTTCAGCTAGTCTGCCAAACTCTCGGATGGCGCATATCTTCGTGTCTCATTCCTTAGTGAGGGACCTAAGGAATTTGTCATTAAGTTCACCATCAGTGAACACTCTTCCATATCCCTTGAGCGCATTGAAAATCTTGAGGAAGTTCTCGAAGGTGACTCCGATCTCTTCCTTAGGCCCTTGTCTGAAGGCCTCATATTTCTGGTTCAGAAGGGATCTCCGATCATCCCTCACTTCATCACTCCCCTCCATTAGGATAATCAGGCAGTGCCAGATCTCCTTTGCTGTCCTGCAGTTGCTGAAGTTCTGCATCATTGAGTCATCGACCGCGCTGACCAGAATGTTCTGCGCCTTCTTGTCAAGTCCCACTAGCACCATCTCGTCCTTGTCCATTTCAGAAAGTTTCTTCGGCCCTTTCTTGGTAGGATCAATGGTGGAGACCTTAGTGGGGACATAAGGTCCCTCCTCCACGATCATGAAGAGTCTAGGATCAACTGCCTCCATGTAGAATCTGATTCTTTCCTTCCAGATAAGAAAGTTGAGCCTGGTGCACACGGGGATCTTGCCTGTGAACTTGAGCCCGTCCATAGTAGATGTTTGCCTTCTTCTTGACACTAGCGGCAGGATTCAACTCAAGGTGTTATCCTTTTTGATGAGTAACCTGCCTCTGATACCACTTGAAAGTCCACCTAGTGTCAACTATCTTCACCTATGGGGGGGGGGGGAATAGGTGACCAGCAGCGTTTTTGCGGAATTTAAATTGTACCTGCACACGAAAATAAAACAACACAGCACAAAAGAGTAAACAAGCTATTTATAGTGGTTCCCCGATTTGGGTACATCCACTTTCCCCCTTCGACCTATCTCCCAACCAGGGACGACTCGGTCACTTCTCCAACATGATTGAAATCCAATCCTTGCACTATCGGAAGGAACCCTTCCACACGTAGGAGTCAACACTCCCACAACACGGGTTGCACCCAACCCTTACAACTAGGAACCAACGTTCCTTTACAACAAAAGTAAAACTAGAATGTACAAGATATACAAACTACGTTTGGAGACTAAGGTGTCCCTCTTCGTTGACGACGTGTTTTTGAAGTCCACGAAGAGTCCACAACCCTTGATCTCTCTTGGAGAGAATCTCCCCGGAACCGGCGGCGGCAAGATGGGCGGCGGCTAGGTTCACGGGATCGGCGGCGACAACGATGTGCGGCTGCTGTACTTTAGAGATCCAAACTTCGTAGCGAAGCTAGCTAGGTCTACCAACGGTCACACTAGGATCAATCGTCTCGATCGATTCGAATGGGGAAGATTTTCCCGATCTACAAATCAAGAGACAAGAGATCTCCGGTTAGACACGTGAGACTCTAAGCTTGGCTAAGCTTCTGTCGCCGGAAGATCAGGAAGAATCGCGATCAAAAGCGGCGACCAACTAGCACGAGTGGCGACGGCGGCGGCAGAGCAGTTTCGCGATTTTATGTTAAGATCGGCTCGGCTTCTTTCTGTGTGTCTTCTGTTCAAAAAATACCCGTATATATATACACAAGTAAACACCTTAAAGACTGTTGTGGGTCCCACAGTAAGAAACCCTAAATCTGGTTCAAAATAGTGCCAGTGGCAGAATCCGGTCCAACGTTTTCCCGAAAATCGCCCAAGTAAAAATCGGCGAGAATAACCTGTGGTTCTCGTCGAATCGTCGAGAATCAAGGGTGATTCTCGACAATTCGGCGAGAATCACAAAGTGATTCCCGACGATTCGTCGAGAATCACAAAGTGATTCTCGTTGAATTTGACTTGATTGCACTCTGATTTAGCCAGCGAGAATCAGCCTGTGAATCTCGACGATTCGGCGAGAATCAGCTAGTGATTCTCGCCGAATCGGCGAGAATCACTTGGTGATTCTCGTCGATTCTTACTTAGATGATTTTTTGTCTTACTCCTCTGAGCTGCTCTTTGACTCATCCTTGCTCCTTGTCTGCTCTTGCATAAACACAGCTCTGTACTTGAAAGTAAGTGCACTCCAATAGAGAGAGTACACGTAGGCCAACACACTGATCTGCTCAACGAGGGATTACGTCGTGCAGACCCGTGTATATTGACCTACTGCACCCTGACATTGGTGTGCACTTAGCGTGGAAATACTGCAAGCACAACTTGAAATATTTTGTCAAAAACATTGCCTATTTACCTTAGCTTGTTCAGGGGCTTCTTCAAATCAGGTACGTTGTGGATACAATACCCAACAGGAACCCACCTAGACCTTCCCAGGCCCTAAGGGAGGGCAATGGGTCACCTACGACCCATTCGATTCAACCAAAGAGGCTAAGTTGACTGAAGTCAACTATAGCCCAAAAAGGTCAAAGTGCCCTAACTCCCCCACGATGCCCAACCAACCCTACTTATGTCTTCCTAGACCTAAGGGGAAGTAATGAGTCACCAAAGATGTCACGACCCATAGTTTCTCCAGGGGCATTACAAAAGACCCCTTGGGGTCAACCGGGGGCCCTACAACATACAGAAATCATAGCTTAAGCATTAAAAGATGATATAAGTCTACCCAACTCAAAAATTAGAATACAACAGCGGAAACAAACAAAAAAACTAGAAGTTATCCACCAAACCAGGAGTATCAAAATGGCCTTAAGGCCTTAGACAACAAGAGTCCAAAACTAAATAACAATCCTATCAATGTGCAAAAGTACTCTTAGGCTACCTCGGCATGCAAGCTGGATTAAAACTCAAGGATCATATCAAAGCATCAAAATATAAGCAGATAAAGGTTCACTTCATGTGGCTTAGGCCTTTTTGGTCGGCGAGCTTGCTGCTACTTGCGATCCTTGCCCTGTAGAAAAATTGGTTGTAACGTGGGTCAGCAAAGGCAGACCTCAACTATGTAACCAACACATTGTGGTGCCCCAAAACTTGTATACGAATTGGTCAATACGTTTATAATAACATTAACGTAGCCCTATGAAAGTTGGGGATGAATGAGTAGTGTTTTAAAGAGCTTTGGAGCCAATATGGTTTCACACGCCCTTTGACACAGGTGTGTATGGGCCGTGTCCTTTTCTGGAATTGGCTGAGTTATGTCGAGTGTTGAACACAGCCTGGGACACGGGCGTGTCCAAAGCCGTGTCAGGCATATGACCTGTGACACGGGCGTGTCACAAGGTCGTGTCCTGTTCGGGCGTGACAATTTCAGCGTCGATTGAGGCACACAGCCTGTGACACGGGCATGTCTTGGGTTGGCACGGGCATCTCCAGGGTTGACACGGGCGTATCAGAGGCAGTGTCCTATTCTGACATTGACGATTTCTTTTACGATTGTGAGACATGACCTGTGATACGGGCATATGACAAGCCATGTATGGACACAGAAAGACGCTTTAAAGGCGAATCAGGGCCTTTCGTTTCATTTAAGTGGGATCTGATGGCCCGGAACACTCCCTGTTGGTATAAGGTCAGGAAATGAGGGTTTAATCCTCATTTCTTTTTGTCCATTCTCTTTCCAAAGAGATAGAGAGAGGGGAGAGTAAAGGGTGAAGAAGGAGGAGGATTCCGGCCATTTTTGGAGCTTCGGAGCCCCAAATTGCGAGCCGAGCCCAGATCGGCAGAGGCGAGTTCGTTGAGGTGGTTTTCATTCATCTAGTTTCTTCTCCATGGAGCCGAAGTGAACCCCTAGGGTAATGATTCTCTACTTGGACATATAAAGTCCTATTAATTTTTCCATAGGAAACTCTCTCTCACGAGTGGGCGGTGAGTGTGAGGTATTCCTTTGTGTAGATATGGTTTATCCCTGTTGTTTTGCATATAGAGTCCAGAATCGAAGTACAGACGTATGCATGTTGTGTGAAGCCTACCAGACATGTTGGTATGGATCAGTGATGTTTTCATTATGCATGTATTGCCGGAGAAGACTCCGTGCCATTTGTTTTTCGGGTTTTTTACATGGTAGATTGCAATAGGGGCCCTTGAGGACTAACTCCAAGGTGCACCCGGAAAACTCGACAGAAGTGTGGTTCTGCCATCTTGGTGGCCTGGTAGCCAACTTGCACATAACTGGGTTATGTAAAATTGTGTGATCGATTTGGGACTTGGGGAAGCTTGACCTGCACCTTTGGCTTAAATTGATGTGGCGGTGTGAGCAATGGGTTAGGAGGAACCGTACCCGCTCTATGTCAATGGGTTAAAGAGACCTAAGGTACATGACACTTACTGATGGCACAGATGGAGGGTCTTAGGCTTCGGCCAGAAAGACTAAAATGCTCGCGATGTTTGCCATCCTGGGGCGGTGGTGAAACCTTGGAATGGACCAGATTCACCGAGAATGTGCCCTGAGAGCACGGGGTGTGTGACCATGCGTGCATGCGCCTGTGGTGAAGTGTGCTTAAATTGTACTTTCTTTATCATGTTTGATTATACTAATGAAATACAAGGAAGAAGCACCGCCGCCCTGATTATGGGGCGGGGTCATTATAATTTAGTAAGCTTTAGCTGACAGTTACCTTGTTTTACCACCATTCGGTGGGTTGTTTGTATGCAAGAACAGGTGAGCCTAGTGGCAAGTAGCGGGCTGAAGCCCATGATGATGTGCTGGCCCTTGAGGCCAAAGCGAAATGTTTACTTTATTAGATTCATGTGTGGTCGGCCTGCGTGCCGAAGTATGGAAAACATGTATTATTTATGTAAACACTTGTAAGGCCCTAAGGTCGAGACTTTGGTGTGTTTTACTGTCATTCCTACTTTGGGTTTTGTGGACGTTCATGCATTGGTATTTGGGTTCTTATAACTGTTTTAAAAGTTTCTGCTAGAATGCTCTGAGTTAGGATGCGTATTTCTATGCTGTTAATTTGGTATTCTTATGTAATTTCACTAACTGTTTATGGAATATGGCGTGGGGCCCTGGCCGGACCTTCTATTATATTCCATGTGACGGATGAGGGTGCTACAATTTGGTATCAAACTATAGTGTCGGTCTTGCTTATTTGAATTCATGGACGAATTAGTTTAAGTGGTGTTGAGCACATGTATGTGCGTCATCATTATAACATGAAAAGAACTCATGAATGTCCACTTAGGAATAAAAATACACATGTTCGAAGAACCTATGTTTTCCTACAATTGATTTTTGCAATTTTGTTTGGTCACTTAATGATGTGTTGTACGACTATAGGTGACTAGGAGTGGCGCTGGGCAGTCAGAATGCCCACATTCTGAGGCAAGTAGTGCACCCAATGTCATGCCTGCAACCCCTCCTTCGGCAGAAACAATAATACTTGTGGCTGAGGCATTGTTTGTGATGCTAAATGCCCAGCAAGGAAGGCAGGTGTAGCATCCTGCCCATGCAGGGGAGCAGGTACCGCTTCGAGCAGCAGAACCTACAATGGTGGAACAAGTGGTCGTAGAGCCTTTAGTACCAAGAAGAGTAACAAAGAAGTAGCTAAAACATGTAATGAGCTTTAACCCTCCTGTGTTTTAGGGGACTGGAACACCATCACAGGCTGAAGATTGGATCCCTCGGGTGAAGAGAGTCTTGACAACCACTAAAACGGATGAATGCCAGAAGACCACCATAGCCACCTTCCTGTTTGATGGCGAGGTTGTGGTGGGAAGAGTTGGTGCTGCATCACTTGGTTGGAAGGCAACTCACTGTTGTCTCGATGGAGGAATTCTCGAGGTTATTCTTGGCAACATACCTCCCATTGGCACAGAGGATCGCTGTGGAGAATCAGTTGCAGAGACTGACGCAGGGAGTTAGTAGTGTGGATGAGTACCTCCACGAGTTTACGCGGTTGGGTCGTTATTCTAGTTCTAAGTTTGCTGATGAGGAGCGTAAGACCAACTGGTTCTACGAGGGTCTACGTGATGGCCAAAGGCTATAACTCTCTGGGTCTATGATGCAGGGCATCATAACCCTGGTCAATACGGCCCGATCATTAGAGAAAGATCTGAAGAGAGTCCAAAAGAAGGACTATAGTGCGAAGAAGATGGAGTCCAAAACAAAGTTCTTGGAGTCTTGATGAAACATTATCGCAGAGTCATAGCATTGATGAGAGCGCTCCTGCAGAGAAGGACAAGTCCTTGAATCCTTATAGTGCCTTCATGCGAGCACCTGCGGAAGCGAATATAAGGTCCTTCTCCTTGGCTCACAAAAGCATCCAAGTGAGTGTCAGACGTCGTGCAAGCTAGAAAAAGTGCAGAACGAATTTCGAGTAGAGAAACAAAAGTTTCATGTTCTCGCCGGAAAATCTCATAACTTTCCCTAGTCTCTGGAATTGCTTGACTTCAAGTTAATGCCTAATGTCTTTTTAAACTTTTCTGGAGGGACATGCTGATAATTGCGTCTGGTCGAATTTTTAGATGGAGAATGACGTCGCCTATTTAGTTTACCTAGATTGCCAATTTTCATGAAATGATGTGCGTGCCCCCAGGCGGCATGGGTAGGTCGCACGGTGGCGACAGTGGTCGTAGGATGAAGAGGTAGCTGGATGCATCCGGGGACAATGAACACCACTATTGCTTATGCATGTTTGAGGGAGAGTGCACACGAAAGTTGGCAGTATGCCGCACAGGTTGGTCTCACGCATGCGTGGCTTAGCCGCATGTATATAGGGATGTTACCCATACATGAGCGCCATTTACACAGGTATGTGCTTTTCACTTGCTCGTCCGTACGCACTTGGCTTTGCGCTCCTTCCGGGAGGCTTCTGGGTCTCTAGGTGAGCGCAGATTTGTGTGCGCTGCTCGTCTGGTTGGGTTGGCTCGCCTCTGAGTTCTAGGTCAAAATATTCCTAGTTGGACTTAGAAAATTCAGAGGTGTTGAAACTTGAGGAGATCGGGCAGTCTGTTATCTAGTCGCAACGGTCTACTAGTTTTTGTGTTTTGGCGGTTTGCCTTTGCGGTCATAGATTGTGGTCTATTAGATAGTTGTCTTGTGGTTTGACGGACCTGCGGTTTAGATATAGAGGTTTGTCAAACCGCTTTTGTCGACCTGTGTCCTGCCGAGCTGCCTGGAGGTTCTGTCCTCTTGTATTATAGTCCGGAGAGCAACCCATTATTGCGACTTGTTTGCATCATGTAGCTGCGGTCTGGTGGCTACCTGCAGCTGCGATCATGCTCTTTCCGCAGCAATGGTCTGAAGGTTATCCACAACAGCGGTCAAGAGGTTATCCGTAGTAGCACTGTGGTAGCTATCCGAATAGATTCATTTAAAAATCATGTTAAAATTTCCTTATGAGAATAATGGAATAATTACACTTTGGTATAAGTTTCACAATTTTCTAACCAACATTGAGCTCTAAGTCTATTTTAGAACATAGTCGCATAATTATAAGGTTATTGAGTAAGTACTGAGAATAAACATCTAAAAATTATAATAAAATACAAATATGAGTATAATGACCTAAAACACCCTCTGCCTAATTTACATAATTTTCCGATGAACAGTGAAATCATAATAAACAAATGACTCTCAAAGGCAAATCCATGTATTACAAAGGAGGTTCTAAAATTGTTGTTCCAAAAATTCCAATAAAATTAACAGGGGCTCATATTAACCCTATGACTACACAACCCAAGTTTCACAACTTTTCATAAAGGTTTGATGACCTATTTTACATGTATAATGTTTGTGCCCTAAACCAGGGTTAGGGTTTTTGAGAGTTTATCAGCCTCTAAATCTCATGATATTTTTACCAGATGACCTTGACAACCCTAAAGTCCTCTCCACCAAGTTTCAAGTCATTTCAAGGTCACTTGACCCCTTGACCTTAAAACCCTAGGTTTGCAAACATAGGACCTACCCTAGTGTGCTAGGGCTCTACCCTTCAACTTCCCCCCAATAACAGTGGAGGGGGTATTTTGTGTGCTAATATAGCTGAGTGCCAATTTCCCTCACCTTTGGGTGAGGTTGGCCAACTCAAGAGCACTTAAGGCACTTAGCCCTAATTTTGACCTCAAACGGTCAACCTAGGGCTACACCTCCTCTTCCCTAGAGGAGTTGAATCCAGAGGTGTTGAATCCAGCCATCAAAGGTGGCCTTTGGCCTCCGTAAGCCATGAATGGCTTCTTCCTCCCTTTTTCTCTTTCCTCCATTAAGGGTGGGGTGGAGTTCTCTCTCTTTCCTAGTCAAAAAGGCTGACTTGGTCATTCTTTTAAGCATTTGCAGCCATCTAAATCATGTCTTCCATAATTAAGAGGTTGTTATCCCCAAATGAAAAAGGGCATGAGCTTGGGTTAGCCCGTTTGGGCTAAGTTGACCTAAACTAGACTAGGGTTGACCTTGGTCATTTTGACCTTTTGGGTTGACCCCAATGGGTCCTTGGTGACCTATTGGCCTCCTCTAGGGTCTAGGTTGGGTTGGGTAGAGTGTACTTAGCACTTTGGGGGTCACTTGACCCTTAGGAAGGGTACTTTGACCAAATTAGGGCTAGAGTTGACTTTGGTCAACATGGCCATTTGGGTTGACCCCAAGGGGTCTTTTGTAATGCCCCTGGAGAAAGTGCAGGTCGTGACATCCTTGGTGACTCATTTACTTCCCCTTAGGTCTAGGAAGACCTAAGTAGGATTGGTTGGGCATCGTGGGGGTCACTTGACCCTTAGCTAGGGCACGTTGACCTTTTTGGGCTATAGTTTACTTGGGTCAACTTAGTCTCTTTGGTTGACCCCAATGGGTCGTAGGTGACCCATTGCCCTCCCTTAGGGCCTTGGAAGGTCTAGGTGGGTTCCTTTGGCCAAGGGGAGGTCAGTTGACCTTGTTTGAGCTTAGTTTGATATGATTAGGGTTTGGTTTGACTTTGGTCAACTTGACCATTTCAGTTGACCCTAGTGGGTCCCTATGGCTCTAATGGACCCTCTAACAGGTTGGTGGGGTTGTGGTGAGGTCCTGGAGTCATTGTGATGCCCCATGATCACCCTTACCTAGTGCTTAGAAATCTACTATTTGCACACCATGGTGATTCCACCTCCATTCCTAAGTCCACTTGGTCTTCTTGGGCTTCCTAAGGTTTTGTCATGACCCAGTCATGACAAAACCACTCTTAAGGGGTCTAGTTGTCTGAGGGATGTTACAAATCCCAATACTTAAACAAAAAATTTCATCTTTGAAATTCGAGTTAGGCTTACGGGGTTTCAAGAATGAAAAATAAAATGTAACATCCCGAGAGGTTATAAGGAATACCTCACTAAAAGGTTCGGGGTAATTTTGTTGCATCAGATCCCGCGGCTCCCAGGTGTGCTCCTCCTGACCATGATTCCTCCACAGGACCTTGACCAACGGAACCTTCTTGCATCGCAAGACCCGCATCCATGTATCCTCTATCCGAACCGACTCCAGGTACACCAATAGATCTGATGCTATAGGCCTATCTGTAGTCGTGATGTGTTGCTCCGGCCATAGTAGAGCTCTCCTCAGGGAGGAGACATGAAAAACGTCGTGCAGACCCTCCAGTTCCGGTGGCAGCTCCAGCCTGTATGCTAAGGGACCGATCCGCTCCAGGATCCTATAAGGCCCCATATATCTTGGGTTGAGCTTCTTCTTCCGACCTCACACCCGTGAAACTCTATGTTTCGATCGGATCTTCAAGAATACCCAGTATCCAACCTAGAACTCTACCTTATGTTGTCTCGCGTCGTAATACCTGGCCGGCCTGCTCTGCGCCTCCAGCATCCAATCCCGTATCAGCCTCACCTGAGCCTCGGCGTCCTTAATAAACTCCGAGCCCAGCACCTTCGGGTCCTCGTCCTTTTTCCATGACAGCGGAGTCCTACAACTTCGTCTGTATAGAGCCTCATAAGGGTCCATCCCTATGCTGCACTGGTAGCTGTTGTTATAAGAGAACACGACCAGTGGCAACAACTTCTCCCAAGGCTCTCCGCAGTCCAGAATGCATAGGCGAAGCAGATCCTCCAAAGTACGATTGGTGCGTTCTGTCTGCCCGTCAGTCTGGGGATGAAAAGCTGTATTGAATGTCAGTCAAGTGCCCAAATAGGCCTACACTAATCGCCACTCCCTGGACGTAAACCATCCATCCCGATCTGATACGATTGTCCTGGGCACGCAATGATAACGAATAAACTGCTCCACAAACTTCAGCACCAGCACACCAACCGAGTCATCCTTCCTGATCGGGATAAATTTGGCTACCTTCATCAGTCGGTTGATGATTACCCATATTGAATCATTCCCCATCCGCGATAGGGGAAGCCCACGCATGAAGTCCATCGCGATATCATCTAACTTCCACTACGACATCAGGAGTGGTTGCAACAATCCTGCGGGGTTCCTGCCCTCCGCCTTCACCAGCTAGCATGTCTCACAGTGGGTCACGAAGTAGGTGATATCCTTCTTCATGCCTGGCCAATACATGGTCTTCTTCAAATCCACAGTCATCTTCGTAACTCCCGCGTGTGCCAAATACCGGTTGTAGTGGGCCCCCATCATGATATCCTCCCGGAATTTGCCTCCCTCTGGTATGTAAACGCATCCGCTAAATCATACCAAGCCATCCCTCAGTGTGTAATCTCCAGCAGTGCCTGCCTCTAAGGCCCGGAATATTGGCTCCAGCTTGGCGTACTGCCTCTACCCATCTCTGACTCGGCCTCGAATGTCATCTGTGGAGCTCATCGCAGCTAAATACTCATCATAGAGCTCGGGGTCATCAGACGATACCAGCGTGATGTGTATATCTTCTAATCTCTACACCAGCTCCATGGACATAATCTGGGACATAGCTCCTGAGGTGGCGGCTTTCCGACTCAGCGCATCGTCTACCACACTCACCTTCCTTGGGAGGTAGTGCATCTCATATTAGTAATCTGCTAGAAATTCCACCCATTGTCTCTGTGTGATATTCAACTCCTGTGTGTCCACCACATACTTCAAATTTTTGTGATCAGAGTATATGTCATAGTGGACACCGTAGAGGTAGTGCCGCCAGACCTTTAGAGCAAACACGACCACTGTTGAATTTTGTGAAGCGGAAGTGGTTGACGGGACAGGTCGGGCGGCCTGGGCGGACAGTATTGGCAGACTGGGCGGACTGCGATGTGCGGCCTGGTGGGAGGTCTAGTGGAAAGCCGGCTGTCTTCTCAGCGGGTTGTTTGCATGAAGTCCGCGGACTGTGCGGCTGGTATCTGCAGATAGGGCGTTGGCTAATTGGTTTAGCCAAGGAGCGGCCTGAGCGGATAGAGGCTTGCGGACGGGTGCATTGCTCAGTGGCCGTGGTGCAAGCTTGTGTTGTTTGGCGGTTTTGCTCTTGTCCGCGGGAAGCTTGCGAACTAGTGTGTCTGCGGTATGGGCTGTTGCGGACTGGGCTTAGAGCTTGGCTGAGGCCTTGTCGAGCTCTGGTGTTACAGCAGGTGTTTTATTGTGGCGGACGGATGTTCGGAGTCCGGGAGGTGGCTGTTGTGTTGGGCAGGTGTGCGAGTAGCATGCGGACTGCTGGCGGTCTGTGCTAGTGTGTTTGGCGGACGGGAGTTTATGTCCGCCATGCTCGCATTAGCCTTTGATGGTTTTAGACTTGGTCACACTCTGTGCCAAGACCATGGTGTCCGCAGTATTCGCCAAGTCCGCTGATTGACCGGGCGGACTTGCTATCTGCCTTTGGTCGTGGACTTGTGGCGGATTGAGGCTTGAGTCTTGCGGACTGCCTCGGGGTTGTGCGGACAGCCATTGAAGGGGGTTGCTGTCCTGCAGTGGTAGGCTTTGCGGGCTGAGGACTTGTCTGCATAGCTTAGGCGGACTGATGAGGGTTCACCAATATTATCTTTCTCCTGGCGGTTTTCCTTGGTATCCGGCTAAGTCCTTGCGGACTCGACGGACGGTGTTTTGCTATCGCGCGGGCTGGTGAGGTGTCGCTATCTCTTGGGCGGTGACCACACTCCTCACCTCGCCTATAAATAGGACCCCCCTGACAGGTCTACTGTAACTTGAGTGAATAGTAAGTTGGGTTCGGCGAGGTGTTGCGGTTTCAGTTTGTCTGTCCGCGCAGATTGATTCAGTGCTGACGTTTGCTATGTGCAAGTCGCGCGGGTAGCTTCAAGGAGCCAGGAGTTTGGCTTTGACTTTGGTCAAGTACTTGGAAGTTGTGCGGTCTCTGCAGATTCAGCAGGAGGTCGCTCTGTGGCTTGTCAGCTCTGTTTCATCGTTGCCAGCTTCAATAACCTGTCCGCCAGCTTCAGGCGGGTAGGGGGTGTGTTCCTCAGTTTAGCTTCAGCATGAGATGAATAACGGTGAGTCCGCGCGGCCTCGCGGCTTCGGCAGACTCCGTGGCTATTCGGCGGATTGCAGCTTAAGCTCGGGAGACCTCGGCGACCTCGACAGTCTCGGCGTACTCCGGTGCTGTCCGCCTGGCTTAGGTTTTTGTGCTTTCTGTTTACAGTTGTTATACTAGCGAAATCATGTCTCGCTATGTATGCCTCGTGTTGTAAAGAAGGGAATGTATAAAAGATCTGCTTGTGCTTCCATTGTTTGTTGGATTAGCCTTGTTCCTTGGTTTTCCGCTGGTTCAACGTGCGAACTGGGTAGTGCCGAAGATATTAATTTGGTGTTTGGGCTACCTTGCTGACCACGCTGAGAAAATTTAACATGGTATCAAAGCGAGGTTCAGTTGCGTGAGCGGTAGTCAACCAGTGTTGTTACTCAGGGCTTGAGTGGTGTTCAACCTGTGTTGTTGCTCGGAGCTTCTGAAAGGTTGCCAACATGTGTTGCAATGGAAGGGAGCTTTGCAAGGGGTCTTGGCATTGAACTCTTAACGCCGACTAAATTTAAGAAGTGGAAGTTGTGCATGAAGAGTTATCTTCTTGGCGAGGAGCTGTGGGAAGTCGTCGATGGTGACGATAGGCAGGAAGTCACGGCTGCGTTCGGTATTGCTGAGCAGGTTAGGCTCTAGAGAAGAACAAATGCTAAGGCGTAGTTCATTATGAAGAGGGCCGTGTCTCCGGAACTGTTTGATCACATCGTTGGATGTGAGTGGGCTGCTGATATTTGGACAATCATTGATGAGTTGTTCAATAGGAAGAATGTGGCGCGGCTTCAGTTCCTGGAGAATGAGTTGGCCAGGGCAACTCAGGGAGACCTTTCCATCTCAAGGTACTTCTTAAAGATGAAGAGCTTGTGTGATGAGCAGTCAGCACTGGATCCTGATGAGCCTATCTCTGAGGCGAAGATGAAGAGGCACATTATCCGCGGCTTACGGAAGGAGTATGTGGCCTTTGTGACATCTGTTCAAGGGTGGGCTACTCAGCCGTCTTTGCTGGAGCTGGAGAATCTGCTTGCATCGCAGGAGAGCTTGGCAAGGTAGATGGCTGGAGTGAATCTGAATCAGGAAGGCAGAGAAGCTCTCACCTCAGGAAAGAAGAAAGGATGGGAAAGGAAGAAGAAAAAGAAGGTGCAGGTCGCTGGTGAGAAGGAGACTTCAACTTCATATCATCCGGAGAGGAGCAATGCTCCTAAGGACTGGAAGAAGAATTTGAAGTGCTACCGGTGTCATCAGCGAGGGCACTTCAAGATGGACTGCAAGGTCAAACTGCAGCCTGGGCATGCTGCGGGAAAGGAGGAATCTTGCTCAAGAAGTGAATAAGCAGAATGGGGCGGAGCTTTCATGACGGGCACTTGTGTCCGGGCATTGTCTGTTGAGGACTTCAACGGCGAGTGGATCGTGGACTCCGGGTATGGTCATCACCTCACCGGAGACAAGTCAAAGTTCACCTCCATGCAGGCTTACTCAGGTAATGAAGCTATTATCACTGCTGATAATATTGTTTATACAGTAGAGAAAGAGATGGTCATGTCTTTGGGTAGTGATCAGGGGCCACTCACGTTAAGGAGTGTGTATCACATGCCTGGCATGAAGAAGAACCTCTTATCGGTGACCAATGCGGTGGACGCTGGTTATCACGTTCTGTTTGGGCCAACAACCGTGAGGTTCCTTCGCAACGTATCAGCAGTTAAGGCTGAAGTTGCTCATGTTGGGAGGAGGGTGAAGAACTTGTTTGTTCTTTCCACCAGTTCTTATGTTGATAGAATGAGGGCCAATGATAGTGCTGCTATCTGGCATGACAGGCTGGGGCATGTTGGCATGGACAAGCTGAAGGCGATGGCTAGTAGAAGTTTGGTAAAGGGGTTGCCTAAGTTGTCTTCCTTTGGTGACGGGTATGTTTGCGCAGGCTGTCAATACGGTAAGGCACATCGCCTTCTGTTGATAAATCATAAACAAGGAGCAAGAAACCATTGGAGTGTGTATTCATGGCGACCTGATGGGACCGACGTTACTGCCCAGCCTTGGAGAAGAAGATACATGCTTGTCTTGGTGATGACTACTCAAGTATACTTAGGTGGTACCTACATAAAGGAGAAGTCGAAAGCCTTCCGGTTGTATTGTGGTAGTTATAAGGAGTTGGTTAGAAGTCGGCTTTGCTTGCGGATTAAGAAGCTTAAACTGATAACGAGGGTGAGTTTGTGTCCTCCGAGTTTTCTAACTTCTGCAGGAAGCACGGGATCCAACGGGAGCTTACTTGTGCTTACACTCTATAACAAAATGGGGTAGCGGAGCGGAAGATCCGTCATCTGACGGAGACCTGCAAATGCTGGCTTCATGCGAAAGATATCCCAAGGTCTTTTTGGGCGGAGGGGATGTCTTGTGTTGCTTATGTCATTAACTGGATGCCACTCAGCCCTATCAACATGAAGACCCCTATTGAGCTGTTGCTGAAGGAGAAGCCGAGTGTTGTATACCTTCGGGTGTTCGGTTCAACTTGCTACGTGCATGTCCCGGATGCTTCACGGACTAAGTTGGATGCGAAGGCAAGGAAACGTTTCTTTGTTGGCTACAATGAGCGGAAGAAGAGATGGAAATGCATGGACCCTGTGACAAAGAAGTTCGTGGTGTCAAGAGACATTATCTTTGACGAGCTGACGTCATATGGAGGTGGCTCGGTCGAGCTAACCGGAAGTAGCAAGGTTGATGAAGCACCGGTGGTGGCTGCTGAAGGCTTGGAAGAGGAGCTTGCTGTTTCACCAGCAGCTCCTGCTGCTTCTAACTCTAAGGCTGAGCCTTCTGCCTCAGGAAGCAGGGGGAGCAGTGCTCAAAGCTTACCCCAGGTAGGAGTTGAGCCCGAAGAAGCAACGGAATCAGTGAGCAAGGAGCCGACCCTTCGGAGATCGAAGAGGGTGGTTAAGCCACCAGCTCGGTACTGTGATGGGAATACAGTGAGCTTTGTCTCCTGCTTCTTTGCAGGTCCTCTGGATGAGCGAGAGCCTTCAACCTTCAACGAAGCCACTGGAGTGAAGGAGTGGGAAGATGCCATGAAAGAAGAGATTGATGCTCTGAAGAAGAATGAAACCTGGGACCTGGTGCCCAAGGTTGATGGCATTACTCCGGTTACTTGCAGTGGGTGTATAAAGTTGAAGAAGAAGGATGATGGGAGCATTGATAGGTTCAAAGCTCGCCTTATCGCTAGCGGATTCTCACAACAGTATGGAGAAGACTATGAGGAGACATTCAGTCCAGTTGTTAAGATGACTTCAGTTAGAGTGGTGATCGCCTTGGATGCTAGCAAGGGATGGAGGTTGTGACAACTCGATGTGAAGAATGCCTTTCTTTACGGAGAGATTGACAAGGACATCTTCATGGATCAACTGCTTGGCTTTGTCTCTGAAAAGCATCCAGACTATGTCTGTAAACTCAGGAAGGCTCTCTATGGGTTGAAGCAAGCTCCTAGAGCTTGGTATGGGAAGATTGCAGAGTACTTGCAATTCTGTGGATACCTTGCTTCTAACTCGGATTCAAGCTTGTTTGTCAAGAAGAAGGGGGAGCTACTAGTCTTGGTCCTGCTGTATGTGGATGACATGATCATCACAGGGAATTCTGAGGGGGAAGTAGCAAGGTTCAGGGCAGAGCTTGCTATACGCTTCGAGATGAAAGACTTAGGAGAGTTGCATCACTTTCTCAGTCTTGAAGTGGAGAGGAAGGAGTGCGGGGTTCTCATTTGCCAGAAAGGATATGCAGATCGCATTGTGAAGCGTTTCGGTATGGGCGAAGGGAAGAAGTGCTCTACTCTACTGGAACCTGGGCTAAAGCTTCGACGAGATGAGGGAAGGGTTCTTCATGATCCCTTGGTGTTCAGGGCTCTTGTTGGGAGCTTGATTTACCTGACGATTACAAGGCCGGACATTGCTTATGTTGTTGGCCGCGTAAGTCGGTATATGGCTGAACCAAGGCAATCTCATCTAGTGACAGCAAAGGGTATTCTGAATTATGTCATGTTGACTACTGACATGGGACTCCTCTATGGAAGGGACTAAGAGTTTGCGTTGCTTGGGTACACAGATGCTGACTATGGCGGTGATTCAGATGATCGGAGGTCTACTTCAGGTTATGTGTTCACTTGCGGTTCAGCTAGCATCTTGTGGTGTAGCAAGAAGCAGGACTCGATGTCGGTTTCAACCACGGAGGCGGAGTATAAGGCTTCGGCCTTGGCTACTCGGGAAGCCGTTTGGTTGAGGAGGCTTATAGAGGATGTTCATGAAGAAGTGCAAGGGCCTAATTTACTCCGGGGTGACAATGAGAGTGCTCTCAAACTGTTTAACAATCCAGTGTATCATGCCAGGACCAAGCATATAGAGATTGATCACCATTTCATCAGAGAGAAGGTGTTGGAAGGATCTCTGCTGGTCGGGCATGTTCGGAGTGAAGATAATCTTGCTGACATCTTCACGAAGCCACTGTCGAAGGGGCCCTTTGAATGCTTGCGCAGCTTGCTGGGCTTGGTCACCATTTCCCACTTTAAGGCGGAGTGTTGAATTTTGTGAAGTGGAAGTGGTTGACGGGACAGGCCGGGCGGCCTGGGCGGACAACATTGGCGGACTAGGCGGACTAGGCGGACTGCGATGTGCGGCCTGGTGGGATGTCTAGTGGAAAGCCGGCTGTCTTCTGAGCCGGTTGTTTGCATGGAGTCCGCGGACTGTGCGGTTGGTATCTGTGGATAGGGCGTTGGCTGATTGGTTTAGCCAAGGAGCGGCCTGAGCGGATAGAGGCTTGCGGACGGGTGCATTGCTCAGTGGACGTGGTGTAAGCTTGTGCTGTTTGGCGGTTTGGCTCGTGTCCGCGGGAATCTTGTAGACTAGTGTGTCCGCGGTATGGGTTGTTGCGGACTGAGCTTAGAGCTTGCCTGAGGCCTTGTCGAGCTCTGGTGTTACATCAGGTGTTTTGCTGTGGAGGTCTTTGGCGGACGGATGTTCGGAGTCCGGGAGGTGGTTGCTATGTTGGGCAGGTGTGCGAGTAGCATGCGGACTGCTGGCGGTCTGTGCTAGTGTGTTTGGCGGATGGGAGTTTATGTCCGCCATGCTCGCATTAGCCTTTGATGGTTTTGGACTTGGTCACACTCTGTGCCAAGACCATGGTGTCCGCAGTATCCGCCAAGTCCGCTGATTGACCGGGCGGACTTGCTATCTGCCTTTGGTCGTGGACTTGTGGCGGATTGAGGCTTGAGTCTTTCGGACTACCTCGGGGTTGTGCGGACAGCCATTGAAGGGGGTTGCTGTCCTGTAGTGGTAGGCTTTGCGGGCTAAGGCCTTGTCCGCATAGCTTAGGCAGACTGATGAGGGTTCGCCAACGTTGTCTTGCTCCTGGCGGTTTTCCTTGGTATCCGGCTAAGTCCTTGCGGACTCGGCGGATGATGTTTTGCTATCGCGCGGGCTGGGGCGGTGTCGCTATCTCTTGGGCGGTGACCACACTCCTCACCTCGACTATAAATAGGACCCCCCTGGAAGGTCTACTATAACTTGAGTGAACAGTAAGTTGGGTTCGACGAGGTACTGCGGTCTCAGTTTGTCTGTCCGCGCGGATTGATTCAGTGCAGACGTTTGTTGTGTGCAGGTTGCATGGGTAGCTTCAAGGAGCCAGGAGTTTGGCTTTGACTTCGGTCAAGTACTTTGAAGTTGTGCGGTCTCTGCGGATTCATCAGGAGGTCGCTCTGCGGCTTGTCAGCTCTGTTTCATCATTGTTAGCTTCAATAGCCTGTCCGCCGACTTCAGGCGGGTACGGGGTGAGTTCCTCAGTTCAGCTTCAGCAGGAGATGGATAACGTTGTGTCCGCGCGGCCTCGCGTCTTCGGCGGACTCCGTGGCTATTCGGCGGATTGCAGCTTAAGCTTGGGCGACTTTGGCGACCTCGGCGACCTCGGTGGTCTCGGCGGACTCTGGTGCTGTCCGCCCTGCTTGTGTTTTGGTGCTTTCAGTTTACAGCTGTTATACTAGCGAAATCATGTCTCGCTATGTATGCCTCGTGTTGTAAAGAAGTGAATGTATAAAAGATCTGCTTGTGCTTCCATTGTTTATTGGATTAGCCTTGTTCCTCGGTTTTTCGCTGGTTCAACGTGCGAACTGGGTAGTGCCAAAGATATTAATTTGGCGTTTGGGCTACCTTGCTGACCACGCTGAGAAAATTTAACAACCGCTCCCATCTCCAAGTCATGAACAGGGTAGTTCTGCTCATGCTTCTTCTGCTAGCAAGGAGCATATACAATCACTTGGCCTTTCTACATCAGCACTGCACCCATGCCCTTGTAGTAAGCGTCTGTGTAGACCTAGAATCCTTATTTTTCCCCGAAGGAAGGGCAAGGATGGGTGCCGAGGTGAGTCGATCCTTTAGCTCCTGGAAAGCCGTCTCACACTGCGGGGTCCAGACAAAGGGCACATCCTTCCTCGTCAGGGACGTGAGTGGGAGGGAAATCGAGAGAATCCCTCTACGAACTTTCGGTATAACTGACAAGTCCTAGAAAACTCGGCACGTCTGTGGCCGTCTTCATGGCGGCCAATCCCGAACTGCCAGAATCTTAGATGGGTCCACAGCCAACCCGGCTCCGCTGATAATGTGGCCTAGGAAGGCCACATCCTTCAACTAGAACTGGCATTTGCTGAACTTTGCATAAAGGCGGTGCTCCTGCAGTCTCTCTAGAGTCAATGTCAAATATTGTGTGTGCTCCTCCTCTGTCCTCGAGTAAATGAGGATGTCGCCAATAAACACGATGACGAACACATCCAGATAATCCTCGAACACCCAGTTCATGAGGCTCATGAACGCCGATGGTGCATTTGTCAGCCCGAAGGGCATCACGATAAACTCAAACAACCCATATCTTCTACAGAAGGCAGTCTTCAGAATGTCCTCCTAAATCCGCAGCAGGTAGTAGCCCGACCTCAAATCCTGTTTTGAAAAGGAATGCGCCCCCTCCAGCTGGTCAAACAGCTCATCTATCCTCGGTAGTGGATATGTATTCCAGACTATCAGTCTGTTCAGAGCTCGGTACTCTATGCATAATCTGAGTGTCCCGTCCTTCTTCTTGACGAGCAGCACCGGGGCTCCCCACAGTGAAGAGCTCGGCCGGATAAATCCGGCTTCCGCTAGTTCCTACAGCTAGCTTCGAAACTCCACAAACTCCTTCAGGGCCATCCGGCAAGGAGCTCTAGATGCCAGCTTAGCCCCCGACACGAGCTGTATCTGGAAGTCCTTCTCTGGGAACACGTCAGTAAAATCCCACAGCACCGGGACACTAGAGAATGAAACCTTGGCCTAGGCCATCTCAAACAGCACTTCATAGACCTCTTCTCCATGCAGGTGGGCCTTGACGGCCTGCATAGATGATAACAAGAGAGGGATGGTAGGTCTAATACCTTCGATGATGACATAGGAATCCCCATGCCTCAATGTGATCCTCTTTTACTAACAGTGGATCTAGGCATGGTTCCAATGCAACCATGTCATGCCCAGGATCAGATCATAGGCTATCTTCCTTACGATTGTCACTGGTGCTTTGAATGCCTTTCCGCCAATCATTGTATCCATGTTGTAGTGGGCGGAGGTGAATAGTTTCGATTTGTCGGGTAGTCGCACCCTCATCTTCAAGCCTGTATATCGCTGCACATCTTCTAGTCCTTCCACGAAGACTTCCGATTCGAATGAGTGTGAAGCACCCTATCAAATAGCGTATAAGCAGGCTTGCCGGTTATGAAGACTATGCCTGAGGTAGTTAGATATTTTAGAAATCTAGTTATGGTTTTCCTTCCTAGTTCTAACATTTCTATATCTCTGAGTAGCTTGTTAAGGAAAGAAAATAACTTATAATTACTGGCGTACCTGTTATTACTTGCTCCGGTTTCTGAGGTTGAGCCAGATCCAGGGCATAAACTTGCTCCCTATCCTGCCTGCGGTCTCCGCACTGGTATCCGTGTCCTCAGCCACGCCCTCGTCCTCCAAACTACTGTGCAGGCGGGGAAATCAGTGGTGCTGGTAGTGGTGCCCCCCTCATGGGGCAATTTCTCCAGATATGCCCTGCTTGCTGACAGTAGTAGCACTCGGGGGGGGGGGGGGATATGCCATACCCCCGAGTCTCTGCATCTCCCGCATCTAGAGAGGTTGAGGAGCTATTACCACCGGCACCCTCGGCTCCTGTCTCACCTCCTTACGAGGTTGGTCCTCTGCCCTTCTCCCAAATCTTTCATCAGCAATGCGGCTCCTTCGCTGATCATTTATAGCTCCCCAGCCCTGATCCTCCATTGGCCAATTCCGGCCTCGAGTCGGGTGCCAATCTACCTCAATCCTCTTTGCCATCTCCAATATCTGAGGCAAAGATCTGTCAAATACGAATAGAAGAGCCTCTCACAGATCCTCTCGCAGGCCCTTATAAAACCTCTTGGTGTATCCGACCTCATCCAGCTGATAGGAGTCCGCAAACCAGGCTAAATGATTGAACTCCCGGTGGTACTCCACCTCCGTCTTGTTGCCTTGACTCAACTGTAGAAATATGTCTTCTAGCTCATATCTGGCCGATTACGGAACAAAGTGGTCCAACAATTCGGCCCTGAAGTCCTCCCAAGCAATGTCTGTAACCTCTATATCAGCAAACTTCGTGTCCAGCAGTGTCTTCCACCATCTCTTGGCATGGGACTCCAAGCAAGAGACTAACAAAGGAACCCTCTCCTCAAATGGGCACTGTATCCCTGTCAGCATCTCATACATGATATCCAGCCAATCCTCTCTCCGTACAGCCGACTCTGTCCCCAAGTAAGATGGGGGAGAATGTCCTCGGAAGATGCTAAGCCAATTGGCCCCGGGTTTGGCTGCACAGTCGGAACCTGCTGGCCATGAAAGCCTACAAATTGCTGTCAAAGACTGCCCCATCTCCGACTATAGAAACAGAGTGGGGACCGGGGGAGGTGATGCAATATTCGGAGTCTGCTGGGCTCCGCACTGTGGTGTAGTCTGTTTCGGAGGCTACATAAAAAATATCATTTGTAAGTAATAGACCCCAACCCAATTTAAAGTGGACAATTTACATGTGATCCCCCATATGGGAACACCACTACTTCCACTGCTTAGTGTGTCCCAAAACTAAACTCGTGCGGGGGTGACCTAGGGTTTTTGGGCTGCTACCTTTTCGATCGAGGTCTGCTCTGATACCACTTGTAAGACCCCCCCCCCCCCCCCTTTTTCTTTTTAAATCACGGGGTCTTAGGCCCAGAACCGCCGCTTTGTGGTGACACCATCATGCCCGGGAATGTCGTCATTACAAAATACCAAACCTGCCGGCCATATAGATCACAAAATAGTAGAAAACGTATGAGAGTACATGAAATAGAACTCTAACACATGTCCACAACAATCACATATATTTTAATAATCCTCCACAAAGGGAGAGTCCACAATAATAATAATCAAAGTACTGGAAATAGGGTTGATGCCCAATACATCAACGTCCTCACTACAATTCACTCATCGTGGAAGCAAATCTATAACAACTACTAGCGAACGGACTCACTGTAACATCTGTCTGAACTCCGGTGCTAGACTGTCCCGTCTCTAAGCGTGCCGACCTCCGAGGCTGCACCTCCAAGCTGGGCTCCCCGATCCCCTAAAATGATTTGGTCTGAAAACCATTAGTCTAAAAGACTAAGACCTATCATCCCCTACCCCTCCCGCCATGGCTCCTAGGCACCGAGCGGGGAGCAGGAAAGGGAAGGTAATGAAGGTGGAGAGTAACAAAGTAGCATGTGGCGGCGGAATGAGTCTAACAGTTCTATATAAATAGGTAGTGTAATGCTGTAAGTATGAGAAAGGTAAACAAGAAACATATAACCTTAACTTATATGAGTGACAATAGAAACTTATAAGTTAAGCAGTCTTCTGCAAGGCTCCCATCATATAAAGAGTACCATACCAATTTATACGATGGGGTGTCGATTATAAGCAAGTGGTAAACATCCAAAGGAAAATAATCATAACTTATAAGCATGTTACACAAACTTATAAGCTAAGGGGTCGTTTTGCAAGGCCTATTGTATAAAGCGTCCCATACCACTTTATAAAATAGGTGATAGGGGTTATATACAATGTTGATGCTATGTCATGCAAGTATGTCATGATGTGAACATGCAAGTGCAACACACCCACTTGACTCTGTGCACACAGACCTTTAGTTCCCCATTTCTTGAGCCTAACCTCACAGGATACGTCTATAGTAGCAAACGGAAGCGGTGGCTTGGGCCTCGCCCACGTCTAAACTGATAATTGCACTACTAGTTAGACCTATCGTATGCCTCAACGCTGGTGTACTAAGCGGATCTCCTGCGTACTCTTTTCCGACAAGTCCACCAGACTTATCTTTGTGAAGTGCAAAACCATACTTGCTGAGCCAACATATTGGCGTCGGTGTAACGACCATCCAATACCGAAGTCCCACCGCCTATACTTATGCACAGGTAACCCTGTGTATAAGTTACCGAACCAAAGCTCCCCGGACCATCCAGTCCAGCATAATCGACAACCGAGCCAAAGCTCGTCGGGCCAACCTGCCCATCATCAAAACCACTAAGCCTACTACCTGTGTGACCCAACCTAACATCCCGAGACATCGAGGTGAGTGAAAGTGAATCCCTAGTTATGCTAGTTACTCTTGCAGTTTATTTTTCCTACAGTTTAGGTTGGCCTAGTACTGCCCAAGGCATACCCCGCGAATGGTTTTCAAGGGCACTAGGTACTAAGATGGGCTGAAGCCCAAAGCTCTCGTTCGTAAGGCACTTACTATTATTGGTCAATACCCGGTTCCCGATCCCTTTTATATTACTCTGAATCTAACCCTAGTGTGTTCTGACCCTCTCTCTCCCTCCATAGGAAAGACGATCTTTCGTCGATCCCGAGCACCACTGAAACCTAGTAGACCCAACACTCTACTCATCCCAACTTCCAATGATGAACTTAATTTCATTTTACCCAAACCATAAACTATTAACCCCAACCCATATGACCTATTAAAATGCCATCAATTTTTCAGCAGTTTTACTAAATGCAGACCAACCTAAGCTATATGATGTACATGATAGGAGGTACTTCGAATTTTCATCCAATAACCCTAAGATAAATAATGAGGGACTATCATGACATATTTAGTATAAATCCAGAAACTTGGAATTTGCCTAATTTAACAGATATTTTATTTATTTTCCCTAAAAATCCAAATGCCATAGTTTTGAATTTGAAGTGGCTTTTATATTCAAACCAAATGCTCCATAAAATTATGATAAATACTAGGCAACTAATAGGCATTAAATTCAAATCTCTCATTTTTTTTGCAAGGTTTAGACCCCTGATCCAAAATTTTAAATGTAAACACATATTTATTAATTAAAGAAACAAGTGCTGCAAATTTACATCCAAAATTTATAAGAAAATTCTAACATGACTTAAATGTCCTACAAACCCTCCTGACCAAGTTTCCAAAGTTTTCAGTGAATAATAAACTTTATTTTTAATTTTGATCAATAACCCTCTTTCATAAATTAATGAAGCAACTACTGAAAATATTCATTTAAAAATTATGATAAAATTTCCACATGAGCATAATAGCATAAGTACACTTTTGCATAAGTTTCATAATTGTTTAAGCAACATTGAGCTCTAAATCTATTTTTGAACATAGTTGCATAATTATAAGCTTGTGAAGTAACTACTGAGAATAAACATCTAAAAATTATAATAAAATTTAGGTATGAGTACAATGACCTAAAAGACGCTCTACCTAATTTACATAATTTTCCAATAAAAAGTGAAATCATAATAAACAAATGACTATTAAAGGGAAATCCATTTATTACAAAGGAGGTTCTAAAATTATTGTTTCAAAATTTCCAATAAAACTAGCAGGGGCTCATATTAACCCTATGACTACACTACCCTAGTTTCACAACTTTTCATAAGGTCTTGATGGCCTATTTTACATGTAAAAGGTTTGTGCCCTAAACTAGGGTTAGGGTTTTAGGGAGTTTATCAACCTCTAAATCTCATGATATTTTTACCAGATGACGTTGACAACCCTAAAGTCCTCTCCACCAAGTTTCAAGTCATTTGAAGCCCACTTGACCCCTTGACCTTCAAACCCTAGGTTTGCACACATATGACCTACCCTACTGTACTTGGGCTCTACCCTTCAACTTCCACCCAATAATAGTGGAGGGGGTATTTTGTGTGCAAATATAGCTGAGTGCCAAGATCCCTCACCTTTTGGTGAGGTTGGCCAACTCAATAGCACTTATGGCACTTAGCCCTAATTTTGACCTGAAAGGGTCAACCTTGGGCTACACCATTTCCCTATCAAATTAAGCCTTAAAGGGGTGACTTTTTTTACCAGAGACCTAAAATTTTCCCCAGGATTACTCATCAAAATTTTGGGGGTTTTAAGTTGTTTACGACACATAATTAATTTGTACATGATTTACTAAATTTTTCCAAAAACTATAAAAAGTATCTCCAACAATTCCCATTGTTAAACAGTTTCTAGGTATAGGTTAGAATGACTCCATGTCCAAATTTCAGGTCATTTCGATAGGAGATGAAGTGGGGGCAAACATTTTAGTCTCTGACTAACCCTAGGTATAGACCCCACCAAAATGAGTGTGATGGTCAAACCACACATCCAAATTGGTTCAATCCAATTTTAAATTAAAGTACCCCCAGGGCTACAACTTTGACGTTTACCATTTATTTACTATAGGTCTCTAGGTATTTTTAATAATTAAAAAACATCAATAGTATAATATGTGACAGAATTAATGAAATGAAATTAAATAATTCCCTAAGCCTCGGTTCCGGTTCCGTGGCAGCTCCAGCCTTTATGCTAAGGGACCGATCCGCTCCAGGATCCTGTAAGGCCCATATATCTCGGGCTGAGATTCTTCTTCCGACCTCGCACCCGTGAAACTCCATGTATCGGTTGGATCTTCAACAATACCCGTTCTCCAACCTAGAACTCTACCTGATGGTGTCTCGCGTCGTAATACCTGGTCTACCTGCTCTGCGCCTCCAGCATCCGATCCCGTATCAGCCTCACCTAAGCCTCGGTATCCTCAACAAACTCCGAGCCCAGCACCTTAGGGTCCTCTTATTGTATCCATGACAATGGAGTCCTACACCTTCGTCCGTATAGAGCCTCATGAGTGTCCATACCTATGCTGCACTGGTAGATGTTGTTATAAGAGAACTTGACCAGTGGTAACAACTTCTCCCAATGCTCTCCGCAGTCTAGAATGCATAGGCGAAGCAGATCCTCCAAAGTCCGATTGGTGCATTCTGTTTGCCCGTCAGTCTGGGGATGAAAAGCTATACTGAATGTCAGCTGAGTTTCCAAATAGGGTTGTATTGATCGCCACTCCCTGGACGTAAACCGTCCATCCTGATCCAACACGATCTTCCTGGGCACGCCATGATAACAAACAAACTACTCCACAAACTTCGCACCAGTACACCAATCGAGTCATCCTTCATGATCGGGATAAATCAGGCTACCTTCGTCAGTCGGTCGACGATTACCTAGATTGAATCGTTCCCCATCCGCGATCGGGGAAGCCAGTGTATGAAGTCCATTGCGATATCATCTAACTTCCACTCCTACACTGGGAGTGGTTGCAACAATCCTGTGGTGTTCCTGCACTCTGCCTTCACCAGCTGGCATATCTCTCAATGGGTCACGAAGTAGGCGATATGTTTCTTCATGCCTGGCCAGTACATGGTCTTCTTCAGATCCGCAGTCATCTTCGTAACTCCCGGGATTTCTGAATACTGGTTGTAGTGGTCCTCCATCATGATATCCTCTCGGACCTGGTATCCCTCTGGTATGTAAACCCGTCCTCTGAAGCATACCACACCATCCCTCAGTGTGTAATCTCCAGCAGTGCCTACCTCTAAGGCCCGGAATATTGGCTCCAGCTTGGCATCATGACTCTGCACATCTTTGACTAGGCCTCGAATGTCATCTGTGGCGCTCATCGGGGCTAAATATTTGTCATAGAGCTCGAGGTCATCAAACAATACCAGTGTGATGTGCATATCTTCTAATCTCTGCACTAGCTCCATGGAGATAATCTGGGGCACAGCTCCGGAGGTGGAGGCTCTCTGACTCAGCATATAAGCTACCACATTCGCCTTCCTTGGGTGGTAGTGCATCTCATACTGGAAATTTGCTTGAAACTCCACCCATCGCCTCTGCCTGATATTCAACTCCTTTTGTGTGTCCACCAAATACTTCAAATCTTTGTGATCAGAGTATATGTCGCAGTGGACACCATAGAGGTTGTGCCGCCAGACCTTCAGAGCAAACATGATCGCTCCCATCTCCAAGTCATGAACAGGGTAGTTCTACACATGCTTCTTCAGCTGGCGGGAAGCATAAGCAATCACGTGGCCTTTCTGCATCAGCATTGCACTCATGCCCTGGTAGGAAGCATCGGTGTAGACCTGGAATCCTTCTTTCACCGAAGGAAGGGCAAGGATAGGTGCTGAGGTGAGTCGATCCTTCAGCTCCTGGAAAGCTGTCTCGCACTACGAGGTCCAGACAAAGGGCACATCCTTCCTCGTCAGGGATGTGAGTGGGAGGACAATTCGAGAGAATCCCTCTATGAACTTCCGGTAATAACCGGCAAGTCCTAGAAAACTCTCCACGTCTGTGGCCGTCTTCAGTGGCGGCCAATCCTGAACTTCCTAAATCTTAGCTGGGTCCACTGCCAACCCGGCTCCGCTGATAACGCGGCTAGGAAGGCCACCTCATTCAACTAGAACTGGCATTTGCTGAACTTCACATAAAGGCGGTGCTCGTGAATTCTCTCTAGAGTCATTGTCAGATGTTGTTTGTGCTCCTCCTCTATCCTCGAGTAAATGAGGATGTCGTCAATAAACACGATGACGAACACATCCAGATGATCCTCGAACACCCTGTTTATGCGGCTCATGAATGTCGATGGTGCATTCGTGAGCCCGAATGGTATCACGGTAAACTCGAACAACCCATATCTACTACTAAAGGCAGTCTTCGGAATGTCCTCCTGAATCCGCAGCTGGTAGTAGCCCGACCTCAAATCAAGTTTTGAAAAGAAATGTGCCCCATTCAGCTGGTCAAACAGCTCATCTATCCTTGGCAGTGGATAGGTATTCCGGATTGTTAGTCTGTTCAGAGCTCGATAGTCGATGCATAATATGAGTGTCCTGTCCTTCTTCTTGACAAACAGTACCGAGGCTCCCCACGGTGAAGAGCTCGGCTGGACAAATCCAGCTTCCACTAGTTCCTACAGCTGGCTTCGAAACTCTGTCAACTCCTTCAGTGCCATCCGGTAAGGAGCTCTAGATGCCGGATTAGCCCCCGACACGAGCTGTATATAGAATTCCTTCTCCCAGTGTGGGGGTAGACCTGACAGCTTCTCTGGGAACACGTCAGTAAAATCCCGCACCACCGGGACACTAGAGATTGAACCCTTGGCCTCAGTCATCTCAAACAGCAATTCATAGACTTCTTCTCCCTGCAGGTGGGCCTTGACGGCCTGCACAGATGATAACAAGAGAGGGATGGTAGGTCTAATACCTTCGATGACGACATAGGAATACCCATGCCTCATGGTGATTCTCTTTGACTGGCTGTCGATCTATTCATGTTTCCAATACAACCACGTCATTCCCAGGATCAGATCATAGGCTGGCGTCTTTAGGATCGTCACTGGTGCTTTGAATGCCTTTCCACCGATCATCGCCTCCATGTTGCAGTTGGCGGAGGTGAATAGCTCGGATCCGTCGGGTAGTCACACCTTCATCATCAAGCCTATGTATTGCTCCACATATTCTAGTCCTTCCACGAAGGCTTTTGATACGAATGAGTGTGAAGCACCCATATCGAATAGCATATAAGAAGGCTTGTCGTTGATGAAGACTATGCCTGAGGTGGTTAGATATTTTAGAAAGCTAGTTATGGTTTTCCTTCCTTGTTCTAATATTTCTATATCCCTGAGTAGCTTGTTTAGGAAAGAAAAGAACTTATAATTACTGGCGTACCTATTATTAATTGCTCCGGGTTCCGAGGTTGAGCCAGATCCAGGGCATAAATTTGCTCTGTATTCTTCCTGCCGTCTCTGCCCTGGTATCCGCCTCCTTGGCCTCCAAACTATTGTGCAGGCGGTGCTGGTAGTGGTGCTCCCCTCATGGGCCAATTTCTCCGGATATGCCCCAACTAATGACAGTAGTAGCACTCGAGCGGGGGATATGCCATACCCCCGTGTCTCTGCATCTCCCGCATCTGGAGAGGTTGAGGCGCTATTACCACTAGCTCCCTCAGATCCTGTCTCACCTCCTGATGAGGTTGGTCCACTGCCCTTCTCCCATCTCTCATGAGCAATGCGGCCCCTTCATTAATCATTTCTGGCTCCCCAACCCTGATCCTCTGTTGGACACTTCCAGCCTCGAGTCGTCTGCCAATCTGGCTCAATCCTCTTTGCCATCTCCAATATCTGAGGTATAGGTCCATCGGATACAAATAGCAAAGCCTCTCTCAGATCCTCTCGCAGGGCCTTATAAAACCTCTTGGTGGATCTAGCCTCATCCAGCTGATAGGAGTCCTCAAACTAGGCTAAATGATTGAACTCTCGGTGGTACTCCACCACCATCTTGTTGCCTTGCCTTAGCTGTAGAAATCTGTCTTCCAGCTCATCTCTGGCCGACTGTGGAACAAAGTGCTCCAACAATGCTGCCCTGAAGTCCTCCCAAGCAATGTCAGTAACCTATCGATCAATAAAAATTGTATCCAGTAGTGTCTTCCACCATCTGTTGGTATGGGACTCCAAGCAAAAGACCACCAAAGGCACCCTCTCCTCCCATGGGCACCATATCCCGGTCAGCATCTCATACATGATATCCAGCCACTCCTCTATCCATACAACCGACTTTGTCCACAAGTAAGACAGGGGAGAAAGTCCTCGAAAGATGCTCAGCCAATTGGCCCCCGGGTTTGGCTGCGCAGCCGCAACCTGCTGGGCCCTGAAAGCCTCCAGTATGGCTCTCAAAGTCTGCCCCATCTCCGACTATAGAAATGGAGTGGGGACCTGGGGAGGTGGTGCAATTTTCGGAGTCTACTGGTCTCCGCCCTGTGGTGTAGTCTGTGTTGGAGGCTGTGTAACAAAGATCATTTGTAAGTAATAGACCCAAACCTAATTTAAAGTGGACAATTTACATGTGATCACCCATATGGGCAGTCCACTGCTTCCGCTGCTTAGTTTGTCCCCAAACTAAACTCGTGCGGGGGTGACCCAAGATTTGTGGACTGTTACCTTTTCGATCGAGGTCTGCTCTGATACCACTTGTAATATACCCCTTTTTCTTTTTAAATCACGAGGTCTTAGACCCATAACCGCCTCTTTGTGGTGACAGCATCACTCCCGGGAAGTTCATCACTACAAAATGCCAATCCTGCCGGCGATATCGATCACAAAATAGTAGCAAAAGTATGAGAGTACATGAAATAGAACTCTAACACATGTCCACAACAATCACATATATTGTAATAATCCTCTACGAAGGGAGAGACCACAAAAAAAAATTAAAGTACTGGAAATAGGGCTCATGCCTGATACATCAAAGTCCTCACTACAATTCACTCATCGTGCAAGCAAATTGATAATAAATACTAGCGAACGAGACTAACTGTCCCAGCTCTCTGAACTCCGGTGGTAGACTGTCCCGTCTCCAAGCATGCCAACCTCCGGGGCTGCACCTCCAAGCTGGGCTCCAGAATCCCCTAAAATGAATTGTTCTGAAAACCATTAGTCTAAAAGACTAAGTCCTATAATCCCCTACACCTCCCCCCATGGCTCCTAGAAACCGAACGGGGAGGAAGAAAGGGAAGGTAATGAAGTTTGAGAGTAACAAAGTAGCACCTGACAACGGAACGAGTCTAACAGTTCTATATAAATAAGTAGAGTAAAGCTGTAAGTCTGACAAAGGTAAAGAAGAAACATATAACCTTAACTTATATGCAAGGATCTCATCATATAAAGAGTCCCATACCAATTTATATGATGTGGTGTCGGTTAAAGGAAAGTACTAAACATCCAAAGTAAAATAACAATAACTTATAAGCATGCTACCCAAACTTATAATCTAAGGGGTCGTTTTGCTAGGCCTATTGTATAAAGCATCTCACACCACTTTATACAATAGGTGACAGTGGTTATACGCAATGTTGATGCTATGTCATGCAAGTATGCCAAGATGTGAACATGCAAGTGCAACACACCCACTTGATTCTATGCACACAGACCTTTAGTTCCCCCTTTCTAGAGCCTAACCTCCTAGGATACCTCCGTAGTGGCAAACAGAAGCAGTGGGTTGGGCCTCGCCCACCTCTAAACTGGTAATTGCACTACTAGTCAGACCGATCGTACGCATCAACACTGGTGCAGTAAGCGGAGCTCCTGCATACACTTTGCCGGCAAGTCCACCAGACTTATCTTGGCGAAGTGCAAAACCACACTTGCCGAGCCAACGTATTGGCGTCAGTGCATCGACCCTCCAATATCGAAGATCCACCACCTTTTACTTATGCACAAGTAACCTTATGTATAAGCTACCGAACCAAAGCTCCCCGGAGCATCCCGTCCGTCACAATCGACAATCGAGCCAAAGCTCGTCGGGCCAACCTTCCCAGCATCCAAACAACCGAGCCTACTGCCCGTGTGACCCAACCTAAAATCCCGAGACATCGAGGTGAGTGAAAGTGAATCACTAGCTATGCTAGTTACTCTTGTAGTTTATTTTGCCTACAGTTTTGGTTTGCCCAGGACTGCCCAAGGAATACCCAGTGAAGGGTTCTCGAGGGCACTAGGAACTAAGGTGGGCTGAAGCCCAAAGCTCCCTTTCGCAAGGCACTTACTATTATTTGTCAATACCCGGTTCCCGATCCCTTTTATATTACTCTGGATCTAACCCTAGTGTGTTTTGACCCTCTCTCTCCCTCCATAGGAAAGACGATCTTTCGTCGATCCCGAGCACCACTTTAACCTAGTAGACCCAACACTCTACTCATCCCAACTTCCAATGATGAACTCAATTTCATTTTACCGAAACCAGCAACTATTAACCCTAACCCATATGTCCTATTCAAATGCAATCACATTTTCTGCAGTTTTACTAAATTCAGACCAACCTAAGCTATATGATGTACATGATAAGAGGTACTCCATATTTTCATCCAATAATGCTAAGATAATTAATATGGGCATATCATGACATATTTAGTCTAAATCTAGAAACTTGGAATTTGGTTAATTAAACAGATATTTTATTTATTTTCCCTAAAAATCCAAATGCCCTAGTTTTGAATATGAAGTGGCTTTTATAGCCAAACTAAATGCTCCACAAAATTCTGATAAATACTAGGCAACTAATAGACAGTAAATTCAAATCTCACAATTTTCTTTTGCAAGATTTAGACCCCTGATCCAAAATTTTAAATGTAAACACATATTTATTAATCAAAGAAACAAGTGCTGCAAATTTACATCCAAAAATTATGAGAAAATTCAAATATGTCTGAAATGTCGTACAAACAATCCTGACCAAGTTTCCAAAGTTTTCAGTAAATAATAAACTCTAATTTTAATTTTTGTCAATAACCATCTTTCATAAATTAATGAAGCAACTTCTAAAAATATTCATCTAAACATTTTGATAAAATTTCCACATGAACATAATGCCATAACTACAATTTTGTAGACGTTTCACAATTTTTTACACCGAACATTGAGCTCTGAATCTATTTTTAACATACTTTCATAATTATAGGCTTGTGAAGTAACTATTGAGAATAAACATCTAAAAATTATAATAAAATTCAGGTATGAGTATAATGACCTAAAACACCCCCTGCCTAATTCACATAATTTTCCAATGAACAGTGAAATCATAATAAACAAATGACTATCAAAGGCAAACCCATTTATTACAAAGGGGGTTCTAAAACTGTTATTCCAAAAATTCCAATAAAATTAGCAGGGGTTCATATTAACCCTATGACTACACTACCCTAGTTTCACAACTTTTCATTAAGTCTTGGTGGTCTATCTTACATGTATAGAATTTGTGCCTGAAACTAGGGTTAGTGTTTTGGGGAGTTTATCAGCCTCTAAATCTCATGATATTTTTACAGATGACCTTGACAACCCTAAAGTCCTCTCCACCAAGTTTCAAGTCATTTCAAGGTCACTTGACCCCTTGACCTTCAAACCCTAGGTTTGCACACATAGCACCTAACCTAATATCCTAGGGCACTACCCTTTAACTTCCACCCAATAGTAGTGGAGGGGGTATTTTGTGTTCTAATATAGTTGAGTGCCAAGATCCCTCACATTTGGGTGAGGTTGGCCAACTCAAGAGCAATTAGGGCACTTGGCCCTAATTTGACCTAAAAGGGTCAACCTTGGTCTACACCATTTCCCTATCAAATTAAACCTTAAAGGGGTGAAGTTTTTATCAGAGACTTAAAATACTCCCCGGGATCACCAGTCAAAATTTTGGGGGTTTTTGAGGTCTTTAAGACACCTAATTAATTCTTGTGGCTTTTAGTGATGGATGCTCTATTGAGAACATGACATGCAGTGTTTACTGCCTCAGCCCAGAAATATTCTGGGAGAGAAGTGTTACTTAGTAGTGTTCTACCAGCCTCAATAAGATTCCTATTCTTTCTTTCAGCAATAGCATTTTGCTGAGCAATTCTTGGTGAGGATAACTCTTGATGAATCCCTAGTTCTTCACAAAACCTTATCATACATTCAGACTGAAATTCAGTTCCATGGTCACTTCTGATTTTGACAACTGAATTGTTAAGTTCGTTCTGAATTTGCCTAACAAAACTGTGAAAGACAGTAGGTGTTTCAGATTTCTCCCTCAGGAAGAAAACCAAAGTAAATCTAGAATAGTCATCCACAACCACAAGGGTATAGACTTTCCTACCTAGACTATGAACTAGCATAGGACACAATAGATCCATATGTAGGAGGTACAAACACCTCACAGAATCTTTGGTATCATGTCCATGAAAAGAGGTCTTGGTCTGTTTGTCATTTTGGCAAGCTGTACATACACCCTCTTTAATGCACCTGAACTTAGGACCATTCCTTACTAACTCCAAGCTATAGAGTTGGCCTATTATCTTGTAGTTCAGGTGAGCCAGCCTCTTGTGGTACTGAACACAATGAGATACTTTCTCATCTGCAACTAGACAAATAGGAGAGTTCTTACTCTCATAATCAAAATTAAGATAGTAAACATTCCCTTTTCTATAACCTGATAAGATGACCTCTTGATCACACGTCCTTCTAATATGATACTCATTCTTAATAAAGAAGGTGTCATAACCAAGATCACTCAGTTGCCTTATGCTTATTAAGTTATGTTTCAAACCTTTCACATAAGCCACTTGAGTAATAGTGATTGAACTATTGGAAATGTTACCAAACCCTTTGATGATCCCCTTTTTAGATCCACCAAAGATCACTTTGGGTCCATTTTCTATGGGAGAGTAGTCCTTCAACATCCTTCTTGTTCCAGTCATGTGCCTGGAACAACCACTGTCCAAGTACCATATAGGGGTATGGCCACTTGGACTCACCTGCAACAAATAATATTACTTTACTTAGAACCCCAATGGTTATTGGGTTCTATGTTCAAGTTAGACTGAAACTTGACATACTTGCCTGCAGCCTTTCTGACAGATAAGCTGGCATTCTTCCTGATAATATTGTTATGCCAACAATCAAGGGCATTATGACCCACTTTGCCACAACACCAGTAATCATATCTATTGTATCTTCTTTTGGATACAGTCTTAACAGCATTGCTGTCAGCAGTACTTAAAACTATAGGTGCAGTGGTCCTTATCTTGAGTGCTGGAGCTACACCCTTGTCATTCAGATTACCAGGTTTACAGTGACCATGTGTAATGTCACTGTCATACTTGTTAGTTGGCTGCATCACTTTCCTGAAAGAAATAGGGGGTCTGAAGGCTAGTGGCTGGACTGGAGCTTTGCCTTTTCTTTTGGAATTAGCTGCCCTAGTATTTCCCTTGAAGCCTAATCCTGTCTTACACTTTTGGAGAGTGAAGTCATCAATCAAGTGTAAGACTGACTTTGGCTTTGAGAATTTAGCCACAAGTTCCTTCTCTCTTTGAAGTCTGACTTCTAGACTCTTGATTTGATCATTTTTGAATGTAATTGTCCCTATCTGAATATTGGTTATATTCTTCAGTTTGGCAACTTCATTCATCTTCTGATCCATCATTTTTTTCTGAATCTGATGGAGCCAGTTTAAGGGATGTAATTTCCTTAGCCTGGTTTTTGACAAGGTTTCTGCTTCTCTTAAGTGCTTGCAATAGATCACCATACTCATCAATAAGTTGATGAACATCCCCTTCAAATTCATATCCATCCACATCTCTTGATGCAGATGCTTCTGATTCTAATCCAGTATAATAATCATAAACTGATGAAAGGTTGTTTACCTTACTGGGACCAGGCTAATCCTAGCAATGATCTTCATCAGTCATAGCCATCAGCCCTTTGCAATGATGATCTTCAGTCCCATTCATTGACTCCATCATTTGCAAGAACTCAGATTCTACTGAGTCCTCTTCAGGAGTAAACAATCTTATATAAGCTTCAGCTTCTGTCTCTTCTCCTGAATATGATGATGAGGAATCAGTCCAGCTTTTCTGCGTCTTTGCAACCAAGGATCTCTCCTTCTTGCCCTTATTTTGCTGCTTCTTTTTATCTTTAGATTCCTTTCTTTTATCAGGGCAATCAGCTATGACATGCCCTGGCCTTTTGCAGCAATAACAAACAACTTTAGAAGAAATTTATTTACTGGGATTAGAGCAATACATGTCATCCTTAGATGTTTTCTTCTTCTTGTAATAGTCATCCTTGGAGAAGGATGAAGATGGCTTTGTTATCCACTTCTTCTTCTTCATGAACCTTTGAAACTGCTTTGTGAAGGCAACAAAGTCTTCATCTGAGTTGTGACTGTCTGAAGTGTTGATATCAGTATTTTCAGATTCAACTTCATCCATTCTCCTAGGAGGTGAAGGTGACTATCTCCTGCCCTTTCTTGTGGCTTCAGCCTTGAAGGAAACTGACTTCTCTGTATTCAGACTTATTGCTTTTCTCCTCTTCCTTCCTGGCAGTGAGCTGCATCTCATAGGAAAGTAGTTTTCCAAATAAAGTTGGTGGAGGTGTATCTGCAACCTTGGCCACCTCTCTGATGACACATATTTTAGTATCCCAATCCTTGGTTAGCGATCGGAGAAACTTGTCATTTAACTCATAAGTGCTAAAGACTCTTCCATAGGTCATTAGCTCATTAACAATTTTGAAGAATTTCTTATAGCATTCAACTATGCTATCTGACTTAGCTTGTCTAAAGCTTTCATATACTTGATTTAACGTGGACTTCCGATCCTCGCCCACTTCTTCTGTTCCCTACATGAAAACAATCAAAGTGTCCCACATCTCCTTGGAGGTTTTGCAATGAACCGGATTCTGGAATACAGAGTCATCTATGGCACTCACAATTTGTTCTGTGCCCTCTTGTCTAAGGTTGCTAAAATGATCTCTTCCTTAGTCATTTCTGAATAAATCTTTGGAGTCTTGAGATTTGCATCAAGAACTGATGTTTTCATTGGAACAAATGGTCCTTCTAGAACTGTGATATAAATTCTTGGATCAGATTCTTCCATGAACAATCTGACCCTCTCTTTCTATATTCCAAAATTTTCTTTCCTACAGATAGGAAGTTTCATAGAACCAAATTCCTTCTGATTCTCACTGGAACCCATTCTGACTAACTGATAACTGCCTTATTGATCAACTCAGACTGTTAAGTCTAATCTTGAGTAACCTCCCTCTGATATCACTTGAAAGAATTGGTTTCAAGATTTCCTAAACACCTAGAGGGGGATGGGGGTGAATAGGTTCAATACTTTTTAACTAAGGCAGACAGTATATTTTACTAGCAAACAATCTATATAACAACTATCTCAGCACAGCATTTAAACAAACACATCCAACACAGATTGCACATAGATTTATAGTGGTTCCCCAAGAGATGGGTACATCCACTTTCCCCCTTCGCCTATCTAACAGTGTACTAGATTCGGCTTAACTTCCTTCTTCTTCCTCAGATCCTCAGATCTTATAACTCAGAACCCAGAATGGTTCCTACAACTCAGACTTCAGCAAGTCCTACAGCTCAGATCCTCTCAGAGATTCCTACCTCAGAGTGAGTCCACACTCCTACAACTCAGGCAATTAAGCCCTACCTCAGCCTTTTCCTCGGCCTACAACCCAGAGCAATGATTCCCCTACCTCAGGCACTCAGCCCTAGCTCAGCCTTTATAGATTTAGGCTTACAACTCAGAGAGATAACTCTCCTACACTCAGGCACTCAGCCCTACCTTAGCCTTTATAGATTTAGGCTTACAACTCAGAGAGATAACTCTCATACACTCAGATCTATATAAGATCCTACAAAGAAAAAGTGATTATAAAAAGTATAAATCCTTCACCCAGGTAGAGAGAGAAAGGGTTGAAGGTTTCTTAATCAGTTCTTGATAGATCTAATAACATTAGATTCAATCTGTCTTAGCTTCTTCAAAGCTTCTTGAATTTGAAGAAAGTAAGGTTGATCTTCTTGAAGGTGGAGATGATCTTCAATCCAACTTCTTTCTTCTATTCAGATGTAGATCTGAATTCTTCTTGTAGACTTGTTCATGATCTGCCCTTAGAGAATTCTGGATGAAGAGCTCTCTTCTTCTTCTTAGTTGGTTCCCTCTTGGATTGTTGTCTTTCTCTTGGATTGTTGTCCTTTTGATGATAGAACATGTCTTTATATAGACTTCATCTGAGGTAACCAGCTGATCCGGTTTCTAATGGTCTTCTGACAGCTCTGACAGATACTACGACATTGTTAGTTATGACAGCTGTCAAGTCTTCAGTCGTGATACTTGATCCTTTATTGAACTTTAGCTCAGCAGCAAAAGTGTTGAGTCAATACTTCAAATGTGTCGACACATATAGTCCATGTGTCGACACAACTCTTGATGATGTCGACACAGCTCTCACAATGTTGACACAGCTCTTCTTTAACTTCTTGACACAGCTTCAGTGGAATGTGTCGACACAAGTCCTGTGTGTCGACACAATAACTCCTAGTCTCGATAAAGTTGGTGTCGACAGAATTCTGGTGTGTGTGTCGACACAAGTCTTGTGTGTCGACATAGTTGTTGTCGACAGAATTCTGGAATGTGTTGACACAAGTGCTGTGTGTCGACACAGTAGTTTTCGATAATTTTTTTGTGTGTCGACACAATTCCTGTGTGTCGACACAATCTGGCTCCTGGTGTCGACACAGCCTTTCCCAAGTGTCGACACAAATATTCTCAGGTGTCAACACTTGTACTTAGAAACTTTTCCTGCATTTCCTTAACCTGCACATAAAAACTCAACACAACATCAAATACACATTGATGAATCTCATTGAGTTAGGTCAGGCTTCTTCAAATCTGGTGCACATTTTCCAATGTACCCAACAAGTGAGATCCGCCTCTGCCACCTCGAACGCATAGTCAACCAGAAACTCGGCCATTGTCTGGGCCTTAATCGAGTGGTGCAGGACGAAAGACATATCGAACTCACTCAGCTTAACCGACCACTTTACCAACCTGCCTGATTGCTCCACCCCCTCGAAGATGTTGCATAGGGGATGGTTAGTCACCACTCAGATGGAGTGTGCCTGGAAATATGGTCAGAGCCTCTGAGCCGAGATGATAATAGCAAAGGAAAGCTTCTACAAGATGGGATAGCGGAGCTCTGTCATCCTCAGGGCCCGGCTTACGTAGTATATGGTCAGCTGTCTCCTCCCCTCTTCCCAAACCAGGATAGAGCTCAAGGGATCTACTTCGACCCGAAGATATAAAGATAGGTCCTCTCCCTCCTTTAGCCCTTGGAGCAGGGGGCCTAAGTTAACTGCCTCTTCAAGTCCTGGAATGCCTCCTCGCATTCCCCAGCCCATTCAAAATTCTTTCCCCGCTTAACGCTTTAAATAAGGGAGAGCACTTCTCCCCAGCCTAGGAGAGGAACCTGCTTAGCCCTGTCACATTTCCTGTCAACCGCTGCACCTCCTTAGCATTCTGAGGAGACCGCAACTCAATGATCGCCATGACCTTGTCAGGATTTGGCTCCATCCCCACGGGGGTGAGAAGATGGCCTAAGCACTTCCCCCTGCTAGCGTCGAAATACACATTTCAAGGGGTTCAGTCTCATCTTGTATTTTCGCAAGGTGTCAAATGTATCCTCTATATCCTGGAGGTCGGAGTCCACATACACCTCAAGATTCCTCCCCTTCTGCTCCTGGAATACCCGATCCATCATATTTTGGTATGTTTCCCCTGTATTTTTCATCCAAAAAGGCATCATCTTGTAGAAGTAGCACACATCCCCTGTGATGAAGGAGACATCCTTCGCATTAGGGGGTGCATCCTGATCTGATGATAACCTTAAAATGCATCTAAAAAACTCACTACAGGAAAACTGACGACTGAGTCAACCAGCGCGTCAATTCGAGGCTTGGGGTAACAATTCTTAGGTCATGATTTATTAAGTAAAGAAAAATCAAAACACATTCTCCACAGGCCGTCGCCTTTTTTTACCATGACAATATTGGAGACCTAGCCGGGGTAATGGATTTTGGATACAAAGCCAGCCTTTAACAGCTTGGCCACCTCCTACCTGATGGGTTCGGTTAGCTTGTCTGCGATTGACCTCTTCTTTTGCTGGATGGGGCAAGCTTCTGGGTCTAGGTTGAGGTAATGGCAGGCAACGTCTGCATCGATTCCTGGTATCTCCGCTGCGCTCTAAGCGAACATGTCCAAATTCTTCTGGATGCACGCCAGTGTACTCTCCTGGTCCACTGTGGTCAGCCCCCCACTAATGCACACTTTTCCACCATGCCTTCTAGGGTGAGAACTTCCATCGCCACCACCTCTTTTACAGCCTCTAGATGAGGCTGCTCTCCATGTTCTACAACGTCCCCCTCTCCCGGGACAAGAACCTCCTCGCTAGACTCCTCTACGTCCATTACCTTGGCCAACTCCTCCTGGACTCCCATCGCCACCTCCACTTATTGAAATTTTCCGGATCTTGGAATAAGCAGGTGTTATCTCAAATAAAGTAAGTCACAACCAGAAACACACATAGTAACAAGAGTTTTTATTGATAACAGCAATCTCCTTTACAAAGCGAGACATAAATGGCGAGACATGATTCTCCAAAATCAACATAGGGAAAGCAGTGACAATAAATACAAGACAAGTCAAGCCGCGCAGACTGAACAAGTAGCCACCGGTTCTACTGCTGCACTAAGTAGTCTGCACAGTCCACCAGGTCTCCAGACAGCAAACTAAGCTGCGTGAACTGCCCCTTATTCCAATGTTAAGCCCTAGCTTCTGATCTACAAGACGGCTGACGTCGAGGTCGCCTAGCTGCCAGACCGCACAAGCTGTTGATGTCGAACTGAACAGGCCGCCTGAAGCAGACGACCTATTGGACCTAGAAACTAGTTGCCAGAGAGAAGACTGCCTGGTCGCAGTCTGCGACCTGCTGTTAACTGCTTGTTGGTTAACCGCAGAGTCCGCACTGTCCCTGACCGCAATCAAAGCCAAGTCCTGGCTTTCAAGCGCTATCCGCAAAACCTAAACAGCACAAACTGGTCAACTCTATCAACCTGCGCGGATACCAAAAATCAGTATGTAGCATCTGTTGGCGGGCTCACTTAATGTTCATTCGCACTCAATTACTTATGTTACATGGGTCCTATTTATAGGAACGATGAGGAGTGTGGTCAACGCTCTAGCCGATAGGATCAACGCCTCATCCCGCAGCAAGAACAAGTAGATCCGCAAGCCGCGGATATGCTTGCAGTCCACCGCAACCTATTCAGGATAGCCAGTCCGCCTATGCTACATAAAGGCCAGACAGAACGCCAGTCCGCCTTATCGCCAAAGGCCAAGCCTGGACTACCACCAGCCGAACTCTGCAGCAACACCATGTACGCCTATCCACGGATACATCTCCAGTCTGCATACACCGAGCTCGCAGCCATGCCACCAAGACAGCTGCCGAACTCACCGGACACAGCATCAATCCGCACGCCCTGCGGACAAGACTCCAGTCCACATTCCCCAAACTCGCAACCAAGGAACACCGCACTGCTGCCGAGCTCGGCGGACCGAGTAGCAGTTTGCGCTTACCTGCGCGATCTCCCCGGACTGACCAAAACCTAGACTTGGTTCAGAACCACCCAAGTCCACCCCACCAGCCATAAGGGCCAGTCCACACTTACTGGCAGACATTGGATGAAGTCCTCCTGCGTCAGTGAACTCCAGCACCTGTCCGCACTAACCGACAACTTCCGCGGCTTCCGTTTGCTGCTCCAATAGAGCTACATGAAGGCATCTACCAAGCTGGTGTGCCGAGCTCCAGTCCAGTCCGCTCCTTGCCATACTCCGCGGATAGAGTCGCTATCCGCCCGGTTACCTTCTGGGATCCAACTGCTTGTTGAGCATAAGCTGGCCTGGCAAACCGCCGCTTCTATTCGGTTAGTCCATGTGAACAGACCGCCCATGCCGCCAAAGAATAAGCTTTCAGTAGTAGCTTTGCTGACCTACCTATCCGCCAATCATGTTCGCGTAGTCCATGTGGATAGGTTGCCTAAGTCCAATCACCCACTTTCCCTTCACTATTTTCAACACTTCCCCTTGAAGTAAGAAGTGGTGAACTACCCCACCAGCTCCTGTAAGCATGCAACTGGTCCATCCGATAGCGCCTTCGAGGAGATGTCCAAGACATAGTATTCTCCTAGCATATCCTGGACCATGAGGGATCCCTCGAGCATCTCCCAAAAGGAGCCATGCTTCCCTCTACCTTCTTCTTCACCTTCGACCTCCACTTGTGCATCACAGGAGTATCACAACAATCTTGGGCACACAGACCCAAGCCTCATTTCCTCTGAGGGTAGTCACTTCCTCTACCTTGGCATCATCCTCCTCCTTAACTCCAGTGGTGTCATCACAGCTAGAGGGTACTCGCTCGACCTGAGGCCCTGCAAGGTAACAAGAGACCAAGCACACTGAGTTTCCTCCGCAATATCGAGCTGGTGGGCTGTTGATCCTTTTCGACCTCTAAATGCCCTGATCACGGCTAACCACCTCTGCTGCACCTTCCGAACCAACTCCATTCCCGAGCAAAACTGGAACAATGCTCCCCTTGCTTCCTGAACAAGAAGCTACCGCACTGAAACCAGAAGCACCTGGAGCAATGCTCCCCCTGCAACCTGAAACAGAAGCCTCCGCTTTAGAACAAGAAATGCCTGGAACATCTCTCCCCTGCTTCTAAAACTAGAAGCCTCCGTCTTCAAGCCAGAAGAACCTGGAGCATCGCTCCCCCTGCCCCATATGATGACCATTTAGGCAAGTCTCTTACGAGTCTTCTTACTGCCATTACTTTCAGCTTGTCCATCCCCAAATGCCCCAGTCTTTCATACCAGATAGCTGCACTATCACTGGCATTCATCCGATCAACACCAGAACCTGTTGATAACCCAACCAAGTTCTTCTCCTTACTCATAGCATGAGCTACGTTCACAGAGTGCAAGACAACGTTACACTCCTTCTTGAGATGACCATGTTGCTTGTATTTATAGCACCTTGGTCATTCCTTCCTCTTCCCATCACGCCTAGGAGATTGACTCCTCTCTTGCTGATGTGAAGTAGAAGGACCATCCTCCGTAGCAACCTTCACCTCCTTGTTGAACAACCCATCAATGGAAGTCCAAACATCCGCAGCTGACCGACATCCACTGATATTATCCAACAGTTCCGATGAGATCACCTGCTTGAGAATAGACTCCACTCTCGCATTTGTCTCCATCCAAGCTCTCATCGCTTCAGCATTACCAACAGGATCCTCTAGCCTTGTTGCTCCGCACACCACCTCCCAAAGATCCTCGCCAAGAAGAAAACTCTCCATACATTACTTACCCCTTTCAAAGTTAGTCTCTGTAAGGAGTTCAATCCCAAGACCACTTGCATATCCCACTTCCATGGTTCTACCACTGGTTCCCTCTTTACAAGAGCAACAACCACTTTAGTTGATCACTACTAATCCACTCCAACCTCCCTCTGATACCATGTTGAAATTTCTGAATCTTGGAATGAGAAGGGGTTATCTCAACTAAAGTTAATCACAAACAGAAACACATGCAGTAACAAGTGTCTTTATTGATAACAACAATCTCCTTTACAAACGAGACATACATGGCGAGACATGATTCACCAAAACCACCACAGGGGAAGCAGAGACTACAAATATAAGGCAAGTCCAGCCGCATGGACTATACAAGTAGCCACCCGTTCTGCTGTTGCACTAAGGAGTTTGCAAAGTCTGTAATGTCGCTAGACCACAAACCAAGCTGCGCAAACTGCCCCTTATTCCAATGCTAAGCTCTAGCCGCCGATCTACAAGATGCCTGACCGTGAGGTCGCCTAGCTATCAGACAACACAAGCTACTAATGCCGAACTGAACAGGCCTCCTAAAGCAGATGACTTATTGAACCCATAAACAAGTTGCCAAAGAGAAGACCTCCTGGTGGCAGTACGTGACCTGCTGTTTACCGCCTGTTGCTTAACCACAGACTCCGCATTGTCCCTGACTGAAATCACAGCCAAGTCCAAGCTTTCCAGCGCTATCTGCACAACCTGCACAACACAAACCGGTTAACTCTATCAACCTGTGCTGATACTAAAAACAATTCTGTAGCAAATATTGGGGGGCTCACTTCCTATTTATTCGTGCTCAATTCTTGATCTGACATGGGTCCTATTTATAGGCACGATGAGGAGTGCTGTCACCGCCCTAGCCGATAGGATCACCGCCTCATCCCACAACAAGAACAAGTTTATCCGCAATTCGCAAATATCCATGCAGTCCACCGTGGCCTGTGCAGGATAGCCAATCTGCCTATACTACACCAAGGCCGGATAGCACGCCAGTCCGCCTTGTGGCCAAAGGCCAAGCCAGGACCACCGCCAGTCGAATTCTGCAGCAACACCATGTCAGCCTATCCACCGATGCAACTCAAGTCCACATATACCGAACCTCCAACCACGACACCAAGACAGCTTCCTGAGTCACCGAACGCAGCATCAATCTGCACTACTTGTGGATGCGACTCCAGTACGCATTACCCAAGCTTGCAACCAAAGCACACCGCACTGCTGTTGATCTCGGAGGACTGAGTAGCAGTCTGCGCTTACCTGTGCGATCTCCCCATACTTATCCAAAGCTGGACTTGATTCAGAACCACCCATGTCCAGCCCACCAGCCACAAAGGGCCAGTCCGCACTTATTGGCTAACACTGGATGCAGTCCGCCTGCCTCGGCGAACTCTAGCACCTGTCCGTATTAACTGGCAACTTCTGTGGCTTCCGCTTGCTGCTCCACCAGAGCTAGACCAAGGTATCTGCCAAGTTGGCCTACTAAGCTCCAGTCCAGTCCGCTCATTGCCGTACTCCGCAGATAGAGTCGTTATCTGCCCGGTTACCTTCTAGGATCCAACTGCCTGATAAGCATAAGCCAGCCTGGCAAACCACCGCTTCTGTTCTCTTAGTCCGCGTGAACAGACCGCCTAGGCCGCCAAAGAATAAACTGTCAGCAATAGCTCTACAGACATGGCTATCCGCCAATCCTGTTTGCGTAGTCCGTCCGGATAGGTTGCCCAAGTCCAATCACCCGCTTTCACTTCACCATTTTCAACACCACCTGGGTGCGGCTCTCTTCCACCTCCATCTGCAATCCTCCTTCCTCCTGCTCCGCCACCTCCATCCTCCGCTCCATCTCCTCGTCCCCCTCCTGCCAAGAAATGGAGTTCACCACGGTGACGTAGCACACCCTCTCCACCATGGGGTCCCCTGGAGCCAGACCTGGATCCCCTCAGCATTAAACTTCTGGCATTGGTGGAAATAAGCGGGGACGCAACGAAAGGTGTTGATGAGAGGCCGTCCGAAGATGGTGTTGAAACTACTCGGGGCATCTACGATGACGAACCTAAAGTTTCAGGACTGCCCCCATCGAGTGACATGAAGCCTCACTCCTTCAACCTCCTTCCTCTCCTCGAAGAACCCAAACAAAGTCTCATCTGAGGCAAGAACCCTCTTGGAATCCACTTTCATTGCATCAAACATCTTTTTGAAGATGTCGTTGACCAAACTCCCGCTATCAATGAGAGGATCCTAACGACAGTAAACCCTTTGACTGCGGTCTGGATGACCAGCACGCTGCAAAAGGGATCCTCATGATCTGACATGTCGCTCCTAGAGAAGGTGATTTTCTCCTTCGGGGGTGGCATCTGGGATGTGGAGTCAATGTTCCTTTGATATATGGTGTGGAGGCTGTCCTTTCTAGAATCCTCAACTACCCCCCCCCCCCCCCCCCCCCCCGTGAATCACTATGATCCCGCCTCGGGCCCCAACATCCGCACGGTCTTCACACCTATCCTCCACTGCCCGAGGTAGGACTTCCGTGATCTACACCTCCTGATGGTCCCATTGTTATTGCTGCTCCATGTTTCCTCTCACCTTAAGGAACTCCTGTCATGTGGCAGTAGCGTGGCACTCCTACTGGTGGAAGTCAGAATAGGGTAACTCCAACCTAACTTCCCACCTCCTCCTCCGCTGACCCCTCCTCCTTTGCATGGCTATTATCATAGCCTGGTGCTGATCGAGGAGAGGAGGACTCTAGGCCTGCCTCCAAACTAGAGGGTGAAACTCACCCTGGCTCCTCTGGCAGTTGTCTCCTCTGTGGAAACCCCTCAGCTGTCCCTGATCCTGCCACTCCTGTTGCTTAGAGCAGAGCTTATTATTCGGCTCATGGCGCCCTCACCTAGGTTGATGCTGCTACAGATGCTGCTACTATTCTCGCTACTGGGTTTCAGCTCTCCTCACCTTCTGACCTTGGCATCTTCCTGGACCCTTCTCCTCCTTTGTATCCCACCTGGCCAGCTTCTTCACGAATTCAGGGTTTGACGCCTCCGCATTGACTTCCCTTGCTGCTGTAAGACCCCCCCCCCCCCCACCCATTTTCTTTTTAAATCACGGGGCCTTAGGCCCAGAACTTCCGCTTTGAAGTGACACCATCAACCCAGGAAGGTCGTCACTACAAAATGTCGATCCTGCCGGCCATATCGATCACATAATTGTAGTAAAAGGATGAGAGTACATGAAACAGAACTCTAACACATGTCCACAACAATCATGTATATTGTAATAATCCTCCATGAAGGGAGAGTCCACAACAATAATAATAAAAGTACGGGAAATAGGTCTCATGCCCGATACATCAAAGTCCTCACTGCAATTCACTCATCGTGGAAGCAAATCTATAACAACTACTAGTGAACGGGACTCACTGTCCCAGCTGTCTGAACTCCGATGCTAGATTGTCCCGTCTCCAAGTGTGCCGACCTCTGGGGCTGCACCTCCAAGATGGGCTCCACGATGCCCTAAAATGCTTTAGTCCGAAAACCATTAGTCTAAAAGACTAAGTCCTATCATCCCTTACCCCTCCCCCATGGCACCTAGGCACCGAGCGGGGAGGAGGAAAGGGAAGGTAATGAAGGTGGAGAGTAACAAAGTAACAGTTGACGGTGGAACAAGTCTAACAGTTCTATATAAATAGGTAGAGTAAAGCTGTAAGTATGAGAAAGGTAAACAAGAAACATATAACCTTAACATATATGAATGCGCATACAAACTTATATGTTAAGGGGTCTTCTGCAAGGCTCCCATCGTATCAAGAGTCTCATACCAATTTATACGATGGGGTGTCAGTTATAAGAAAGTGATAAACATCCAAAGGAAAATAACCATAACTTATAAGCATGCTACCCAAACTTATAAGTTAAGGGGTCGTTTTGCAAGGCCTATTGTACAAAGCATCCCATGCCACTTTATACAATAGGTGACAGGGGTTACATGCAATGTTGATGCTATGTCATGCAAGTATGCCATGATGTGAACATGCAAGTGCAACACACCCACTCGACTCTGTGCTCACAAACCTTTAGTTCCCCCTTTCTGGAGCCTAACCTCCCATGATACCTCCATAGTGGCAAACGAAAGCAGTGGGTTGGGCCTCGCCCACCTCTAAACAGGTAATTGCACTACCAGTTAGTCCTATCGTACGGCTTAACGTTGGTGCACTAAGAGGAGCTCCTATGTACTCTTTGCCGGCATGTCCACCGGACTTATCTTGGTGAATTGCAAAACCACACATGCCGAGCCAACATATTGGCATCGGTTCATCGACCCTCCAATATCGAAGACCCACCACCTTATACTTATACACATGTAACCTTATGTATAAGCTACCGAACTAAAGCTCCCCGGACCATCTTGTCTGTCACAATCGACAACTGAGCCAAAGCTCGCCGGGCCAACCTGCCCATCATCAAAACCACCGAGCCTACTGCCCGTTTGACCCCACCTAACATCACAACACATCAAGGTGAGTGAAAGTGAATCCCTAGTTATGCTATTTACTCTTGCAGTTTATTTTGCCTAAAGTTTAGGTTAGCCCAGGACTGCCCATGGCATACCCCGTGAAGGGTTCTCGAAGGCACTAAGAACTAGGATGGGCTGAAGCCCAAAGCTCCCTTTCTCAAGGCACTTACTATTATTGGTCAATAACCGATTCCTGATCCCTTTTATATTACTCTGGATCTAACCCTACTATGTTTTGACCATCTCTCTCCCTCCACATGAAAGATGATCTTTCGTCGATCTCGAGCACCACCTAAACCTAGTAGACCCAACACTCTACTCATCCCAACTTCCAATGATGAACTCAATTTCATTTTACCCAAACCAGCAACTATTAATCCCAACCCATATGACCTATTCAAATGCCATCACATTTTCTGCAGTTTTACTAAATGCAGACCAACCTAAGCTATTTGATGTACATGATAGGAGGTACTCCAAATTTTCATCCAATAACCCTAAGATAATTAATGGGGGCCTATCATGACATATTTAGTCTAAATCCAGGAACTTGGAATTTTCCTAATTAAACAGATATTTTATTTATTTTCCCTAAAAATCCAAATGCCTTAGTTTTGAAGATGAAATGGCTTTTATAGTCAAACCAAGTGCTCCACAAAATTATGATAAATACTAGGCAACTAATAGACAGTAACTTCAAATCTCACAATTTCTTTGTAAGGTTTAGACCCCTGATCCATAATTTTAAAGGTAAACACATATTTATCAATTAAAGAAACAAGTGCTACAAATAGACATCCAAAAATTATGAGAAAATTCAAGCATGACTTAAATATCCTACAAATAATCCTGACCAAGTTTCCAAAGTTTTTAGTGAATAATAAACTATAATTTTAATTTTGATCAATAACCCTCTTTTATAAATTAATGAAGCCACTACTTAACAAATTCATTTAAAATTATGTTAAAATTTCCTCAAGAGAATAATGGAATAATTACACTTTGGTGTAAGTTTCATAATTTTCTAACCAACATTAAGCTCTAAGTCTATTTTTGAACATAGTTGTATAATTATAAGCTTGTGAATTAAGTACTGAGAATAAACATCTAAAAATAATAATAAAATACAAATATGAGTATAATGACCTAAAACATCCTCTGCCTAATTTACAAAATTTTCTAATGAACAGTGAAATCATAATAAACAAATGACTCTCAAAAGCAAATCCATGTATTATAAAGGAGGTTCTAAAATTATTGTTCCAAAAATTCCAATAAAATTAACAGGGGCTCATATTAACCCTATGACTACACAACCCAAGTTTCACAACTTTTCATAAAGTTTTGAAGGCCTATTTTACATTTATAAGGTTTGTACCCTAAAGCAGGGTTAGCGTTTTGGGGAGTTTATCAGCCTCTAAATCTCATGATATTTTTACCAGATGACCTTAACAACACTAAAGTCCTCTCCACCAAGTTTCAAGTCATTTCAAGGTCACTTGACACCTTGACCTTCAAACCCTAGGTTTGCAAACATAGGACCTACCCTAGTGTGCTAGGCCTCTACCCTTCAACTTCCACCCAATAACAATGGAGGGGGTATTTTGTGTGCTAATATAGCTGAGTGCCAAGATTCCTCACCTTTGGGTGAGGTTGGCCAACCCAAGAGCACTTAAGGCACTTAGCCCTAATTTTGACCTCAAAGGGTCAACCTTGGGCTACACCTCCTCTTCCCTAGAGGAGTTGAATCCAGAGGTGTTGAATCCAGCCATCAAAGGTGGCCTTTGTCCTCCGTAAGCCATGAATGGGTTCTTCCTCCCTCTTTATCTTTCCTCCATTAAGGGTGGGGTGGAGTTCTCTCTCTCTCCTAGTCACCAAGGCTAACTTGGTCATTCTTTTAAGCTATTTGCAGCCCACTAAATCATGTCTTCCATAATTAAGTGGCTGTTATCCCAAATGAAAAAGGGCATGAGCTTGGGTCAGCCCGTTTGGGCTAAGTTGACCTAAACTAGACTTGGATTGACCTTGGTCCTTTTGACCTTTTGGGTTGACCCCAATGGGTCCTTGGTGACCCAAATCCTTGCAAAATAGAAGTCAAAAGCAGATAAATTTAAAATATAATGCTAGTACCTTAAGAGAACTCGTGAACACATACTAATCTTCGCAAAAGAGAAGTCAATAGCAGGTAAATAAATTTATAACATGAGTGCCCATCATAAACTCGTGAACACCTGCTAATCTCTGTAGATGAAAAGTCAAAAGTAGGTAAGTTAACTTATAATGTCAATACCTAAAGAGAACTAGTGAACATCTACTCATCTCTGCAAAAAAAAAGTAAAAAGTAGGTAAATAAACAAATAACACGAGTACCTGAGGTGAACGTGCGAACAACTGGTAATCTACGCAAAAGAGAAGTCAAATAAACATATAAAATAAGAACCTAAGGTGAACTCACGAACACCTGAAAATCTCTGCAAAAGAGAAGTCAAAAGCATGTTTATCGAGGGCCCAACAGACCTGCCAGCTAGGTGAGAGCCTGACAATTGGAGTAGATATTATCATGTGTATTTATCAAAATCAAAAGATGAGGCCTTTAAGACATTTAAAATCTTTAAGTCCCATGTGTAAAATCAGTTGAACCTCAAAGTTAAGAGATTTAGAAGTGATCGAGGAGGAGAATACACTGCTACTGGGTTCATGGAATTTTGAGCCTTTGAGGAAAAAATCCTTGAAACAACATCTCCTTACTCACCCAAGTCGAATAGTGTTGTTGAGCGTAAGAATAAAACTTTAACATAAATGTTGAATTCTATGCTCCTAACTGCTAGCATGTTTATTCCTTTTGGGGAGAAGTATTACTCACTACAAATCACATTCTGAATAGAGTGTCACATTCTCAGCTCATTTCTACCCCATATGAGTTGTGGCACAGTAATCCTTGGAGATATGATACTATAAAGACTTGGGGTTGTATCGCATACGTATGAATACAAGACCTTAAGAGCCCTAATGTGGGACCTAGACCAATAACCTATATTTACCTAGGTAGTGCAAAAGATAGTGTAGCTGACAGGTTTCTGGATCTATCCACTAATTCAGTGATAGAGACTAGAGATACTATTTACTTTGAATAAAAATTTATCAAACATCATGGCTTAACCATCTCCAGGTCTACTAAAGTGATTGTAGAATCTACTATTGAATCGGAAGCTGGCCCCTCTAACACTACTTCCCAACCTCTAGAGGTGCAACCTGTTCCTATTAAAGCGTCTACAAGAGATAGAATCACTAAGAATTTTGGTGAGAATTTCGTCACCTACCACTTAGAGGATGATCCATTCTCCTGCCAGGAAGCAATGAGATCTAGAGATTCGTTAATGTGGGCTGAAGCCATCGATGATGAAATGGACTCTCTATTACAGAACCACACTTGGCATCGAGTTGACCTGCTGAAAATATCTAAAGTTCTAGGATGCAAGTGGATGTTGAAGAAAACAATTACATAGTGATTGGTCCATAGCCATGTATAATGCACGGTAGTAGATAAAAATTATAAACAGTAGGGTGGAATTGACTACTTTGACGTCTATTCACGTGTATGTCACCTATCAACTATTAGGATTCTTCTTGTCTTAGCGTCTATCGAGAACCTTATAGTTCATCAGATGGATATGAAGACAGCCTTCTTAAATGGAGAGCTTGATGAAGAGATCTACATGACATAACCAGAAAGATATGGCATAAAGATCTATAAAAGAAAGTATGCAAGCTAGATAAATCAATCTATGAGCTTAAATAATTGCCTAAGATGTGGCACATGAAATTTGATCAAGTGGTAAAGAGCATTGGATTTCATTCCATTCTCTCCAATAAGTTTCTCGATCACCACTCAATGTCAAATAAAACAGTCATCATATATCTGTATGTGGATGACATGTTGATTTTGGGGCCGGATCTTACTGTAGTTAGGGATATTAAATCCACTATTGCAGAAGCATTTGACATGAATGACCATGGTCCCGTGGATACCCTATTAGATATGAAAGTTAAAGTTGACAAGGGTCGAGTTACCCTTTGTAACGCCCACACTCGTCACGTGGCATATAATGGTGGATCCGGCCGGGGCCCCATGCCATATGTCACAGACAAGCGTCGGAATTTCTTGTGGAAAACAAAATCTACTCGCATCCTAACTCAATACATTATAGCGCAGCATTTTAAGTTAAATGAACTCAACTCAAAGAATGTCCACAACTATATAAATTCCACATTTATATATCAAAACCAGGAATGTATACAACTCACCCATACACTGGCCTTATGGCCTTACAAGTTTCTCGTTACACAAATATAACTTCATACATCGGCACACAGGCCGACCACACATGAAATCCAAACACGATTCGCACGGCCTTCAAGGACCTTAAGTAGGAAGCCATCAACCCGCTCATTTCATTTCAAATCATCATCACCTGCAAACATATATCCACCCAAGAGCGGCAAACAAAGTAACGGTCAGCTTTAACTAACCGATTATAACGACCCTACCCCTTACCCGGGGCAGTGGTTCCTTCCTTGTAGGCATTGCCATATCATAAACTCTATCAGCTTAGCGATCATAATCACATCACAAATGCCGGTACCCACCAGATGCTTCGTGCACTCGGGGCATCTTTTTGGTATACCAGGTATCCCAGTCGTACACTGCCGATCAGGGGTTATTAACTTGTTAGCTGGCCGGTCCTAGTCACCACAACAAGCATGCTGTGAGCATTCCGCCCAAACCATTTAGAGGCACTAACACCACAGCAAAACTGATCATTTAGATCGACCCGCCATTGTGGTGTAGCAAGCCGGGTATGACCACAACCCCCATTTGCATTACCACCAATCGACCTCCCAAAATAACCAGGTAGAGGTCAGCCTTTTCCAGTACTCAAATCGTCAATACCGCAGCTTGACGCGGGTCAGCTTTCCCTCCTAATCAGCCGCAGATTTTCACCGTTCTCGAAGAACAAATAGAACCCTCAGCGCTCATAACACAAGGAGCTCAACCAGGGCCTCCATTCATCCAGAAGCAACATCACATATCATTTATTCATCCCATACACATATTTCATGTCGTTAAATCCACGAAGACTTCTCCGGTTTACCCATGATCTTCACCAATGCAGACTATCCATCCAGATGGGCATCACATAGCATGCATATGCCGTACTCCACACTTTTGGCTCTAGATGCAAATTTAACTAAGGAATCACTTACGAGATCCACCTCTTGGTGGAGGATTCCATGCACATGCATAAAGCAAGGACTTCGATGTCCAAGAAGGAGATCTTTACCCTCGAAGATCGCTTCGGCGACATGAAGTAGCCGGATGGATCACCTCCTCGGCTTTGCCTTCACGAATCCGTTCTCTGCTCTTCAATCTGCACTCCACAGCTCCTCCAGCAGCTGGTTTTCCTTTCTCCATTCCTTGCCTTGGCCTTTCCCTTTCTTTTTCTCTCTTGGAATGAGAATAAGATGGAGATGAGAATGAAGGGACTTTATCCCATTCTCGACCTTATTATCCACAGGATAGAAGCCTAGACCATTAGATCCAGAACAAGGAAATGAACGGCCTGAAATGCTAACAAAATCACTTTTCGGGCCTGACACGCCCTGTGACACGCCCGTGTCACAGGGCGTGTACCTTAAGCGGAACACGAACCAACTCATTCTGACATATCCAAAATAGAACACGGCCAAGGTACATGCCCGTGTCGGCCCAATCACGCCCGTGACACAGGACGTGTAACCCTCTCGACACCTCATCGAGAGAAAATTGTCGACCTCTCGACATAGAGGGACACGCCCTATGACACGTTTGTGTCACAGGCCGTGTACCCCTAGCTTGCCTCTCGACGATCGTCGAGCGTAGTTCGTCGACGAGAGGGGACATTCCCTAGGTCACGCCCCCTGTCACGACCCCTGTCATGCCCGTGTCACAGGGCGTGACCTCCCGAAAACTTCGTCGACCGAATGTCGTAGACCACGAGCCCAACTGCTCAACCCGAGCAGGACATGCCCTGGGACACGCCCGTGTCCGAGGCCGTGTCACCCAAAAGTTGCCCACTCTGCAATTTTGTGGTGTTACAATCCTCCCCTCCTTCAAAGAAATTTCGTACTCAAAATTTGTCTTACCTACAGACCGTCAAATATGCATTTCTCTTTGCACCACAAGCAAACAATCACCATAACAAAACGATTCGGGTTCGAGCTCAGCGGCCGCAGCTTATCTCTCCCCACGACATCGCACAAAAGAAACATCACTTGTATACCATACACACATTCATATTACTAAAATATGTACATCCAGATAGCTCAAACATCAGATTCACATATGATATAACATACACCACAAATATGTACACCAAAACAATCACATAGGGCATTTATTTCTGCTCAACCGCATCTTCATTCATAATACGTTTGATAGCCTCTTGTAGTTCCAACCTTGAAAGTGCAGCTAGATCTGATATACTCTAGAGGGGAGGGTGAATAGAGTATATGGTGCTTTGAAACTTTTTACAACAATTATTGTAATAAGAGTGAGCATGGAAGCAGTAAATAAAACTAATCACAGCACTAAGTAAAACAAAAGCTAAGCACAAAAAAATCAAGGCCAGAAACAAAAATGAAAACAAGCAAAACCAGAAGACACAAGGAAATATAGTGCTTCCCCTAAGCTTGGGTACATCCACTCTTCTACCACCCTAGGTAGGAATCCACTGCAGGATGAGTTGATCAGGTGTCCTGGGCACCAATGAGCTTTTGATAAGGTGCTCAAAAACCAAAGCAAATTTTTTGATCAGGTGTCTTGCCACCAATGAGCTTTTGACAAGGTGCTCAAAAACCAAGCTCAAACCTCTGAAGGGAGTTTGAGAAACCCTTTACAGACTGGGGGTGAGAGAATGATGGAAGTCTTCTCTTTCTCAGACAACTGAGAAGACTATGTGGATTGTTGATGTCAAAGCTCCACCTGAATCCTTGAGATCTTTAGGAAGAAAAGCTTTGCAGAGGGTGATAGGCCTTCAAAGGTTGAACTCCAGCAATAGATGATTTCAGTAATAACTGAAATGTTGAATGTCTGGAGTCTGGAAATATGTTGGCCTTGAACACTTTGAAGACTAAGGAGATCTAAAGATTTGAGAAGGCTTGATCTCCTTGGATGTGTGTTCTTCAGAATTCTTTTGTGACAGAAGATTTTTGAATGTGTCTCTGTAATCTGTGTCCTCTCTCTGTATTGTGTGTGTTCTTCTTGTCTAAGAGATTCAAAGAATTCTGTCTTTTATTCTCTGGTACAGAATAGAATAACATCCTCTGTCAAGAATAGCCGTTAGCCTGCATTAATTGCATCCTTAATTGCATAATCTCTTCTGGAGGAAAGTCCACAGATATATTCCTTGAAAAATCCCTTGAAACTTGGTCCAGAATTGAATGAAAATGGCTAGGAAATCTCTGAATTAATTGCAGAATAACTCCTAACTGATTTGAATTTAAAAGTAGAAACATCCTGAAAGTTATCTGTAATCGTCGAACTGAGCTCTGCTATCGTCGAGCTGAGCTCAGCGATCTGGAAATATACAGCATCAAAAATATCGTCGATCTGAGCTCAAAGATCTTCGAACTGAGCTCAGAGATAAAGTTCCAAAGCAGAGTCAAAATCGTCGACCTGAGCTCACCGATCGTCGAATGGAGTTCGACGATATTATGAAGTTGAGCTCAGCGATCGTCGAATGGAGTTCGACGATCTGTCGAAGTTGAGCTAGACAATCGTCGACTGGAGTTCGATGAATCGTCGTGCTGAGCTCGACGATATGACTTAGTCTCCAAATACAAAATCTTGGTCTTCAGGGCAGCTTCCAAACCTAGACTTCTAACCCTTAGACTCAATTCTATTTGACCTATTAAGCTATACAGAAGGTCAAACAAGGGATTCCTAGAGACATAGTGATCCTGACCCAAATTAGTAATAGGGTGTTCCAACAATCTCCCCCTATTTGGGTTAGGATTACTATTTACAGACTTAGGAAAAAAATTTAAATAACAACATACAAGCAGTAAAACATAAAAACAACAGCTAGACATGCAGAATCACAGAGATATATATCATCCAGATAATCATCAGAAAACACAGAAAATGTCAGCTTACAATATCATTTCTTCTCTTTTCCCTTAACCATTTTAATCTCTCTGTTAGGATTGAGGGCTTCCTTCTTAGATCTGGTGTCATCTGTTGCACCTAGAGATGTTTGCTGTTTAAGCCTGGGAACCACTGCTTCAGGATGTAACTCCATATATCTGTCTGCATCAAAGAATTTACTTGAAGCATATCTTTTTAATTCTTTTTGTCTCTGTTCAGACATAGTAGAAATGTTAGAAGAGTCTAATCCTTGTTCTCTGGCCTTTTTAATTTGGTCCAGTACAGCTAATTCTTTTAATCTGGCAGTCCAAGCAGCTGGATTATTTTCAGGATCCTCAAAAGGTACAGGTGGCTCATACCTGTTGGAAGGACTGTCTTGAGGAGGCCTGGCAGACACAGTCTCTTTTAGCTTGTAAGCGAAAGAACCAGATGTTGTATCGGTTGAAGTTTATCTTTCCCTGGAATATGGGTGCTGCCTGGAGTACCCTTTGGAATATACTTGAATATCTCGTTGACTTCCTCTATATCCTCCACTCCTAGAATGTGAACCCCTAGATTGGCTTTCCCTATGGTAAGATCTGGCATGAGGTTGATAGGGAGCTTGACTTCTGGCTGGGGGTTGACTTGCAGAGCTTCCACCTGCACCTGCATCAGGAGGAGGTGGTGGAGGATGAGAGTGCTGGAATTGGGATGAACCCTTCTCATATTTTCTCTTTTTCTTCATTGCTTTCAGCTAATTTTTAGAGTATTGCATCCAGTATTCAGTAATTGGGCAGTTATGCAGAATGTAATATGAGATATCATTGTTATCTTTAACTTTAGCAGGAGGTACCCTTTTCATTGCTTTGCTCCTTGCCTTCCTTTTCCTGGTAATGGTAGCAGAAGAATCATCAGAGTCTGTTTTAAATTCATCAGATTCAGAACTCTGCTCCTCATAGAGAGCATCTATTTTCTTCATCAAGTCCTTTTTGAGCTGAACAGAAGCAGATGAGGCAGAAGTTGAAACAGCAGCAGCAGCAGGTGTTGAGATGGTAACAGCAGGGACAGCAGCAGATGGAGAAGGTGAAGCAGAAGCAACAACAGCAGCAGCAGTAGGCTCTGGACAGGTGACAAACAGCAGAAAATTCACTAGCAGCAGCAGAAACAGCAGATTCCCTAACAGAAATAGAAGGAACATCATCAAAGACTGCAGAAGGCTCAAATTCAGTGGCCTCTAACATCAGAATGTCCTTGGAAGATGGTTCATCAGAAACAGTAGGAACTTCAGCATCAGTGTTAACAATCTCAGCAGCAGTAACATTTTCAGTAGAAGCAATTACTGAATGTACAAAAGAGGTGATAAAGCTGGGGTCACAGCAAGAAAAAGGCACAAGTGCCTTGGATAAATCTTCTGGAGGCTGGACAGCATGGACCTCTAGCAGACAGCTGAAGTAAGCAGAATCAAAAGCTGAAAGCAAAGACCTGAGGTCTATTGCAAGAACTGCAGTTGAAATCTGACTTTCTGGAGGCACAGCAACAGCAACAAGAGGAGGAGGAGCAGAAGAAGCAGAACTAACAACAGCAGCAGACAGAGAGCTTACAGAGACAGCAGCAGCAGCAGCAGCATGAAGATTCACTTCATATGGCATCTCCCCCTGCCTAGATGCAGATATGTCTGGATCAAAGCACACTGCTGCAGGTGCTGCCTGAGGGAAGAAGGAAGAGAGCCTGGCAGAAAGGACTGCCACTGACAGGTGTAGAGGCGCCAAGGAGGTCTCCAACAGTAGAGAGAGCCTGGGGGCAAGCAGCTCATACAGCCTGCCAGCAAGGGCTGAGAGGTCTACTTGCTCAAGAGCTAGAGCAGAGGTAGAAGGTATGGAAGCAACTGAAGGTTCTTGAAGTGGAGAGCTGGAGTAGGGTGGAAGGGATGGCTGAGGTGTTGGCAAGGTGGATATGGAGGATAGAGGGATGGAGATAGATGGGGTGAATGTGGGTTGATCTATGATTTGGTGTAGGAGGTCTTGAAATGAAGTGGAGGAGGAAGGTAGTTCAGGAGGAGATGATGGGGAATCATCCATAAAGGAATCATCAAGTAGGGTGAAGGATGGATGAGAGGGTGATGAGGTGACATCTGGTGGAGGATAGGAGAATAGTGGGTGGAATTGGTCTGCTGGTGGAGGTAGAATAGGTTCTGGAGAAGGTGTTGATGTTGGAGATGGGCTGGATATGATGATGGTGGATGGAGCTGGAATGGTGGATGGAATGGGAAGGGATGGAATTGGAGGAGGAAGAGGAGGAGAAGCAACAACAGCAGCCACATCATCTGCAGGGGCAGAGACCTGTGGAGGAGTGACTCTTTGAGTCCTTGTGCCTGAAGGAGCACTGGAGGAGGGCCTGCTAGGCTTGCTTATTTGTCTGTCCCACTTTCCAAAGAGGGCACAAGACAATCTCTTGGAGGCATTGATATGAACTCCAGAGGAGACCAGCAAGGCAGGACACCTGTGCTGCAGAAATACTCCAATAATTCTCCCAAAATTAACAAAACTTTTGTTTATTTTCTTTTTGATGAGGTCAAAGAAAACCTCTCCCCAATTCAGATTCTTCTTGTCCACAAGAGCTCCCATGAGGCAGAGCTGATATCTTGATATTGTATCATGGGTAGAGTGCTTTGCCAGTAGCACTTTCCCCACCACATCTGCCATGAACCTGTATTCAACAGACAGGTTCCTTTTGAAGAGCTTTCTAGGGTTTCCCTCTGGATGACCCATCCTGGCAAGCAGTTCAGAATACTCTTCTCCAGATAGCTCAGCAGAGTCTTCTCCATTTCTCAACTCAAACACTTCTGATAGGATGGTTGGGGTCAAGGGTACCTGATTTCTAGCTATAGACCCAACGATGTTGTTGTTATCTTGATTATGGGCAGTATAAACCCACTCCTTGATTTCATCAGAAGCCAGCTTGATCCTGGTGGTCATTATGGTAGACAGATTCTGATCCTTGAACAAACCCAGTATATCTTGAAAAATCTGGTCAGTCGTGCTGAAGGATTCTATGTCAATGTCAAAACCGGCATCAAACTTCATTGCAGCAAGAACAGCAACTGACATAGCCATGAGTACCTGCAGAAATTCAACAAACAAAATGACCAAGTGTAGAACTGTTTGGAGGGAAAGAAAATTCTTGCATAGAAATCAAAAGCGCAAAAGAGAACGACGGCGAAAAAAGAGTTTTATATTAGTGTTCGACGCAAAAATGGAAAGATCGTTGAACTCAGTTCGACGATTGAGGCTACTAAAGGAATCTGAAGAGTTTTCAACATCGTCAATCTCCGTTCGACGATATTGGAGAGCGTCGAGCTCTGTTCGACGATCGTTTAGAGAACATAATCATCGAGCCCCGTTCGACGATCGTTGACCGGAAGAGATAGTTCATACTATCTGAGAGAGGCTGAACTCAGTTCGACGATTTTTGGAAATCGTCGATCTCCGTTCGACGATCGTTGACCGGAAGAGATAGTTCATACTATCTGAGAGACGCTGAACTCAGTTCGACGATTTTTGGAAATCGTCGATCTCCGTTCGACGATCGTTGACCAGAAGAGATAGTTCATACTATCTGAGAGACGCTGAACTCAATTCGACGATATTTGGAAATCGTCGATCTCCGTTCGACGATCGTGGGGCAAATCGTCGAGCGCAGTTCAGAGATCAGAAAAGCTCTAGACACTAAGAAAAATCAGTATGTTTGTCTAGTATTGGTGAATTTTTAAGCTTTCAAAATCTTGGATATTATTTAAGGCTTCCTCCATCTAACATTCCTAACTGATTTAGGAAGAAGGTGTGTTTCTTTTCATCCAAGGGCTTGGTGAAAATATCTCCCCTTTGTAAATCAGTTGGGATATATTGTAATTCAATTTTATTCTTTTCAACATTATCCCTTAAGAAATGATGCCTAATCTCTATGTGTTTTGTCCTACTATATATGGAGGAATGGATTTTGAGATATAAAAATAGCACTAGTATTATCACAAAAGATTTTAGACTTCTCTAAGTTGTAGCCATAGTCTAGGAGTTCGTTTTGAATCCACAGGATTTGTGAACAGCAACTTCCTGCAGCCATATATTCAGCTTCAGCAGTTGAAGTTGACACAAATGTTTGTTTCTTACAAAACCAAAAGACAAGTCTGTCACCAAGGAACTGACAAGTTCTACTGGTGCTTTTCCTGTCAATTCTGCATCCAGCATAATCAGCATCTGAGAATCCAATTAAATCAAATGCTGAATCATTTGGATACCAGAGACCTAGATTTGGACAACTTTTAACATACCTGAGAATCCTCTTTACTAATGTTAGGTGTGACTCTCTAGGGCTTACTTGGAACCTAACACATATACATGTAGCAAACATTATATCTGGTCTACTAGCTGTAAGATATAGTAATGAGCCAATCGTTGCTCTATATGTTGTTTGATCAACAGGTCTCCCATGTTCATCAGCATCCAATACAGCATTAGTAGCCATGGGTATTTTCATACAAGATGCCTCAGACATAGCAAATTTCTTAACCAGTTCATTTGCATATTTAGTTTGAAAAATAAAGATGCCTTCAGCATGTTGCTTGACTTGCAATCCTAGGAAGAAGGATAGCTCACCCATGCTACTCATCTCAAATTTAGAATGCATCAGGTTAGAAAACCTTCTGCACAATTTGGAGTCGGTAGAACCAAAAATGATATCGTCTACATAAATTTGTACTAGTAGGGTATGAGACTTATGGGTTATAATGAAAAACATTTGGTCTACTCTACCCCTTATAAAACCATTTTCCAAGAGAAAGCATGCTAGGGTCTCATACCATGCTCTAGGAGCTTGCTTGAGACCATATAATGCTTTATTTAATCTAAAAACATAATCAGGATAAGTTGGAGAGATAAAACCTGGAGGTTGTCTGACATAAACTTTCTCTTTGATGTCTCCATTCAAGAAGGCACTTTTGACATCCATCTGATATACCTTGAAGCCTTTGTGAGCTGCATAAGCTAGAAAAATTCTGATGGCTTCCAATCTTGCAACTGGTACAAAGGTCTGGTCATAGTCGATTCCTTCTTCTTGAGAATAACCCTGAGCAACTAGCCTTGCCTTGTTTCTTATAATTACTCTTTGATCATCCAATTTGTTTCTGAATATCCATTTTGTTCCAACAATGGAATGATCCTTATGCTTTGGCACTAGTTCCTATACTTTGTTCCCATCCTTATCCTTGATCATCCAATGCAACTCTTCTTGCATTGCAATGATCCAGTGTGGATCTTGCTCTGCATCTTGAATGGACTGAGGTTCAATTTGAGATAGGAAGCAGGTGTGCAACAGGTTTTGGTTGACCTGATTTCTGGTTTGCACACCAGCTGAGATTTCTCCAATTATTTGGGAAATTGGATGGTCTCTTGATGTTACTAAATCAACAGGGGGTGTTGATTGTTCACCAACCTGTATTGTTGTTTCCTCTTGGGGTACAACAACTAGCTCTTCATGTTGTTCTTCAAGGTGTTGAGCATTTCCTTCATCTTCACTGTTTTCATCCCTTTGAGTAACCTGTAACTTGTTCAGGTCTTCAACTAGAGAATGTTCCTGCAAAGGTTCTATGGTAGAAGAAATCTTCTCCTTGAAAGACATGTTAGATTCATCAAAGGAAATATGAACAGATTCCTCAATTTTTAAAGATGATTTATTATAGACCCTATAAGCCTTGCTGATCATGGAGTATCCCAGAAACACTCCTTCATCATCTTTGGCTTGAAATTTTGCTAAATATTTCTTGTCATTATTATGAATGTAGCAAATACAACGAAAGACTCTAAAATAGTCAACTTTAGGTTTCTTCCCTTTGAGTAATTCATAGGGAGTTTTTCCCTTTAGTTTATGTATCAGACTTCTGTTCAACATATAGTTGGAGGTGTTCACTGCCTCTGCCCAGAAGGATAGAGGTAGATGAGCATCTGACAACAATGTAGTGGCAGATTCAATAAGGGTTCTATTTTTCCTTTCAGCTACCCCATTTTGTTGAGGAGTTCTAGGAGCTGAGAAAGTATGTCTGATCCCTTCACTCTAACAGAACTCTTGCTTAAGAAGAGAATCAAACTCTGTCCCATGATCACTTCTGATCAGGGCAATGTGAGTATTGAACTCAATCTGTATACATTTGAGAAACTCTGTCAGACACTTAAAGTTATCAGACTTCTTCCTTAGAAAGAACACCCAAGTGAATCTAGAGAAGTCATCTACAACTACTAAAGTGTAGGATTTCCCTCCTAGGCTTTGTACTGAGATGGGTCCAAAAAGATCCATGTGTAACAGATACAATATCCTAGGTGAATCACTCTTATTAAGTGACTTAAAGCTGTTTTTAGTTTGCTTTCCTAATTGACAAGCCCTGCAGAGTCCTTCCTTCTTATAGGGGCCAGAAGGTAGTCCTCTAACAAGGTTGTCCTTGGATAGCCTAGCAATAGTTCTAAGGTTTAGGTGTCCTAATCTCTTATGCCATAAGATAGTTGGTCTACAGACAGAGTTAAACAAGCAGATATCTACATCAGTTGAAAGAAAATCTACTAGATAGATGTTACCTTTCCTTTTACCTGTCAACATAGTTGTGTTGTCCTCTGACTTGATTTTGCATACGGGTTTGCTGAAGGTCACCTGGTAGACTTCATCACACAGCTGACTGATGCTGATTAGGTTGTGCTTCAGTCCTTCCACATAAGCTACCTTCTTGAAGGTTACTGAATCAATCTGGACTGCACTATATCCTTTAGTCTGTCCAAAGTTTGAATCACCAAAGATAACTTTGGGTCCAAGCTTGGCTCTGAAGGATGTGAGGTTGTCCTTGTTCCCTGTCATGTGCTTAGAGCACCCACTATCCAAATACCATTGCTGGTTAGATATTGGATAGGTCTTCACCTGCACATGAGACAATTCATTTGTTTTTGACCCAATTTACCTTGGGCCTAGGTTGATAACCTCTAAATTCTGAAATGAATGACATCCCAGGTTGACTCTTATATCCTTCAGGATGATATCTCCTTGGAGGTATAATCCATTCAGTATAAGGGTTAAAGATTTTCGATGTAGGACCCTTAGGATTCAATTTTGATTTGCCTTTGAAAAATTTTCCAGAGCTCTGACCTCTGTTGGACGATCTGGGAGCTGCGTTCGACGATCTTGGGTCAGATCGTCGAGCTCCGTTCGACGGTCGACTATAGCTGAGGTCAGGTATTTGAGATCGTCGACCTGCGTTCGACGATGTTGTCTGAGATCGTCGATCTGCGTTCGACGATTTTGCCTGAGATCGTCGAGCGGCGTTCGGCGATCGTCGATCTTCATTCGGCGATCGTCGATCTCTGTTCGACGATTTCTGCTGGGACTTAGTTTTCTGAGGCAGATCAGAATTTTTCCTAGCAACCTCTACAACTCCCTTTCCTTTGTCAGAAATGAATTTGATGGGAGTTGTTAGGACTATAGGTTGGCTAGATGAAGCACCCAAGCCCAGTGTACTGTTAAATCTAGAGTTCACTGTGCTTGTGATGTCCATCAGCTTGATGCTTCTCCCATTAAGGGATTCTTCAAGCTTCTTGGCCTCAGAGAGCTCACTTTTCAGTGAAGCTATCTGTTCCCTACAGCACTCCAACTCCTGAGAGAGTTTGAGGTTTTCTGACTTTAGAGTATTGTGTTCAGATAATTGTATTCTGAGAGAGATAATCTCTTTCTCAGACTTTAGCAGGTCTAAACACAGTGCTTTAAATTCAGATTTAAAATCTTCTGAACTAAAATCAAAAGAACCAATTACCTGATCTTCTTCAGATTGAGTCTCTGAGTCTGACTCTGACTCCTCTTCCTCTGAATTGTGCTGAGAGGCATTGATTGCCATCATGCAGAACTCCTTTTCTTCTGCATCATCCTCATCATCACTGGAGCTGGATGAGGCTTCTGACTCCCCTTCTGTCTCACTCTAGGATTCAGCAACAAACCCTTTTCTTGTATGCTTGTTTTTGCTTGAAGAAGGTTTGCCATTGCCATTCCTTTTAGAGTCTTTCTCCTTTCTTCTTTCTTTTCTGTCCCTTCTGTCCTTGTTCTTGTTCTCTGGACAGTCAAGAACTATGTGCCCTGCTTTCCTGCAACCAAAGCAAATAATGTCTTTATTATTACTAATGGACTTGTCATACCTTGGCTTATCCTGTTCCTTGTATGTTCTTCTTCTGAAGTCCTTTCTGGCCATTTTGTAAAATCTTTTGGCCAGCAGACTGAGTAGTTCATCATTGCCTGTAGCTTTATCTTCAGGCAGATCCTTAGTTGCCTTGAATGCTATGGTCTTCTCTTTTCTTGTGGCTGGTGAGGCAGCCTTCTGTTCTTCCTCTCTATTTTTGATGAGTAGCTCATAAGATTTGAGCTTACCCAATAGAGCTTCAGTGGTGATCTCATTTAGACTTCTGGCATCCTTAATTGGCCAGATTCTTGAATCCCAAGTGCTGGGGAAGCACATTAGAATCTTGTCATTAAGTTCAGTTAGAGAGATCTCTTTGTCTAATGTCCTGAGTTCACTGACAATTACACTTAGTCTGTTGTACATGTGTCCCACTGACTCAGTCTCTCCCTTCTTGAAGTTCTCATATTGAGAGATGAGATGAGATATTCTATCCTTTCTCTTATCAGCTGAGCCTGAGACTATTTCTGAGAGTTTGTCCCAGATTTCCTTGGCTGAATTACATTCAGCTACCTTTTGAAATATGTCATCTGACATTGTCTGGGCTAGGATGTTCATAGCCTTAGCATCAGCTACCTTCCATCTCTTGATGTCAGCATCTGTTCCTGATGGAGATGGCATAGCATTTGTGCTTGTGTTCTCTGGGGGTCTTGGACATACTATCAAAACAGAATTAAAGAAATCTTCATCAATATAATTCATGTAAAGCCTAATCCTTGCTTTCCAAAGTGCAAACTTGGATAGATTGCACACTGGAGTTCTGGTGCTAGCATAATCTTTGTTTTGGGCCATGATTTGTGAAAACAAAATCTAATAATAAAATACCAATGAAAAGCAGATCTAGTTTTGGATCTTTGGGTTCAGGTGTTAGCATGTACAACCAATCAGGTGTGGTATATTTAACCAACCTCCCTCTGATACCAATTGAAAGTGCAGCTAGATCTGATATACTCTAGAGGGGGGTGAATAGAGTATATGGTGCTTTGAAACTTTTACAATAATTGTTGTAATAAGAGTGAGCAGGGAAGCAGTAAATAAAACTAATCATAGCACTAAGTAAAACAAAAGCTAAGCACAAAAAAATCAAGGCCAGAAACAAAAATGAAAACAAGCAAAACCAGAAGACACAAGGAAATATAGTGGTTCCCCTAAGCTTGGGTACATCCACTCTTCTACCACCCTAGGTATGAATCCACTGCAGGATGAGTTGATCAGGCGTCCTGGGCACCAATGAGCTTTTGATAAGGTGCTCAAAAACCAAAGCAGATTTTTTGATCAGGTGTCTTGCCACAAATGAGCTTTTGACAAGGTGCTCAAAAACCAAGCTCAAACTTTTGTAGGGAGTTTGAGAAACCCTTTATAGAGTGGGGGTGAGAGAATGATGGAAGTCTTCTCTTTCTCAAACAACTGAGAAAACTATGTGGATTGTTGATGTCAAAGCTCCCCCTGAATCCTTGAGATCTTCAGGAAGAAAAGCTTTGTAGAGGGTGATAGGCCTTCAAAGGTTGAACTCCAGCAATAGATGATTTCAGCAATAGCTGAAATGTTGAATGTCTGGAGTCTGGAAATATGTTGGCCTTGAACACTTTGAAGACTAAGGAGATCTAAAGATTTGAGAAGGCTTGATCTCCTTGGATGTGTGTTCTTCAGAATTCTTTTGTGACAGAATATTTTTGAATGTGTCTCTATAATCTGTATCCTCTCTCTTTATTGTGTGTGTTCTTCTTGTCTAAGAGATTCAAAGAATTCTATCTTTTATTCTCTGGTACAGAATAGAATAACATCCTCTGTCAAGAATAGCCGTTAGCCTGCATTAATTGCATCCTTAATTGCATAAGCTCTTCTGGAGGAAAGTCCACAGATATATTCCTTGAAAAATCCCTTGAAACTTGGTCCATAATTGAATGAAAACGGCTAGGAAATCTCTGAATTAATTGTAGAATAACTCGTAACTGATTTGAATTTAAAAGTAGAAACATCCTGGAAGTTATCTGTAATCGTCGAACTGAGCTCTGCTATCGTCGAGCTGAGCTCAGCGATCTGGAAATATACAGCAGCAAAAATATCGTCGATCTGAGCTCAAAGATCGTCGAACTGAGCTCAGAGTTAAAGTTCCAAAGCAGACTCAAAATCGTCGACCTGAGCTCACCGATCGTCCAATGGAGTTCGACGATATTATGAAGTTGAGCTCAGCGATCGTCGAATGGAGTTCGATGATCTGTCGAAGTTGAGCTAGACGATCGTCGACCGGAGTTTGACGAATCGTCGTGCTGAGCTCGACGATATGACTTAGTCTCCAAATACAAAATCTTGGTCTTCAGGGCAGCTTCCAAACCTAGACTTCTAACCCTTAGACTCAATTCTATTTGACCTATTAAGCTATACAAAAGGTCAAGCAAGGGATTCCTAGAGACATAGTGATCCCGACCCAAATTAGTAATAGGGTGTTCCAACAAACCTAAACACGTAAGGCTGTATTTCACCGACTGAGATTTGCGTCTCTTGCACTTCCAAATTATGCGATCGAGGTTGCGTCTGGGATGCAGATGATTCGGCCACTGCTTTACCCTTTTCGTTATAAGGCGCACCCGTCGTTTTCTCACTACTTGGAGGGCCACTCCAGCAATTAGGGGCTATATGTCCCTGTTTTCCACATTTAAAGCATGTACGAGTTTCGACCCATCCTTGTCAATAGGTTGCGCCCGATGAAACAGTTGAAGAAGTTAGTTCAGCAGACCTGAACTTCTTCGTGTCTCGTTTCCGAAACTCTAATTGTTGAGAATGCGGGACTTTAAATTTCGGCTTCCCCATTGCCAACTTCTTTTTATCCTGCACTCGTTTCAAACCTTTCTCCAGTGCCGTGGCCGTATCGACTAATGCTTGGAAGCCTTGATTCACCGAACTTGGCAGTGTCAATCGCAATTCATCACGCAGTCTCTCATAAAATCGATTCGTCTTTCGAGCCTCTTCAGTGAAAGTATACCCCGCATAGCGACCAAGTCTTGTAAACTCATGCAGGTACGTATCAATATCAGTCTTACCCTGCACCAGATGTTGAAACTCATTTTCCATCGCAATCCGCAGCGACACTGGCAAATGCTTGGCTAAAAACAATCGGGAGAATTCTTCAATTGAGACCTCCGCTAAACCTCGACCTGCCAAGTGATGTACCTCCATATTATCCCACCATAATCTCGCATCTCCTTCTAGCAGAAAAGTGTCTAAGGTCACCTTCTGCTCCTCTGGCATCCTGATTGCAGTCAGGATCCTCTTTACTCTAGCCAACCAATCTTCCGCCTACGTTGGGGAAAGCGCTCCACCAAACGTAGGTGGATGAAACTCCATAAAGCTTTTTAATGACTCATTTGTTGCTTGCTCCTCCACCACAACTACAGCACATTCTTGCCTTGCACTAGTCTTAACTGGTACTCCTATAGGCCTTGCCTGCCCAATCGGTTGTGTCTGTAATACCACAAGCACTGTCTCCGTCACTACCTGTATGGTCTCCGCCGAAGGATGCGTAGGCGCTTCAACGGGTGCTGCACTATCGTCAGACTGATGTGGTTCAGACTGCCCAGCATCACTCCTCGCCACCTATCAACGTAACACCATTAATCAACCATATAATAATGGTAAGTATACATTGACTACACACTCATGCCCCTTTCGTGCATGAAATACATTCCTAGTGGACATTCGTGAGCTCAATTATATTTTCTCCTCCCAAACAATCTAAACTGGCTCTGATACCACTTTGTAATGCCCCCATTCATCACGTGGCATATAACAGTGGGTCCAGCCGGGGCCCTGTTAGAAATGAATAAAAACAAACCGGAAGTGGTTTAACAGAAATTTTATTATCTGAAAAAGGTATCTATTACAAAGGTAAGGCCTCCCTTATATAGAATGGAGGAGAGATGAGAGAATGCAAATAAGAGATGTGGGACTAAAAATTTACAGGACTAAGCGGACTTATACAGAATAATTCGCACAAGCCGCGTGGTTAGACAGAAGGGCTAACCGCTCGGCTACCACCAGAGAGAGAGAGATCGCCAAGACAGACCGCCAGACCGCCCGGTCACCAACCTCAACACTCCCCCTCAAGATGGAGCATATATATCGATCATGCTCAGCTTGTCATAAATATGAAGAAATGAGGCGGAGACTAGCTTGGTGAAGATGTCAGCCAGCTCTTTATCAAAAGTGATGAAGGGAGTGCAAATTTTTTCCTTCAGAATCTCCTCATGAATGAAATGACAGTCGACCTCAATGTGCTTGGTTCTTTCATAGAAGACCGGATTTTTGGAGATGTATATGACAGCCTTGATATCACAGAACATAGGTTGAGGATGGTTGTACACCTCTCCTAAATCCACCAGGAGAGCCCGTAGCCACTTTAACTCACAAGTGGTTGATGTCATACTACGATACTCTACTTCAGCATTAGACCTAGAAACAATCGACTGCTTCTTGCTCTTCCAGCTCACCAGATTTCCCCCAACAAAGGTGCAAAAACCAGAGGTTGACTTGTGATCCCCTTGGTCATCAGCGTAACTCACATCTGAGTATGCTTCAACCCTCAGATGACCATTCTTCTGAAAGAGTAATCCTTTCCCAGGTGCTGCTTTGAGATATTCCAAGATCCTCAAGGCGGACTGTAGATGGCACTCCCTAGGTGCATGCATGAATTGACTCACTTTGCCCACAACATAGGAAATGTCGGGCCTGCTCAAGGTGAGATATATGAGCTTACCAACCAGACGTCGGTACCGCGTAATATCTGAAGGAGGAGGCGAATCATATGTCCAGGTTTTGTCTTCTCCAGTTGCCATGGCGCATCGGGCAAGTTTAGCTCCCCTCAATCCTGCCTCTTTTAAAAGATCAAGGGCATACTTACGTTGGGAGAGGACTAAGGAGTTGGGCTTCCGAGAGATTTCGATCCCCAGAAAGTACTTCAGAGAGCCCATATCTTTCGTGACCAGATTTTGACGAAGATGCCGCTTTGTCAAGGCTACCCCTTCCTGGTCATCGCCAGTGAGAAGGATTTCATCGACGTACACAGCAAGAACCACCAGTCTCGAGGAGTTTTTGCGAATAAATAGCGAGTGATCGGCAGAGCTTCGCACAAAACCAACGGCTGCCACGATGCTGCTGAACCTGTCGAACCAAGCTCGAGAGCTCTGCTTGAGGCCATAGATTGCCTTCTTCAGCCAGCATACTCGTGTCTCCCCCTGAGCAACATACCCAGGAGGTTGCTCCATGTAGATAGCCTCTTGAAGATCACCATAAAGGAAGGAATTCTTGACATCCAACTAGGAAATCGGCCAATCTCTATTGACCTCCATAGAGAGGACCCGGATAGTGCTGAGACGAGCCACGGGAGAGAAGATGTCAAAGTAATCAACCACATATGTCTGAGTAAATACCTTAGCAACAAGGCGAGCCTTATAACGATCCACAGTGCCGTCTCGGTCAAATCTTACCACAAAGACCCAGTGACAGTCAACGACATCAGTACCAAGGGGAGGAGGAACAAGAGTTCAGGTACCCCGCTCAGTTAGGGTCGCCATTTCATCATCCATGGCCTTCTTCAATGAGGAATAACAAGAGCCTCCTGGTAGGAACGGGGTGTGGTAGTGGAAGCATTAGAAAGAGCCATAGAAGAAAACAACAGGAAGTCGCGCGGTTAGAAAACAAGACGTGCGGTTAGGAAACAAGCCGCGCGAACAGGGTGAAATTACAGCGGTAGGAGAAGGAGATCTGCAGCGGTCACGATGATTGACACCAGCAGCCAGAAAATCCACGACCAAGCCGTAGAACCAAGATGAAGGAAAGAAATCGAGCGGCTAGAAGGTAGCCCGCGCGAACAGAAGAAGAAGGAGAAGGCCGCGCGAAAGAGACCAAGACGTACGAGCCGAACAGAGAACACACACAGAGGCCGCGCACACAAAGGGCAGTGGCAAGAGACCGCACGAACAAGAATAAGAGAGCGCGCAAACAGTACGAGAAAAAGAATCAGGACGAAAAGATCGTTCCCTCTAATACCATGTTAGAAACGAACAAAAACAAACCGGAAGTGGTTTAACAGAAATTTTATTATCTGAAAAAGGTATTTATTACAAAGGTATGACCTCCCTTATATAGAATGGAGGAGAGATGAGAGAATACAAACAATAGATGTGAGACTAAAAATTTACAGGACTAAGCGGGCTTATACAGAACAATTCGCACAAGCTGCGCGGTTAGACAGAAGGGCTAACCGCTCGGCTACCACCAGAGAGAGAGATCGCCAAGACAGTCCGCCAGACCGCCCGGTCACCAACTTCAACAGGCCCCATGCCATATTTCACAAACAAGCGACGGAATTACTTGTGGAAATCAAAATCTACTCGCATCCTAACTCAATACATTCTAGCGCAACATTTTAAATTAAATGAACTCAACTCAAAGAATGCCCATCACTATATAAATTCCACATTTATATATCAAAACCAGGAATTCATACAACTCAGCCACACACAGGCCTTATGGACTTACAAGTTTCTCGTTACACAAATACAGCATCACACATTGGCACGTAGGCCGGCCACACATGAAATCCAAACACGCTTCTAACGACCTTTAAGGGCCTTAAGCAGCAAGCCTTCAACTCGCTCAATTCGTTTCAAATTATCATCACCTGCAAACACATATCCACCCATGAGCGGCAAACAAAGTAACGGTCAGCTTTAACTGACCAATTATAATGACCCTACCCCTTACCCGAGGCAGTGGTTCCTTCCCTGTATGCATTGCCATATCATAAACTCTATCAGCTTAGCAATCACAATCACATCACAAATGCCGGTATCCACCAGACGCTTCGTGCACTCAGATCACCTTTTTGGTGTACCGGGTATCCCAGTCGTACAACGCCGATCAGGGGTTATTAACTTGTTAGCTGGCCGGTCCTGGTCACCACAACACGCATGCTGTGAGCATTCTTCCCAAACAATTCAGAGGTACTAAACCCACAACAAAATTGAGCATTTAGATCGACCCACCACGGTGGTGTAGCAAGACGGGTATGACCGCAGCCCCCATTTGCATTGCCACCAATCAACCTCCCAAAATAACTAGGTAGAGGTCAGCCTTTTCCCGTGCTCAAATCGTCAACACCGCATCTTGACGCGGTTCGGCTTTCCCTCCTAATCAGCCGCAGCTTTTCACCATTCTCGCAGAACAAATAGCACATGCAGCACTCATAACACAAGGAGCTTAGTCAGAGCCTCCATTCATCCAGAAGCAACATCACATATCATTTATTCATCCCATACACATATTTCATATCGTTAAATCCTCGGTCTCTTCTCCGGTTTACCCATGATCATCACCAATCCAGACTATCCACACAGATGGGCTTCATACATTATGCCTATGCTGTACTCCACACTTCCGGCTGTAGATGAAAATTTAACTAAAGAATCACTTACGAGATCCACCTCTTGGTGGAGGATTCCATGCACATGCATAAAGCAAGGACTTCGATGTCCAAGAAGGAGATCATTACCCTCGAAGATCGCTTCGGCGCCATGAAGTAGCCGAATGGAAGTCACCGCCTCGGCTTTGCCTTCATGAATCCGTTCTCGGATCTTCAATCTGCACTCCACAGCTCCTCCGACAGTTGGTTTTCCTTTCTCCCTTCCTTGCCTTGGCCTTTCCCTTCCTTTTTCTCTCTCTTGAAATGAGAAGAATATGGAGATGAGAATGGACTTTATCCCATTCTCGGCCTTATTATCCATAGGAAAGAATCCTAGACCATTAGATCCAGAACAAGGAAATGAACGGCCAGAAATGCTAAAAAAATCACTTTTTGGGCCTAACACGCCCTGTGACAAGCCTTTGTCACAGGGCGTGTACCTTAAGCGACACACGAACCAACTCATTCTAACATATCCAAAATAGAACACGGCCAGGGTACACGCCCGTGTCGGCCCAGTCAAGCCCGTGACCCAGAGCGTGTAACCCACTCGACACCTCGTCGAGAGAAAATTGTCGACCTCTCGACACAACGGGACACGCCCTGTGACACGCCCGTGTCACAGGCCGTGTACCCCTTGCTTATCGCTAGACGATTGTCGAGCGCAGTTCGTCGACCATAGGGGACATGCCCTAGGTCATGCCCCCTGTCACGCACCATGTCACGCCCGTGTCACAGGGCGTGACCTCCTGAAAACTTCGTCGACCGAATTTCGTCGACCACGCGCCCAACTGCTCAACCCAAGCAGGACACGCCCTGGGACACGCCCGTGTCCCAGGCTGTGTCACCCAAAAGTTTCCCACTTTGTAATGTTGTGGTGTTACACCCTTAGCCAGACTCATTATATGAAGCAACATCTTTCTACATGGGGATATAAAGAATGTAGGCCAGTTCAGACACTGTTTGATAATAATGTTAAGTTGAGTCCTAATGAAGAGACCAATATTGATCAAGTGAAATATTCTAAAATAATTGGTAGTCTCATGTACGACACAAGTTGTACAGTACCAGACATTGCTTTCTCAGTTTGCATGCTGAGACGTTTTATTAGTAGTCCAGGCAAATGGCATTGGGATGTCCTAGATAGGCTGATGAGATACCTAAAGGGTACTAAAGATCATTCTCTGTACTGGTTATGTTCCTACTATAGATGGATTCTTTGATCCCTCTTGGAGTTCAGAAGTTGGGAACAACAAGTCTACCAGTGGCTATATATTCATGTTGGGTGGAGCTGCTATTACTTGGAAATCCAAAAGACCAACTTGTATAGTTTTTTATCTATGAAAGTCGAGTTGTTTGTCTTAGCTTTGGCAGGTGAGGCAGAGTAGATCAGGAACTTGATCTTAGACATACCATTATCTAAGTTACAAGTCAAGTCGTTGAGCTTGTATTGTGATAATCAAGTAGCAGTTCAAGTCATTAAGCATGCCCTTTATAATACTAAGAGGAGACATGTATGACTACGACATGCTCTGCTGAATTATCTGAAAGAACAAGGAATTATCATTTTGATCGATGTGAGTTCGAAGGATAATCTGGCTGATTCATTGACGAAAGGAATGTCCAAAGACTGGATATTCAAAACTGTGGGGGAAATGAGACTAAATGCGATTTAGTTTGGTCTTAGTTCAAGGTTAGGCGATTCAGTTCAGCCTTTGTCCAAATGTTTTGATTTTCAGATTTCTTTTGTCAAAACAAGCATGTTGTGCTCCATTGATGCTCTTAGTTGCTGAGTAAGGATCTGGGAACTAGTTTCATTCCAAATTCGATGCTAACAACTTCACCTAGATTGTGCTATCTTGACTTGGAGGAGAGTGTTATTTTAAACTTGACAACACGATCTGACTTGATTTTACTTTTCTTCAGTTAATTGGTTCCATTTCAAACTTGATGAATTCCTGTTAACTTTAGAAGTGCAGTAGTCGTGACATTCCATATAGGAACACAGATATAGTTGTGGTGTCCAAAAGGCCGTAAATCATTTCATTTGTAAAGAGATAAAGGATTCTGAGGTCAATTTATAATACTCCGTGAAGGTGTCCTCCAGCTAATAATAATAATAATAAAACACTTTATTCTTACAATAGAACTAGATATGTGTACATTTTCAAAAGGGATTGAATTCATTCTAAAATGAAATTCTCTGCTGGAAATTACAGGGACTGCTGATATAGGAGGAGCACTGGTAGACTGGGATCCTGATGATGATGATCTTCTGGATGGTGACAGTTAGAGTATTAGTTGATTTCTTTTTGGTATCCTTGTTTCAAAACACTATTTAGCTCTTTATTTTTTCACAAGTTTGTTTGGACTATTTGTTGCTCTCTATTTGTTTTGGGACATTAGGCGTATAGGGCATGTGCCCCAATTGTACCTGATACATACTGTGATGTGGCTGGGCTTGCTCTCTGTTTATGTGTGCATACTATTTTTTCTTGTTAAGTCTAATATGTTTAAACATGTGCTAGGCACGATTGTGAATGATTCACGTTTGACTAAACATTGAACAAACCACCACCTTTTCCGACATCGGATTTACGGAGGACATAGGAGAAGATTGTTAGATATATTATGTTTATGGTTGCACGTGTGGAGACCGAATCGGAATGGGTTATTGGGTTCGTGTTGCTCTAGGGCTAGGCTCTACGCTGGAGGTAATATATATAATATTCCAATTTGATAGGGATATGTAAAATATTTTGAACGGAGCCCCACTCAACAAAAATTAGGAGAAATAAATTAGAAAATTTAGAAAATATGAATGGATTTAACGTCAACACGGAGTTTTCAAGGTAAAGGATAAATTAAAGAATTATAAATTCTAAGGGAAACAATAATGCCAAGGACAAATTGGAACGAAGAATGCATTAAAAATAAATAAATGAGGTAATTAAGCAAAATAAGAACATGTCTTTCCATGTTTAGAATTCCCACTATATATAAACGAGGTTAGATTGCTAAGAGATGACATCCTTATGTGTGCTTCTTCAGCAACACAATCTCCATGCTCTAGTTTTAAACCTTGATTACAATTAGTCATGGAGTTGTCCAAACGAATGGCTGCAGTAGTGATACTCTTAATATTTTTTCTGGGCTTAGGTAATTTCTCTCTTAATCTTTCTCCCAAGGATACTTTTGAGATTTTATGGGTTCAACACACACACACACATATCAGGGTACCCCGTGCGGCCTCGACATATCCTTGTCACGACAGTGCCGAAAAGATGACAGTTCCGCTGCCCGCAAACCACCAAACATAATACTACGACAACTGTTCAATTTTCTAATTCTCTTTGGCGGTTTGCGAGCGGTGGAAGTATCGTCATATTGGAACACAGCCGTGCTGGGTGCACTCTCGGGCCATACAACCTCCATATACTATACTATTTGATTATATAATATAAATATAGTAATATATATTATTCGTCTATATTGGTGATAAACGTAAAAAAGTATTCAGGGGAACAATGAACCACTCCACAATTCCTCCGCCTAACTTCTTTATAATATCAAAAAAAGAATATTAATATGCGCAGACACACACAGATATGTACACGCACACACAAATATGAGTGACAGGCACAAGGTATTGGGCTCCGCCCCTACGGCTAACTGCGACAATACCTCGACCGTGACAGTGCACGGGGCCGAACCCCAATGGCCCACATAACAGTACTTTGCTCACGGCATTACCCTGCGGTGACGGCGCTCCCGCCAGTTGCAAACTCGTCGCTCATTCTTTCCTTGTGCATGCGGGTTTGCGAGCTATTTTTGTGTCCGTTTTAGTTACTTATAGGACTACCAATAACTCTTGTAGGAGTGCTAATGATATTGTCTTTTTAACTTTAAAATATGTGCTCATATGTGCTACTTACGTGCACCCCATGGCCGGCGAGCCCGCAGCCCGCCCCATGCTAAAAACCCATTCCGATATACATAGATATATCTATGTATATATCTATATATATGTATATATATATGTATGTATATATATACATATATATGTATGTATGTATATACATACATATGTATGTATGTATGTATGTATATACATACATATGTATGTATGTATGTATATACATACATATGTATGTATGTATGTATATACATACATATATATATGTATGTATATATATGTATGTATATACATACATATATATATGTATGTATATATATGTATGTATGTACATACATACATATATATGTATGTAGATACATACATATGTATGTATGTAGATACATACATATGTATGTATGTATATACATACATATGTATGTATGTATATACATACATATGTATATATTGGTTTTTAAAAGTGTATCATCCCCCAATTTGTAATGATTTCTGTATTCTATGACATTTTTATGGGTGATGAAAAGGATATACTATCGTATTGGGGTATAAGGGAACCCATAATTTGTTATAATAAAATATTTAGAATGTTTTTTTAATACCTAAAAAAATGAACTTGCCTGCGTGGATGTCGGCGATATCAGGGCGGCCGATGGCCGGCGAGCCCACAGGCCGCCCCATGCTAAAAAACATTTGCGGACAGCACCGGCGGTTCCGCCGGTGCTGTTTTAAAAAAAATTGCTGCGGGGCGGCCGGTGGCTGCGGGCTCTCCGGCCACCGTCCGCCCTGGGCTCGTCGGCGTAGACGCTTTTGCGCCGATGAGCACTGGGTGGCCGGTGGTCGGCGAGCCCCCAGCCGCCGGCCATCCTGCTGTCATGCACAAAGGTGGGCACGTATATGGCTTATACCCGATACACTTTTAAGCGATATATAATTCATTTAGTTTGTTGTGGCAGATAGAATAGTAAGATAGATGGAAATACAAGTGCTCATATATTTAGAAATCAATTCAGTGCATTTAATTTGGGCAAATGTACTAACACAAGCAATAATTATGTGTTGATATAATTGTTTGTAGTGACGGTAGAACCTGCTTCTAGCGGCTCTAGCTATTTCAAAATGGGAAGACAAGTCCGTGGCCCACGGAATAAAATTGGTGTCTTTGGCAAACATAAAACTCCTGAACGTGATATAAGTAATGCAAGAGAAGATGGCTGCTTTGATATATATGCACGCCTGAAGTACCTCTGTCAATCGTGGAATTGCCGAAATTATTGCAATATTAACCGACTAAAACAAGATAAGGATACTAAAACTTCATGGACATCCTCTTCCAATTGCCAAGAAGACGGCAGATGCCACTGTGAGATATGCCCTGTAAAATCACCACCACCACCACCCGGAGAAGGCAATTTTTTTTTTAATCCCTATGATGAAAATCCCAGTACAAGTTATGGCAAGGAACATGTTCATGTTGAATTATAATATATGTAGCTGTCTGAATTAAAACACACCAATTCCACTGCTTGCTGCTTGCTTGTCTACTGCTTGCTGTTTGTAATAATAATGATCACGATGATGATCATTGTAATAATAATGATCACGATGATGATCATGCATGTGCTTTCTTCTATTTTGTTTGTTTGTAATAATAATGATCACGATGATGATCATGTATGCTTATATTAATCAAATGAAATGTTTTTCTCATATATTGTTTTTTTACACTTAATTTCATGTTGTTATGCATGCATCTTCATGAAAGGTTGTTAATCACATGATGAGTTCATTTGCACAGAATTGGAGATCTAGAAATAGAATTCGAGATTATTTTCAATTGAATTTAACTTCTTGTTGCGGGTCGCTCCAGGTTCTTGATAGACCAAACTAAATTTAACCGCATTAGCCCATGGAGCGGTCGAGCGCGCAAACAAACACAGCAAAAAGAAAACTGTCATGACAGTTTTTTAACGTGTAAACCCGTGAATATGATGAAAAATCACGTGGCTGGATCGGTGCCGACCAAACTTCACTATTTGCAGGAGCTTACAAGGCTTTATGGAGAAAGTGAGGGCGACAGGACGCTCCTCTCGTTACAGCATGGGGGGGGGGGGGGGAGAGAGTGTGGTATACTCGGAGGATGACAGGCCACCGCTTGCAAAACTAACTCTTTGCATCTTTTCGCGGTGGAGAACGGGCGTACTAGAGGCTTGGCAGACATCTTCTTGTGCTTAAGGACTGAAGCGGACAATGCTTGTGCCTGGCAGATATGAGCTGGGTCTTGGTAGAGTTGTACGTACGAGGCACGTTGAAGGGAATCTGACGGCGGGTGTAGGTCTTCGAGCAATCTTCAGACTCCTTGAAGATCTTCAAGGGGTTCCTTCGAAGATCAAAGAGATCCCTAGTAGAACCTTCAACGACATAGGAGAAGTATAAGAGAGAAAAGGTGAGAAGGAAGGAAGGTCTGAGGTCCTATTTATAGTCCCTGGAGGAGGCTACAGTAGCTATTTTGTTATCCACAGACCGTAACCACCAAATTTACTAATTACAACCCAATTTTATATAGTTTGATATGCACATAATTTTAGTAATTTTACTATACGCAGACCGACATTATACTTGACATTTGTAGCCACCCATATTCGGTAGTTACGTCGGTGGTTACCCATACAACGAACAATGTAAATCGAGTGGGGATGATCAGACGGTGGAGGGAGGATGACTGGGCGGCCGACTGAGGAGGCCCACCCAGGTGACCAGCCAAGCGTCGAGCGAGGTCAGCCAAGTGCCAGCTCCTTGGGGACAGTTAGCCTATGAGAAGCCATCTCCGTGTGGCGCAAGGGGGTGAGGAGGCTCGTGGCGGGCCCCCTTTGAGGGGCCTGCATCGCTTCGGCTCCTTTTGAAGGAGGGTCGGCGAAGGAGTGGTCGTCCCTGCACAGAGAGAGACCAACCTTATGCAGGCCCCATGGAGGGGGTCGACCTATGGGAGGTCTGCCCCATGCAGCGGGGGGGGGGGGGGGGGGGGGAGGGGGGGGGCTTTTACTAGCCCCCATGGAGGCGACCAACCTAGGGGTTGTCAGCCACGTGCGGCGCAGGGCCGACCTTGTACTGGCCGCCATGGAGTGGTTCGGCCTCGCGCTAGATTCCTTATAGGCGGACGACCTAGGGGCGACCAGACTATGTGGTGGGTGTGCGGCCATCCAGGCCTGGTGGGAGGCAATTAGCATGGTGGATGGATCTTGTGTGCATAGCACGCTCAGATCAGGCGCACGAATCGGGTGCGAAGCAGTTTTATCCATAACTCCCCACTTAAGGTATGAGGAATATGGTAATTTCGGCTATCCACAACTCGGAATTCCTATATATTGAGGGTGTCCCCATCACTTCTCTCCCCCCCCCAAGTCCCCGAAATTCAGATTCGGAGCGAGCGGAGAGCGGGCAATTTTTCAAGTGCGGACAAATTTCAGTGATCATGGCGGAGGCGAATGAAGGGGCTCAAAAATATACAAACAAAAGCGTCAGAGGAGCCAATGTGAGGCGCAAGAAGAGGTAAGGTGTGGGCGCGTGTAAGGGGGGTTGTTCTCGCATCGCATGAGCACCAGTGCACGGGGCGCCCCCGTGTGCGGTGCATAGATTTGTGTAAGGCACACATGCGGCGAGGTGTGTCTGCGTGAGAGGACCGATCCCACGTGCGGTATGTGCGGTCGTGAGGCGTTGCTGTGTGTTGCGTGCTCGGGTGCCAGCACATTTTTGTGTGTGCGGATTGCTTCATTTCCTTCCGCTGATTTTTCTTGCCGGGTGTTTGCACATGCCGGTTTAGACGTTGCTTTGGGGGTGTCCTTTTACAAGATTTAACAAGTATTTTTGCATCAAGTATCGAGGTGATGCGCAAGGACTGTTAGGTCCATTGATCCCAATATCCTTGATTTGTAAGAAGTCAAACAAGTCAATGATATACACCAAGTTGTATTTGATATGGTTGCAAGTTAATGCATGCAGGTTAGTCCTTGTTACAATGATAGGATAGGTGGACACAAAGAAGTTAGCTGGATAAGCAAGAAATTGCCTAAGTCCACGGCCATTGAGTTGAGCAAGCTCACTCAATATCAGATGGCTTAAGGAAGGAAGCTGGATGAAGAAATGCAGCTAAGTCCACATGCGTTGAGTGAAGGTAGTTCACTCAACGCCATAGTACAAAAAGTGCTGAATAAAGTCGGGTCTGAAAAGCATAAGCAGTGGAAGCCAAAAAATAGCTAAGTCCACAGACATTGAGTGATGTCAACTCTCTCAATGCCCTGCAGTATAATTCGTCGAGTATTGTTACCTAAATCAAAGCCACAGAGTTTCTGTTAAAGAAAAATATGCTAAGTCTAGAGCGTTGAGTGAAGCCAGTTCACTCAACATCATACTGATTCTGTCAACGCCATAAAAGATAGACTGGAAAATTCGTCTAAGTCTATAGGCGTTGAGCAAAGCCAGTTCACTCAACGCCAGATGACAAAAAGCTTTGAGTCAAGATCTAGCAGTCAAAGCCAAAGGGAAAGTGAAACAAGAAAATTTCTAAGTACAAAAGCATTGAGTGATGAAACTACACTCAAGGCCATGCAGTAAAACAATTGCGGCCAACTACAAAAGCGTTGAGTGATGAAGCTACACTCAACGCTCTCAATGCCAAGGTTGCTGAAGAAGCAGAAATTAATCTAAGGCAAAAAACATTACGTGATGAAGATACAATCAATTCCCTCAACACCAAAGTTGCTGAATAAGCAGAAAATAATCTAAGGCAAAACACATTGAGTGAAGAAGCTACACTCAATGTTCTCAATGCCAAGGATGCAGAAAGGGCAAAATTTTTGAAGTCTAGTATCGTTGAGTATAGTCACCACACTCAACCCTTTCATGCAGAGTAGAATTTTTCTAAATCCAGAATTAATGAGTGAAGCTAGTTCACTCAACGCTCTCAATGCCAAGGATGCAGAAAGGGTTGAAGATCAATCTAAGATAAAAAGCGTTGAGTGAAGCTTATACACTTAACGCTCTCAACGCCTAGACAAGCTGAGAAGATGACAAAGTTAAAAAAGCGTTGAGTGGAGCTTACTCATTTAATGCCTAGATGAGCTGAATATTTTCTAAGCCCATATTCGTTGAGTAATGATTGTTCACTCAACGCACTCAACACTTGGGTACTTGTCTGAAATTTTCTAAGTTCAGAATGGCTGACGTCAGTAATGTCAAGAAAAGGTCAACAAAGTTCAAAATGACGAAGGAAGAGAGGTAATCCATTACTAACAGCGTCGTCAGTCTCATTCTGTAAAACAAATGATATAATCAGCCGATTAAGCAGCGACACGTGTCAATCTTCTCTTTGGATGATGAGATTATAAATAGAGGATGAGATCTGGATCAAATTAACATTCTAACAGATTAATTCATTTCGCAAAAAGAGGAGCGAGAGTTCGTCTTCTTCCCCCACCAATGTTACAGAGACAAGAACTTTAATTCGACAATTCTGAAGAGTCTCTAAGTTAGCAGCTGGAATCAACATCAGCTACAGCAAGATCAGAGGGTTACTCTGAGGAAGAAGAATCAATCTAGGCAAGCCCTAGCTGAAGTTGCTTCTCGATTCTAGTATAGTCAAATCAAAATATTAATCTCTAGATCGGTGAATAAGACATCTGATCTGGGTCTTTCTCAGGATAGATGGAAAGGTAGAGAAATTGAATTTTACCTTACAGGTTAGCTGATCGAAGACAATCATTCACATTCTTTCCTCCTTCATTAGCAAGATCAGAATCAAGATTCTGAGTAACTTCCAGCAGAAGCAGCAGATCATTGAAGATTGTCTTTCTTGATTGCTGAGAAGAAGATAGAGCCGATATTCACTCGGTTTAGGAAGCAGTTAATTCAGAGAACAAAATCTCTTGAGTTAAATTAATTTTAATCTTTCAAATTCTGTGGATCTGTTCAAGATCTGTGTTTTAAGGCCTAGATTATATAGGTTGTGTGTGGATCTGTGAGATCAGTGTTGTAAAGCCTAAATTATAAAGGCTGAGAGTAAGATCCAGTGTAGGATCTGTGTGTTAGGGCTGATCTCCCAGCCTGTGTTGAATGTCATTTGTGCATGTGTTAGGTGATCTGGTGATTACTGTGTGGTGGGGCTGAGTGCCTGTGTTGTAAGTCTTAGTGGAGACTGAGTGATTTGGTTGGATTGTGTTGTAATCTCTGAGGAGCCAAGTTTTTGGAGAAGTGTCATGTCTAACATACTGTTAGAAAGGCAAGAGGGATAGTGGATGTACCCATATATTGGGAAACCACTATAAATATCTGGTGTGTTGTGTGTTATTTTCTTGAAAGTGGAACTAAGCAAACACAGTAGGACCTAAAACAGTAAAAGGTTTTAAAGAACTCAAAAAGACTTTAATAACCTATTCACCCCCCCCCCCCCCTCTACATGATGAGCTACCATTGTATTCAAACACTTTCAAGTGGTATCAGAGGGAGGTTACTTAAGAAAGGCTTAACAGTCTGAGTAGATTGAAAACTTCCTAAAAAGAAGTTATCAAACTCATTTATTGATCCGCTTACTCGTCTTAAAATGAAAAATTTGAGTTTAGTTGAAGCATAAATATACATAAATCATAATTATTTTATTTATGGCAAGAAATGCCGAAGAAATCCATTTGGAGAAGAAAATGTGCCAAAATATCATGAACCAGGAAAAAAAACACAAACTCAGAAAAACAGGTTGCAACCTGCTCTGGACGGATTTCAAAATCTGAAATTCAAAAATGGCGCCCGTTTCAAATATGGAAGGTTGCTTCCTTCCAAAGGGTGGCAAACATTTTAAAAGGACAAAATCCCTACAAAATGAGAAGTGAATCAGAGATTATTTTTGGATTTGGAGAGGGCGCCATCTAGGGTTTGAAGAAAAACCACCATTGAAGAGCGACGACTAGAGGAAGAAGAAGGAGATCTTCGGGCGGATCGAAGAAGCGACTTCGAGAAGAGAGTACAATAGTGATTAAGCATAAACTACCATGTTTTGTAAGATCTATCTGAACGTTTTGTCTGTTTCCTCCATCATCATGAACTAAATTGCCTTAATCTTGTATTATGACAGTACTCGGTTGTGTGTGATGAATATTTTTCTATTTTTTTCTTGTTGTGATTGTATGGTGAATGTTCTTTATCAAGTTTATGATCTTTATTCTAAATTTCTAGCCAATATTTCATCTTTATGGTACGGTTCATAAATCGAGAGAGGAGTTGCAGTAGTATATCATAATTTGATATAGCATTTGAAGAGAGAAAGAGATTTCCTCTTGTTGTTAGCATCTTTGATTTTTGCTCTTTAAGCGGTTCTTATTTCACCCGAGGGGAAATATAGGACAAGGGTTTGCCGATATCGAGAGATACGATTCTCTATTTTAAATCGTTGCAAGGTACTTTCACACGCATTAGCACAACGATGCATTCACTTATCATCGCACTAAACCAAGAAAATCGTGATGCAAGATTATATCTCTGATTTGATAAAAAAATAGTTCTCTAAAGATCCGTAGTAATTTTAATTAGAAATCTTTACTTTCAAATTAATATTCCACAAAAAAACATCAATTTCGCCTTACTTGGATTTAAAGAAAAGGCCTAACTGGTATTTGCAAGCATTGAATTCACCACCTCTCTGTGGGAACGATTCCTACTCACTCTTTTATTACTTGACACGGCACGTGCACTTTGCGTTTAAATACGTAGACTGTTGGAACACCCTATTACTAATTTGGGTCAGGATCACTATGTCTCTTAGGAACCTGTTTTGACCTCATTGTATAGATCTAAAGGTCAATTAGAATTGAGTATAAGGGTTAGTAGTTAGGTTTGGAAGCTGCCCTCAAGACTAGGTTTTTTAGTTTGGAGACTAAGTCATTTCGTCGAGCTCAGTACGACGAATCTTCGAACTCCATATGACGATCGTTGAGCTCACTTCGACGAGTCGTCGAACTCCATTCGACGATCTCTGAGCTCAACTTCATCAAGTCGTCGAACTCCATTAGACGATCTTCGAGCTCAGTTCGACGATCTTGACTCCAGTTTGATTCTCTATCTCTGAGCTCAGTTCGACGATAGTTGAGCTCAGATCGACGATCTCTGTTTCTGTCTAAGTCCAAAGCTCTGAGCTCAGTTCGACGATAGTGGAGCTTAGTTCGACATTTTACTGAAGAGTTCAACGATTTTCAAGATTCAAATTTGGACAGCTGTGGAATTATTATCAGCAATTAATTCAGAGATCTTGTAGTCGTTTTCATTTATTCTGGAGCAAGTTTCAAGGAATTATCAAGGAATGTTTTTATTGGACTTTCCTCTAGAAGACAAATGCAATTAAGGAAGTCATTGATGATAGGCCAATGGCTATCTTGGACAATGGACAATTTCTATTCAGACAGAAGAAATAAAATATAATTCTTCAACTTCTGTAATATCAATCCAGTAGAGAACTCTGAGAAAGAAAACAAGAGGAATTTTCTCTGCAACAACTCTCATGTTGGGTACATTGGAAGATATGTACCTGATTTGAAGAAGCCTCACCCTACTCAATGATATACATCAAGGTGTATTTGATGTACTTTGAGTTTATTTTTGCAGGTTAAGTAATTGCAGGGAAAACATAAAAGTTTCTAAGTCCATGTGTCGACACTTAGAAGAAAAGTGTCGACACTTAAGAAGGCTTGTGTCCACACCTAGAGAAGCTGTGTCGACACTTGGAGTAATTATGTCAACACCAGGAAAGCAGAGTCGACACCAGAAGGAAAGTGTCGACACATACAGGTTCTGTCGACACACAATGAAGAATTGTCTACATAATCAGTGTCGACACTTAGAAGCAGTGTCGACACCCAGAGAAACTTTGTCGACAGCAAAAGTGTCGACACTAGGAGGCTGTGTCGACACTCAGCAAACTTCAACAAAGTTTAAGTACAAGTGTCGACACAAAGGAGATGTGTCGACACTCAACAAAGTCTCAACACATGAAGAATGTGTCGACACAAAGGATCAGTGTCGACACTCAGCAAAAGTTTCAACACAGAAGACATGTGTCGACACAAAGAAGATGTGTCGACACTTAGCAAGTTTCAACACAAGAAGATGTGTCGACACAAAGGAGTTGTGTCGACACTTAGCAGAAATCAACTAAGTATTGAAGAAGAAGGACTTGTGTCGACACACAGGATCAGTGTCGACACATTCTGAAGAAGCAGTGTCGAGAAGCTGTTACAATAACACAAGGAGTTGTGTCGATACCATAAAGGATAGTGTCGACACTTAGTCTACTTGTGTCGACACTTTGTCATTTGTGTCGACACATAAAGACTATCTGTCTCGACACTTTTAGACAGTGACAGAGATTTCAAGAAGTGACTGGATGACTTGACAGCTGCCATTTCAACCGGTCAACTGCTACTGTCAGAGCTGTCAGAAGGTTGTTAGAAACCGGATCAGCCGGTCACCGTGAAGAAAGCTTATATAAAGGCTAATTCCTTCAACAGAAAAAAGTATCGATCAATGAAGTGAAAAATTACACAACAAGAAGTAGACCTTCAAGAGAAGATCTAAGAAGTTGGAGAGAGAGCTCCTTCTAAGAAGACCAGCTATTGAACCAGGCTGATAAGGAAGATTTAGATTGAAATCAGAATCTCAAGTCAGCAGTTGATTGAAGATCATCTGCATAGAGATACAACCCTACTGTGTTCTAATTCAAGAAGCTTTGAAGAAAGCCAAGGGAGATTTATCTCAGCTAAGTTCTTTCAAGAACTCATCAAGAAGCCAGTCAACTCATCTCTCTCTATCAGAGTTGTGGTTATACACTTTATATTTTCTAATTTCTGTAGGATCTTGTATATATCTGAGTTGTAAGCCTAAATCTATAAAGGCTGAGGTAGGGCCTGTGAGCCTGAGTGTAGGAGAATCATTTCTCTGAGTGTAGGCCTTGTTGAAGGCTGAGGTAGGGTTGTTGTGCCTGAGTGTAGGTCTTGTTGAAGACTGAGTGGTAGGGCTTGGTGCCTGAGTTGTAGGAGTGGGATCACTCTGAGTTGTAGGAACCTGTTTGGGGTTCTGAGTTGTAAGATCTGAGGATCTAAGGAGAAGTGGAGAAGTTAGGCCGAATCTAGAACACTACTAGATAGGCGAAGGGGGAAAGTGGATGTACCCAGACCTTGGGGAACCACTATAAATCCTATGTGCACTCTGTGAATGTATGCGTGTATGGTTGATGTGTTATGATACTTGTAGAATTGCAATTACTGTACTGTATTTCTGCCTTTAAAGTTAAAAAGATATAGGTCACCTATTCACCCCCCCTCCCCCCCCCCCCTCTAGGTGTTTAGGCACTGTTTCTTTCAAGTGGTATCAAAGCGAGGTTACTCACAAAGGACATAACAGTATGAGTAAAGATCCTGTAGGCAGAATCAAGAATAAAGAAAATGGGTTCAACTGAGAATCACAAAGAGCTAGGATCCATGAAATTGCCAATCTGCAGAAAAGAGATTTTTGGCATATGGAAAGAGAGGGTTAGACTCTTCATGGAAGCATCTGACCCAAGATATACATCACTGTCAAAGAAGGGCCATATGTGCCAATGAAAGTATCTGTTCTGGATGCAAATCAGAGAACTCCCAAAGACTATTCAGAAATGACTAAAGATGAAATAATTCTGGCCACTATGGACAAGAGGGCCCAGAATATTATTGTAAGTGCAATTGATGATGCCATATTTCAGAACCTAATACATTATAAAACCTCAAAAGAAATGTGGGACACTCTAATAGTTTACATGGAGGGATCTGAAGAGGTAAGACAAGACAGAAAGTCTTTGTTAAATCAGGAGTTTGAAAGCTTCAGACAAGGCAAGTCTGATAGCATTACTGAATGCTACAAGAAATTCTATAGGATTGTTAATGAGTTAATGTCGTATGGAAGAGAATTCAGCAACTATGAGCTGAATGACAAGTTTTTAAGATCCCTGACTAAGGACTAGGATACCAAGATTTGTGTCATTAGGTAAATGGCCAAATTAGCTGATATACCTCCTCCAACCTTGTTTGGAAAACTGTTATCTTATGAAATGCAGTTAATGGTTAGAAAGGAGGAAGAGAAGACTACTAGAGTGGAGCACAAGGAAAGGTCTATGGCCTTCAAGACTGAACCTACTAGGAAGTATAGAAGCAAGTCTTCATCTCCACCACAAATAGTTGCTGAGACTGCTTCAGAAAATTCAGAAAACCAGAACTCAGACAGCAGTGAAATTGATGAGGATTTTGCTACCTTTACAAGACAGTTTCGAAAGTTTCTGAAAAAAAAGCAGTGGAGGTCTAAGCCATCCACTTCACAGTCTAAAGATGACAATTATCAGAACAGGAAGTCATCAAGGAATGACAAAAGAAAGTCCAAGCCAAGTAAAAATACATCCTCAAAGATTGTTTGCTATTGTTGCAATAGACAAGGACATATAGTAGTTGACTGTCCAGAAAAGAGGAAAGAGTCAACTGACAAGAAGAAGACTCAGTTCAATGGCAAAAAGGAAAGGTCCTTTGTTGCCAAAAAGGACAAAAGTCTGACTGATCAATCATCATCAGAAATAGATTCAGAAGCTGAAGCCTATATAGGCTTGTTTGTTGAAGAGGAAGAAGATGAGTTCTTGCAGCTAATGAACTCAATTAATGAGCATGAGGGCAATCAGTGCAATGGACTGATGGCCTTAACAGAAGGAGACAAGATCCAGGATCAGCCTGGACCAAGTAAGGTACATTATTTTTCAGATTATAGTACTGATTCAGAATTTGATACATCTGCATCAAGTGATGTGGGTGGGTCTGAATCTGAGGGAGATATTCATCAGTTGATGGATGAATATAGAGATGTATTGCAGGAACTTAAGAAGAGCAAAAATCTGGTCAAAACACTGACTAAGCAAATTGCTAATCTTAAGTTGGCAGCTGCTGATTCAGATAAAGTGTTAGATCAAAAACTAAATGAAATAGCAAGGCTGAAGAACATTACAGTTATTCAGATGGGAACTATTACATTTAAGAATGATCAAATTAGGAATCTGGTGGTTAGACTTCAGAAGGAGAGAGAGATTGTTGCAAGTTTTTCTAAACCAAAATCAGTTTTATCTTTGATAGATGAGTTTATCCCTCAAAAGGGTAAGACTGGATTGGGGTTTACAAAACCTGCCAGGATAGTTAGGTCCAAGTCTAAGGGCAAAGCCCCAGTACTCAACAAGAAGCCTGCTGTAGATAAAACAGCCAGGGTTGTACCTAAACAAAGGTACAACAGATTTGAGTGCTGGTATTGTGCAAGGTAGGACACTTTGCCATAGATTGTTGGCACAATTCTAGTGTCAAGGAGATTAGCAAACTACCTGCTAGAAGAGTACAGGTAGTCTTGTTAAAAGTTAAACTAACCTGCACCAAGGACCCAAGATTAGTTTGGGTTCTAAGGTTAAGTAATCTGTTTTGCAGGTGAGTCCAAGTGGTCATGCCCTATATGGTACTTGGACAGTGGATGTTCCAGGCACATGACTGGAACTAGGGGATTGTTGAAGGACTATACACCAATCAAGGATGGTCCTAAAGTTACCTTTGGTGGTTCAGAAAAAGGAATCATCAAAGGCATTGGTAACATTTCTAGCAACCTAATTACTATTACTCAAGTGGCTTATGTAAAGGGTTTGAAACATAACCTCATTAGCATAAGTCAGCTGAGTGATTTAGGATATGACATCTCATTTGTCAAGGATGGTTGTCATATCAGTAGGTCAAGTGATCAAAAGATCATTCTGACAGGATATAGGAAGAGAAATGTCTATTGTCTAGACATTATGTGTGAGAACATTGTTTCTCCTATTTGTCTTGTAGCTGATGAGAAAGTCTCACATTGTGTTAAATGGCACAAGAGGCTGGCTCATCTTAACTATAAGACAATTGACCAACTCTTTAGCAAAGAGTTAGTGAGAAATGGTCCTCAGGTTAAGTGTATAAAGGTTGAGATATGCTCAGCTTGTCAAAAGGGCAAGCAGACCAAATCCACCTTTCATAGCCTTGAGAACAAAGATGCTGTGAGGTGTCTATACCTCTTGCATACGGATCTTTTTGGTCCTATGCCAGTTCACAGCCTAGGTAGGAAGGTCTACACATTTGTGGTAGTTGATGACTACTCAAGGTATTCCTGGGTGTTCTTCCTAAGGCAAAAATCTGAAACACCAAGCATCTTGTATAGTTTTTTTAAACAAATTCAGAATGAATTGAACAGTACAGTGGTCAAAATCAGAAGTGACCATGGTACTGAATTTCAGTCTAAAAATATGACAAAACTGTGTGAAGAGTTTGGAATTTTTCAAGAATTTTCTTCACCAAGAACACCTCAGCAAAATGGCATTGCTGAAAGGAAAAAAAGAACCTTGATAGAGGCTGGTAGAACCCTATTGAGTGACACTTCTCTCCCAGAATATTTCTGGGCTGAGGTAGTTAATACTGCATGTCATGTAATCAATAGGGCTACTATCACCAAGAGCCACAAGAAGACCCCCTATGAGATTGTGAAGGGCAGAAAACCAAATCTATCCTATTTCAGGATCTTTGGTTGCAAGTTCTATATCCTTAACAATGGCAAGTCTTATCTAACCAAGTTTGCTTCCAAATCCCAAGAGGGGATCTTTGTTGGGTACAACAACAATAGTAAGGCTTATAGGGTCTACAACTTGATTACTCAAGTTGTAGAAGAGTCTGTTTATGTAGTTTTTGATGAAGCTAGACTCATTAACAATGAATTTCCTAGAAGTGTTTGCAGCTCCACAGGTGTAACTGAGAAGATGGACAAGCTTACTATTGCAGAAGGTCCTACTGCAAGTCAGCAAGTAGAAGAAGGTGGCTGCTGTCCAGGTGGAGTACAAGATACTCCTGAAGCTGAAGGGGATCAAGAAGTGCAGCTAAATGAAGAGAATGAAGGTGTACAACCTGAAGACAGGCTGCCTCCAGCAAATAGGCATTTAAAAGATCATCCAACCAATCAAATTTTTGGAGATCTCAGACAAGGGGTACAAACAAGGAGCAGGAATCTAACTTCAGTTCTCTACTCCAGCTTTATATCCCAAGTAGAGCCAAAGAAATTTGAAGAAGCAATCCTAGACCCTCATTGGATTGACGCCATGCAAGAGGAGTTGAACCAGTTCAAAAGATGCAAGGTCTGGGAGCTAGTTCCTAAACCAAACGACCACAACATTATTGGAACTAAGTGGATATTTAGGAACAAGTTGGATGAGAATGGAATTATTATAAAGAATAAAGCTAGACTAGTTGCAAAAAGATATAAGAAGGAAGAAGGTATTGATTTTGATCAAATCTTTACTCCAGTAGCAAGACTGGAAGCAATAAGGATGTTCCTTGCCTATGCAACTTATCAACGATTTAAGGTATATCAAATGGATGTTAAGTCAGCTTTTCTGAATGGAAACCTGAAGGAAGAAGTCTATGCAGAGCAGCCATCAGGTTTTGTAGATTCTCTAAAACCTGATTATGTATATAGACTTAGGAAGGCTTTGTATGGGTTAAAACAAGCCCCTAGGGCTTGGTATGAAACCCTGTCTAGTTTTCTCATTGAGAATAAATTCACAAGGGGGAAAATAGACAAGACTCTATTCCTTAGGGAATCCAGATGCCAGATTATCTTAGTCCAAATATATGTAGATGACATCATATTTGGGGCTACAGAAAGTAGTCTTTGCAAAAAGTTTGCAAAACTAATGCAAGGACAATTTGAAATGAGCAGTATGGGGGAACGTAAGTTCTTCTTGGGTCTCCAAGTTAGATAGACTGAGGATGGTTTATCCATATGCCAGTCTAAGTTCACCCTAGAATTGATAAGGAAGTATGGTATGGAATCATCCACTACCATGAAAACTACTATGAGGTCAACAATGTCTCTAAGCAAAGATGATGCAGGAAAACCTGTAAATGAAACTTTATATAGAGGGATAGTTGGCTCGCTACTGTATTTGACTGCTAGTAGACCAGATATCATGTATGCTACATGTGTATGTGCTAGGTACCAAGCTTGCCCTAAAGAATCTCATTTGATAGCAGTCAAAAGAATTTTGAGATGTCTTAAGGGCACTCCTTATCTAGGCCTTTGGTACCCTAGGAATGGAGATTTTGAACTGACAGGTTATTCAGATGCAGATTTTGCAGGCTGCAAGGAAGATAAAAAGAGTACCACAGGAACCTGTCAATTTCTAGGTGGAAGGCTGGTATCATAGAGTAGCAAGAAGCAAACCAGTGTGGCTATCTCCATAGCTGAGTCAGAGTATGTGGCTGCAGGAAGTTGCTGTGCTCAACTTCTATGGATTCAACATTAGGTAGAAGATTATGATATTCAAGTAAGTAGGACATCTTTATTTTGTGATTCTACTAATACCATTTCTATTGCAAATAATCCTGTCTCTCATAGTAGGACTAAGCACATAGAAATAAAGTACCATTTTCTAAGAGAACATGTTGTAAAAAAAGATATTTCCCTAGAGTATGTTAAGACAGATAATTAGTTATTTGATATGTTTACTAAGCCCTTAGATGAAACCAAATTCAATAAATTTAAAATTGAATTAGGGATGATAAACTTAGGATAGTTTACAAAAATTGGCTAAGTAAAATAGTGTCGACACACAGAGTTGTCTGTGTCGACACATAGAAGTGGTGTCGACATTTCAGAGAAATGGTGTCGACACATCTAGGAAGTCTGTGTCGACACTTCAGATAATTGGTGTCGACACATGCAGTGTAGGTGTCGACACATTCAGGGTGTTGTCGACACTTAGGATTTACACCGAATTAGTCTAGTAGAGTCTCGACTAAGTGTCGAGCTAAGTGGTGTCAACATATATATAAGTGTCGACACATATATTCTCTCGACTATACTTGTGTTGACACATAGTTGCCGAGACATTAGCAGTAAGTGTCGACACTTTTCAACTGTGTCGACACAATTCAAGTATTTTTGACGCGCCTTTTCATCTTCGATTCTAGAAAAGTATAAATAGGTTTTCCCCAGTGTTTGTCGACACGCTCACCATAGTTTCGAGACCAAACTTGTGTGTCGACATCTCTCTTCTCTAAATTCAAAATTTCTTCAAACCCTAATGGCGCCCAAGATAGAAGAGAACATTAATGAAGGATATGAGCTCGTGCGACATGCCTTTGATGATGCGGAACCCGAAATCAAAGGTGTGGTAACCCTAATTGCCGAGACTGGATTGGAATACCTTGTATCAGAACCAATCAAGATCTGGAAGAAGGAGGTCCTTGAATTTTTGAGTGCAGCTTCATTTGATGATACTGGACTCAAGATTAAGTCCAGAGTTCATGGGACCAAAGTCAAGGTCACACAGAAAAGTCTAAGGAAGGTACTTCAACTACCAAGAACAAAAGAGTAAGAAGATGTATCTGCTTCTAAGACTAGAGAGGCATTGAGATGGTGTGGACTGGATTCAAACCTGAAAATTGGACCAGTTTTCAACAGAAAAGGGATGAACATTCAAGGAAAGTTTCTATCTGAAATAGTAGGAAAAGTAATACTGAGCAAGCCTGGTGGGCATGATAGAATATCTGCTCATATGTTCAGTCTGATGACAAGAATAATTTTCCAGCTTAAGACTGACTGGTCAGTAGTACTGTTTGATAAGATAAAAGAGAGCCTGAAGAAACCCAATCTGGGAAGAATTCTGAGTCTATACCTTGCTGGAAGTATTCCTGAGGTGATGAATCAAGCTGCTGGTTCAAAGATAAACCACATAAGGAGAATGGATGTCAGAATTTTCTCAAGGTGGGATAGGGTGCTGACAAAGGAACTGCCATCTCCAGTAAAGGACACACCTCAGAAACAAGAAGAAGAAGACAGACATTGTGGCTCAAGAATCCTCTAGTAGCACTGAAGAGCAAGTGGTGTTTAGTTCTGATGATGAACAGGGTAGAAATGCTGAACAGTCTCCAGCTAGACTAAAAGATGCACAGAGGCAGGGGGAGCTACCACCAGCTAGCCCAATTCACCTGGATCCACTCCAGGGGGAGCCTTTATATGAGGAAGAGCCAACTCCACTAGAGAGTGAAAGGGCTACTCAAACCATACTAGAGGTAATCACTGAAATTAATCAATTAGATTTCACTATTGAGGATGAAGTTTTGACTGATTCATTACCTGATATTCATCAGCAAACACAGATACAACCTCAACCACAAGATGTTGTCATGGAGGACACATCTGTTGCTGATAAAGTGGTTGATGGGATCAGAGATTCTCCAGCCCATCCTCAACAGGAATTTACATTAGAAGAGCTATTCCCTGATCTTGTACAGACAGACCTTGAGAGAGAAATAACTGCTGTTGAGGGGGAGAAGGCCAATATTGAGGGGGAGCATGTTGAGATTGTAAAGGACACTGCTAGACAAGAGGCTGAGGAGCCAAGAGATACTGAGGAGCTACCAAGGACTGAGAAGGATTCACATCCTAGTCCTAAGGAAAGAGTAGACATAGTCAGCACTTCTGCTTCAGAGGATGAAGAGGCAGCTAGTGCCAAGAAGAGGAAGTTCCAGTTCTTCAAGAGAAGAAGCCAGAACTACAAGAAAGCACTACAGACTGTTGCACAACAACAAGCTCCAACAATTGATTATAGTTATCTGATGGTAGCTTTGCAAATCAAGCTGGATGAGCAAAGAAGTGCTTTAGAAAAGTATATGGATGAAGGGCATAAATCCCTGCAATTTGATCTGGCACAAGACATCAAATCAATCAGATTTGAAGTGAATCTCAACAAGAAAGAAATGACTGATTGTTTCCATAAAGGAGGCAATGCAGTGGTCTATCTGGCTACACATCAAGAGAAGATAAAGACACAACTTGATGACCTAGCAGTAAATCAAGGATATATTCTAGAAAATCAAATAAGAATGAATGAAAACTTGACTGAATCACATAATGTGATAGTCACTGAAATGAAGAATCTAGCTACTGTCTATACTGCAGCCATGACTATAGCCAAGGCAGAATTTGATCAGGCATTACAAGAAGGTGTCACTGCTGTTACATCTGTCATCCAGGATTCACAGAAGCTAATCACTGAAAAGCTCCAAAGGTTGAAACCTTTTTTATAAAGATGGAGTTAACTATCTGAATGCCCAGATCAGGTTTCAGAAAGATGATCTGAGGGATCACATAGAGAGAGAAGTCATAAAGGGAGAGAGGGTATTAGTCAAGGCAGACTCTGATCATGCCAAATGGATTTCAAATTCCATCAGAGCCACCCTTGGATATCGACCTTTATGTGATGATGACAAAATGGCAGAGTCTGGAATAAATCCTGCATACTTTGGAGGAGAGCAAGCTGAAGTGGCTCAAGTGATATATCCTCCTGCAGATTTTGATATGATACATCAGGAGGTACAGTCTATGTATAGTCCTCCTGAGGGTAATCAGAATATCATTCTTGAGAAAGTTGTCCAGCATGTGCCAGAGGCAATCTTAAAAGAGCAAGAGGCTTTGTTAAAAGAACAAGAGGCCCAATTATCTAAGAAAAGATTCAGAGAGCAAGCTGAATTAAGGCCAGATTTTGAACAATGGAGGCCCACATCCAGGAATATCATCTTAACAGCTTGGAAGGCTGCTAAGGACAATGTCCTGGATAGAGGCAAGTGGTATTCTGACCTGGAGTGGAGAAAACATGAGAATAGGCAAGAGGCCATAGTACAATATAGAAGAAAGGCTAAACTGGGAAAGCTACCTCCTAATGCATAGGAGCCTAGCAAGTATTTCCCTAAGCCTTATCACTATTTTGAAAGGCAGAAGATAAAGGCTAAAGAGCTGAAAAAGAAAGATCTCAAAGGGAAGAAGCCTGCTGCTGCTGATGACAATGAAGCTCCAGTTCAAGCAAAGATTCAATCTGGAAAGGGGATTGTAATCAAGGAACCAGAGCAGCCATAGGATAGCATTTTCTTAAGTTTACAAATTGTAATCATTTGCATTAAACTCTATGTAAACTTTTGATTAATGAAAATATTGGAATTTGTAAGAACATTGTGTCATGGTTCAAATCTATTACATTAATTGTTCTGAGATAATTGTTTATACATGTTCTGTTCATGCATGTTTAAGTATTTTCCCTATCATATAATACTGTTTTACATCATACTAAAAATTTGTTATGAATGGTGTATATCATTGACTAAGGGTTATGACTTCTCCAAATAGGGGGAGATTGTTGGGTACATTGGAAGATATGTACCTGATTTGAAGAAGCCTCACCCTACTCAATGATATACATCAAGGTGTATTTGATGTACTTTGAGTTTATTTGTGCAGGTTAAGTAATTGCAGGGAAAGCATAAAAGTTTCTAAGTCCATGTGTCGACACCTAGAAGAAAAGTGTCGACACTTAAGAAGGCTTGTGTCGACACCTGGAGTAATTGTGTCGACACCAGGAAGGCAGAGTCGACACCAGAAGGAAAGTGTCGACACATACAGGTTGTGTCGACACACAATGAAGAATTGTCTACATAATCAGTGTCGACACTTAGAAGCAGTGTCGACACCCAGAGAAACTTTGTCGACAGCAAAAGTGTCGACACTAGGAGGCTGTGTCGACACGCAGCAAACTTCAACAAAGTTTAAGTACAAGTGTCGACACAAAGAAGATGTGTCGACACTCAGCAAAGTCTCAACACATGAAGAATGTGTCGACACAAAGGATCAGTGTCGACACTCAGCAAAAGTTTCAACACAGAAGGCATGTGTCGACACAAAGAAGATGTGTCGACACTTAGCAAGTTTCAACACAAGAAGATGTGTCGACACAAAGGAGTTGTGTCGACACTTAGCAAAAATCAACTAAGCATTGAAGAAGAAGGACTTGTGTCGACACACAGGATCAGTGTCGACACATTCTGAAGAAGCAGTGTCGAGAAGATTTTACAACAACACAAGGAGTTGTGTCGACACCATAAAGGCTAGTGTCGACATTTAGTCTACTTGTGTCGACACTTAGTCTATTTGTGTCGACACATAAAGACTATCTGTCTCGACACTTTCAGATAGTGACAGAGATTTCAAGAAGTGACTGGATGACTTGACAGCTGTCATTTCAATCGGTCAACTGCTACTGTCAGAGCTGTCAGAAGGTTGTTAGAAACCGGATCAGCCGGTCATCGTGAAGAAAGCTTATATAAAGGCTAATTCCTTCAACAGAAAAAAGTATCGATCAATGAAGTGAAAAATTACACAACAAAAAGTAGACCTTTAAGAGAAGATCTAAGAAGTTGGAGAGAGAGAGAGCTCCTTCTAAGAAGACCAGCTGTTGAACCAGGCTGATAAGGAAGATTCAGATTGAAATCAGAATCTCAAGTCAGCAGTTGATTGAAGATCATCTGCATAGAGATACAACCCTACTGTGTTCTAATTCAAGAAGCTTTGAAGAAAGCCAAGGGAGGTTTATCTCAGCTAAGTTCTTTCAAGAACTCATCAAGAAGCCAGTCAACTCATCTCTCTCTATCAGAGTTGTGGTTATACACTTTGTATTTTCTAATTTCTGTAGGATCTTGTATAGATCTGAGTTGTAAGCCTAAATCTATAAAGGCTGAGGTAGGGCCTGTGAGCCTGAGTGTATGAGAATCATTTCTCTGAGTGTAGGCCTTGTTGAAGGCTGAGGAAGGGTTGTTGTGCCTGAGTGTAGGTCTTATTGAAGACTGAGTGGTAGGGCTTGGTGCCTGAGTTGTAGGAGTGGGATCACTCCGAGTTGTAGGAACCTGTTTGGGGTTCTGAGTTGTAAGATCTGAGGATCTGAGGAGAAGTGGAGAAGTTAGGCCGAATCTAGTACACTACTAGATAGGCGAAGGGGGAAAGTGGATGTACCCGGACCTTGGGGAACCACTATAAATCTTGTGTGCACTCTGTGAATGTATGCGTGTATGGTTGTTGTGCTGTGACACTTGTAGAATTGCAATTACTGTACTGTATTTCTGCCTTTAAAGTTAAAAAGATATAGGTCACCTATTCACCCCCCCCCCCCTCTAGGTGTTTAGGCACTGTTTCTTTCATCTCACAACAACAATCACACAAGAGAAAGAAAAAGAGCTGCAAACATTTCTCAGTCTCAAGATTCATACAAGAACACCAACATCAAAAGGAGATCAACAAACTGAAATCTTCATATCTCTTTTTCAAGTGTTCAAGGTCATCATCATTCAAGACTCCAGACACCTCACATTTCAGTTGCTGCTGAAATCATCATTTGCTAGAGATCAATTTTCTGAAGGCCTATCACCCTACTACAAAGCTTCATTTCCTGAACAACTACAGATCTCTGGGGGAGCTTTGACAACATCACTGAATCCACATAGTCTTCTCACTGTGATTGAGAAAAGAAGACTTCCATCACTCTCTCATCCCCACCTCTGTAAAGGGTTTTTCAAACTCCCTTCAAAAGTTTGTGTGTGGTTTTTGAGCACCTTATCAAAAGCTCATTGGTGGCAAGACACCTGATCAAAAAATCTGGTTTGGTTTTTGAGCACCTTATCAAAAGCTCATTGGTGCCCAGGACACCTGATCAACTCATCCTGCAGTGGATTCCTACCTAGGGTGGTAGAAGAGTGGATGTACCCAGATTGGTTGGGGAACCACTATAGCTCCTTGTGTCTTCTGGTTGATTGTTTTTCTTTTTGTTTCTGGCTGTGGTTTGTGACTAGGTTGCTTTGTGACTAGATTGCTCTGTGATCATTCTGTGATTAGATTTACTTTTTATTATTTTCTTCCATGTTCACATTAGAATACAACAACTGTTGTAAAAGTTTTTAGCAAGCACCATACTCTATTCACCCCCCCTCTAGAGTATATCAGATCTAACTCACACTTTCATAGACCATTTCTGGCATATCAAGTTTTTGGCACCGTTGTCGGGGAGGTGCAAATGGTTTGGTGTTCCTTTCTTGCAATATTAGTGAATCTCTAGTAATTAGAGATCAAGTTTTGTTTTTCTTTATTTTTATTATTATTGTTATTGTGTTTTGTGATTGTTTGGATTGTTTATCTATTATCAATTATCAATTATTGGCGTGCTTATTTTATGTCCAAATATCGATCACCTGAATTACTACCATTAATCTAGAGATCGAAGGGACGTGTAGACAGAACAGGAGAACGTTTCGATTAGGAAACAATAACTGGATAATAATGAATCCTAATAATCAAAACGCTCATAATGAAGTTGACCAGGAAGGCTTAGGTCAGGAGGGTTAGGTAGAATAAAATGGACAACCTACTGAAATTAGGAGAACATGTCGCGAGTATAATATGCCTTTTAGAGGGGACTGCAATATAGTATAATCAAGCCCGCCATTGAAGCCAATAACTTCAAAATTGACTCCATGGCTATGAACCTAGTGCAACAGAATCAATTCAGTGGACTGAATCATGAGGACCCAAACTACCATTTACAAACTTTCATGGATGTGTGCGACACATTCAAGATTAATGGCACGACGGATGAAGCGATTAGACTCCATCTATTTCTATTCTCCCTGTCGGGTGGAGCGAAGGAGTGGCTTGATTCTCAATACGGTCTTACCACTTGGAAGCAAGTGGTTGACCTATTCCTAGCCAAGTACTTCCCACCCGCAAAAACAGTGAAACTAATGCAAGACATTAGCACATTTATGCAAGGTAATGGGGAAACATTGTATGACACATGGGAGCAGTTCAATGAACTCTTACGAAAGTGTCCTCACAATGGTGTGGAGATATACCAACAAGTGTAGACGTTTTATAATGGCCTCCAGACATCTACGATGATCCAAGTAGATGGAGTTGTAGGAGGATCTCTTATGAACAAGTACACCGAGGATGCATATACTATCCTTAAAGATTTATCTTCAAATAATTATCAGTCATTCGATCGACGGGCTCCTTTTTCTTCGGTAGTAGTTCTTTACCAAGTAGATCAGTGGACCTCTTTTACCGCACAGATATTGGCGTAGTTTAACTCTATGAATGAGAGATTAGATGTCGTGACTCTAACTCAAGCCCAACCACATCCACAGGTAAATAGCATAGTTGTCCCTTCATTCCCCATGAACCCATCTCTTTTGATAGAACAACTTGTTGGACATAACGAGGAGGTTAACTACGTAGGGAGACAACCGAGGTATAATAATCATCATCACAATCATAATAATTACAATATATTTTCTAACTATTATAATCATGAAGTGTGTAATCACACAAACTTCTCGTGGAAGAACAACACCGGTTTGGCACACCCACCCAGATTTAATTCAAATCCACACACGAATCCACCTCATAACAACAACTATAATCAACAAGGAGCTTCTAGAAAATATTCTGAAGAGGTGATTGTCGAATCAATCCAAAAGAGTGAAGCTCGCATCACTAGTTTAGAGAGTTCCTTACGGGTAATTGAAACTCAATTAGGACAGATTGTGAGTGCATTGAGCCTTAGACCCCAAGGAACACTCCCAGCAGATACCATTCTAAATCCGAAAGGAGAAAATCCCCATTATAAGGCTGTCACTTTAAGGAGTGGTAAGGAGTTAATGGGAGCACCGGAGAAAGAACAATCTGGGATGAATAATGAAGGAGATGGGTTGGAGGAGGCTAGTCCTGAGGTGTCTAGTGAGGAGTTGAGACAAGAAGAGAATGTTAGCGAAGGAGTGGAGGTGTTAGGAGAAAAGGAACGTGAGCCAACCGTTGAAAATTCAAAGAAGAAGAGTAGTGCGATAGTCTATCCACCACCACCATTCCGTCAACAGTTAAGGAAAAGTAAATTAGACCATCAATTCCAAAAGTTTATAGAGATATTTAAGAAATTGCAAATCAATATCACTTTAACGGAAGCGCTGGAACAAATGTCAAGTTACGTGAAATTCATGAAGGATATTCTATCGAAGAAGAGATGATTTGGAATGAATGAGAAGATGGCAGTCACTCAAGAGTGCAGAACCATTCTCCAAAAAAGACTCCCACCCAAGTTGAAAGATCCGGGGAGCTTCACTATTCCCTGTTCCATAGGATACAAATTCGAGGGCAAGGCATTATGTGATCTAGGGGCGAGCATTAACTTAATGACATTATCGATATATAGAAAGCTACGTTTGGGAGAATCTCCAAGACTTCCATAACCTTGCAACTGGTTGATTGCTGTTTGCAGGTTGCGTGGCTAGCACTATGGGGCCAAGAGTTTGTCTTTGAATTCGGTCAGGTTCTGTGAAGTTTGCAGTTACAATCGGCTGTCTCAGCAGGTCGCTTTGGTGGCTTGTCAGTTTTTTTCTGCTTCAGCGTTTCCAAGTTCAATTACCTGTCCGCCGTACTCGGCGGTCTAGGTGGTCTGTTCTCTAGTTTGACAGCATCTTGTAGAAGTCAGCGAATAACGGTATGTCCACGCGACCTCGTGATCTCGGCGGACTCCGTGTTGTATTCGTCTTCTAGCAGCAACAGTTCGGGCGGCCTCGGCGACTTTGGCGGACTGGGCGGTCTCGGCGGTCTCCAGTTTTGTCTGCCCTGATTGTTTTGTTTTTTTTTGTTGTTCCTTGTGTACTGTCGAAATCATGTCTCTCCACGTATACCTCGCCTTGTAAAGAAGTTAATAAATATATGATCTGCTTGTGCCTTCTACTTGTATTTGGTGTTTGAGCTTTCTTTGCTGGTTTCCACATGATCAAGGTGTGATCTTGATAGTTCTAAGAATATAAATTTCGCATCAGACTATCTCGTTGACCACTTTGAGAAAATTCAACATGGTATTAGAGCCAGGTTCAGTTTCTTGAGCTGTGTTCAACTTGTGTTTTGCTCTGTGCTTCTGAAAGCTTAGACCAAGGTTGCTGCAATGGAAGGGAGTTATGCAAGAGGTCTGGGTATTGAACTCTTAACGACGACTAACTTTAAAAAATGGAAGTCATTTATGAAGAGTTTTCTTCTGGGCGAGGAGCTATGGGAGGTTGTCGGTGGTGACAACAGATAGGAAGTTACAGCTACGTTTGGGACTGCTGAGCAGCTGAGGGTCTGGAGGAAAACAAATGCAAAGGATGAGTTTACACTCAAGAGGGCTATTTCACCGAAGTTGTTTGATAATATCATTGGATGTGAGTCAGCTGCTGATATTTGGACAACTATTGATGAGTTGTTCCACAGGAAGAATGTGGCGAGGCTTCAGTTCCTGGAGAATGAGTTGGCAAGGGCAACTCAAGGAGACCTAACCATCTCTAAGTTCTTTATGAAGATGAAGAGTCTGTGTGCTGAGTTATCAGTGCTTTATCCTGATGAGCCTATCTCTGAGGCTAAGTTGAAAAGGCACATAATTCGCGGCTTGCAGAAGGAGTATGTTGCCTTTGTAACCACTGTTCAAGGCTGGGCAACTTAGCCGTCTCTGCTGGAGCTTGAGAACCTGCTTGCTTTGAAGGAAAGTTTGGCCAGACAGATGGCTAGAGTGACTATCTCTGAAGGAGATAATGGAGCTCTCTTCACAGGCAAGATGAAGAAGAGATGGGTAGGGAAGAAGAAGAAAACCACTGCTGAAAATGAGCCTTCAACTTCTTATCAGTCTAAGAAGAGTGATGCTCCTAAGAAGGATTGGAAGAAGAACTTGAAGTGCTACAGGTGTCATCAGCGGGGACACTTCAAGCGTGACTGCATGGTCAAACTGCAGCCTGGGTATGTTGCAGGCAAGGAGGAAGCATGCACTAATACTGAGGAAGCTGGATGGGGTGGAGCTTTCTTGACAGGCACCTGTGTCTGTGCCTTATTCGCCATGGACTTCAACGACGAGTGGATTGTGGACTCCGGGTGTGGTCATTAACTCACCGGAGACAAGTCAAAGTTCTCATCACTACAAACTTACTCAGGTAATGAAGCTATCATTACTACTGATAATACTGTTTATGCAGTAGAGAAGGAGGGGGCTGTGTCCTTGGATAGTGATAAGGGGCCACTCACATTAAGTAGTGTGTATCATGTACCGTGCATGAAAAAGAACCTATTCTCTGTGATCAATGTGGTAGATGCGGGTTATCACGTTCTGTTTGGGCCAACAGAAGTGAAGTTCCTTCGCAACGTATCAGCAGTAAAGGCTGTTTTGCTCATGTTGGGAGGAGAGTTAAGAACTTATTTGTTCTTGCAACAAACTCTTACGTTGATCGGATGAGGGCCAACGATAGCGCTGCTATTTAGCATGAAAGGTTGGGGCATGTAAGGTTGGATAAGCTAAAGCTATGGCAAACAGGAGCCATGTGAGAGGCTTGCCTAAGCTATCATCCTTTGGCGATGGTCATGTTTGTGCGGGGTATCAGTACGGTAAGGCTCATCACCTTCCGTTTGATAAATCACAAACAAGGAGCAAGATACCATTGGAGTGTATCCATGGTGACTTGATGAGACCAACCGTCACTACTAGTATTGGTGGGAGCAGATACATGATTGTTCTGATTAATGACTACTCAAGATACACTTGGGTATTTTTCTTGAAGGAGAAGTCAGAAGCTTTCCGGTTGTTTGTGGAGTTCAAGGATCTAGTGAAGGGCCGGTTTGGCTTGCGGATCAATAAGTTTAGATCAGACGACGGTGGTGAGTTTGTCTCCTCCGAGTTTTCTAACTTTTGCAGGAAGCACCGGATCCAGAGAGAGCTAACTTGTGCTCATACTCCACAACAAATTGGAGTAGTGGAGCGGAAGATCCATCATATGACGGAAACCTGCAAGTGTTGGCTTCATGGGAAAGACATTCCTAGGTCCTTCTGGGAAGAAGGGATGTCTTGTGCTTCTTATGTCATCAATCGGATGCCGCTCAGTCCGATCAACATGAAGTCTTCTTTTGAGATGTTGCTGAAGGAGAAGCCAAGTGTAGAACACCTTCGGGTATTTGGATCAACGTGCTATGTGCATGTCCTGGATGGTTCAAGGACAAAGCTTGATGCAAAGGAAATGAAGCTTGTCTTTGTAGGCTATGATGAGCGGAAGAAGGGATGGAAGTGCATGGATCCTGCGATGAAGAAGATGGTTGTATCAAGAGACGTGGTCTTTGATGAACTGACGTCGTATGGAGGAGGGTATGTTGAGCTACCAGAAAGCAAGGTTGATGAAAAGCAGAAGGTGGTTGCTGAGGTTCTGCAAGAGGAGCTTGTTGTATCACCAGCAGCTCCTGTTGCTTCAAGCTCTAGGGCAGAGGCTTCTGGTTCAGGAAGCAGGGGGAGCATTGCTCAAAGTTTGCCCGGGAATGAAGCTGAGCATGAAGAAGCAACAGAGGTGGTGAGCAAGGAGTAGACCCTTCGGAGATCAAAGAGGATTGTCAAGCCACCAGCTTAATACTGTGAAGGGAATGCAGTGAGCTTTGTCTCCTGTTTCTTTGAAGGTCCTCTGGATGAGCGAGAGCCTTAAAACTTCAATGAGGCCACTGGAGTCAAGGAGTGGGAAGATGTCATGAAAGAAGAGATGACTGCTCTTAAGAAGAATGAAACCTAGGACCTTGTGCCCAAGGTTGATGGCATTACTCTAGTGACTTGCAAATGGGTGTATAAGTTGAAGAAGAAGGTTGATGGGAGCATTGAAAGATACAAGGCTCGCCTTGTTGCTCAAGGATTCTCACAACAGTATGGAGAAGACTATGAGGAGACATTTAGTCTTTTTGTAAAGATGACTTCGGTTTGGGTGGTGATCGCCTTGGCTGCTTGCCAGGGATGGAGGATGTGACAGCTTGATGTGAAGAACGCTTTTCTTTATGGAGAGATTTATAAGGACATCTTCATGGATTAGCAGCTTGGATTTGTCTCTGAAGTTCATCCGGACTATGTCTGCAAACTGAAGAAGGCTCTCTACGGGTTGAAGCAAGCTCCAAGAGCTTGGTAAGGTAAGATAGCATAATACCTCCAAATCTGCGGATATCTTACTTCCAACTCAGATTCAAGCTTGTTCATCAAGAAGAAGGGGGAGCTTCAGGTCTTGGTCCTACTGTATGTCGATGACATGATCATCATAGCGAATTCTGAGGAGGAGGTAGCTAGGATCAGGGCTGAGCTAGCTATTCATTTCGAGATGAAGGACCTGGGAGAGCTTCATCACTTTCTTGGTCTTGAAGTGGAGAGGAAGGAGAGCGTAATACTCATTTGCCAGAAAGGATATTCGTATCGCATTGTGAATCGATTTGGCATGGGTGAAGGAAAGAGTTGCCCTACTCCTCTGAATTTTGGGCTGAAGCTTCGACATGATGAAGAAAGTATTCTTTCTAATCCCCTGATGTTCAGAGCTCTAGTGGAGAGCTTGATCTACCTAACGATTACAAGGTCAGACATTGCTTACGCTGTTGGCCGAGTAAGTCGGTTTATGGCAGAGCCAAGGAAGTCTCATCTAGTGGCGGCAAAGAATATCTCGAAGTATGTCAGTGCTACTTCTGATATGGGACTCCTCTGTAGAAGCGACACAGATTTGTCTTTGCTTGGATACATGGATGTTGATTATGGTGGTGACTTGGATGATCGAAGATCAACATCGGGTTATGTTTTCACTTATGGATCAGCTTGCATCTCGTGGTGTATTAAGAAGAAGGATCCAGTGTCCGTTTCCACTACGGAAGCAGAGTACAAGGCTTCGTCCTTGGCTGCTCGAGAAGCCATCTGGTTAAGAAGGCTTATAGAGGATGTTGATGAGAAAGTGCAAGGTCCTACTTTGCTCCGAGGTGACAATGAGAGTGCTCACAAACTAGTGAACAATCCAGTTTGTCATGCAAGGACCAAGCATATTGAGATCAAGCACCACTTCATAAGGGAGAAGGTGTTAGAGGGATCTCTTATTGTCGGGCATGTTCGGAGTGAAGACAATCTTGCTGACATCTTCACGAAGCCACTGTCAAAGGGGTCCTTTCAACGGTTACGAGGTTTGCTGGGCTTGATCACCACTTCCACTTCAAGGGGAGTGTTGAAATTTATGAAGTGGAAGTGGGTGATGGAGCAGGCCGGGCGATCTGGACGGTCTGAGTTTGCGGTCTGGACAGACTAGTGTGCGGCCTGTGTGGTCTATGGCCAGGATAGTTTTGGCGACTTGGGCATCTAGTGGAGCGGCCCGAGCGGACTGTATATGGCGGTCTGTTGCGGTGCTCAGCTTGGTCTGCGGTCTTGTTGTTAGCAGGTTCTTGGGGTAACCAGGCGGATTGGAGTTTATATCTGTGGTGTTGTGGCAAACTTGGTTTGCGTCTGTGGAGTCCGCCTTAGAGGACTGGTTTTGGAGATCGGCTTTGGTCCTTGCCGAGCTCTCCGGTGATGCACTGGGTGTTGGCCATTCTTTGTGGCGGACTATCCTGATTATTGGCGGTTTGGGTCTTTTGTGTCTTCCATGCTCACGCTAGTTGCTTGATGGGCTGCTGGACTTGGTCATTTTCTGTGACAAGTCCATGGTGTTCATAGTGTCCACAGAGTCCGCTGTTGACTTGGCGGACTTCCTGTTGGTCGTGGACTCGTGGCGGACTGTGGCGATGTTGTCGAGCTGTGCGGACTGCCGCTTCGTCCGTGTATAATGTGCGGACTGATGCAGCATGGGTTGTGGTTTGTGTCCGCGTGTTGTGTCGAGCTGTAAGGACTGCCTCTTCGTACGCATATAGTGTGCGGACTGATGCAGCATGGGTTATGGCTATGTCTGCGTGCTGTGTTGAGTGGTGTACTAGCGCTGTGCTTGCATAGAGTGCGGACTGGCGTTGTGTCTGCATGGTGACGTTCTGGCTTTGACCTGTCATCTGGCAAGTTGTTTGGAGTCTGGCCAAGTCCTTGCGAACTTGGCGGACTGGGTTGTGTTAGCCTCGAACAGGGGCGGTGACTCTATTCACTAGGGCGATGACTCTATTCACTAGGGCGGTGACCACACTACTCACCTCTCCTATAAATAGACCCTCCCCCGGCACATCTACAGTAACTGAGTGGACAGTAAGTTGGATCTTGGTTAATTGTTGCGGTCTGGATTTTCCTGTCTGCGCGGGTTGAGTAGTGTTTACTAATTGGAAAGAAGAGGGAAAAGGGAAAACCACCACTTGCCTTGATTTCGCCGGAAAAACTCTTTAAAATCGCTCTTTGTCGTAGATCAGGGCTAAAGAAGACGAGGGGAGTCAAAATCTAACAAGAAATAGACAAGATAGAAGTTAGGGCCAAAGACCCTAACGAGAAAAACTAAGGAAATTGGGAATATTTTACCACGATGACGAAGCTCTCACCGAGAGCTTTTCGGATCTATGATCAGTTGGAAATTTCGAGCACCGGAGCACCGTCGGCGGCCACCGGAAGGATCACGAAAAAAATTTCTCTCTCTTGCTCATGCCGCTCTGGTTCGGGAAAGAGAACAGATGTTCGGTCTAATTAAAGGAGGAAGAGGAAGTAGAGCATATATATATAATATATACATATATATATATATGATATATATATTATAATAACTTTACACTTAGAATAATGAATCAGGTTCGGCTGAACCTATTTCCGGGATAAAGACTTGGAGTACTCGAGTACTATTAAGTTACTCGAGAACTGAAGGCAAAATCCTCCCGAGTAAAGAAAGAGAGTACTCGTGTACTAAAAAGTTACTCAAGTACTGAAGGTAGAACTACTCGAGTGTTAGGGAAGAATTACTCGAGAGCTAAGACACGTCTCGAGTGCAGAAGGAGAGTACTCGAGTCCTAGAAAGTTACTCGAGTACTAGAAGGCAAGCACTTCTCGAGTACAATAGCACTTCTCGAGAATAACAGAAGGACCTTCTCGAGTACACCAAAAACATGCCTCGAGAGTTACAAAAAGACGTCTTGAGAACTACAGGGCCTCTCGAGAACAAGAGGAGGGTACTTCTCGAGAGCTAAAACTAACATCTTGAGATCAATAAGGGCTTTCTCGAAAACTTCAGCTCTACTCAAGAACTGAGCAAGATGGAATTCGAGAATTCAGAATGTCTTAAATTTTGGGATAAAATGCTGACTCTAAGAATTTAGCAGGGGAGACAACCCTAGAATCCGACGCACCATTCTTGAGACCATACCAACAAATGCTCACACAAGCAGAAATCATCACAAAGATCCAAACACACGCCGAGACTCCAAAATACTCGGGTTGCAATAAAACTGGACTTGATCAAAACCACAAAACTCATTCCTTTAGACAAATGAAAGCATTCAATCTAATCAAAATCCCAAAATCTGGTCAAACAAACCTAACGGATGCAAAACGCACAAACGGTGCAGCGCTGTCAACCAAAAAGAAAAACGTGTAACCCCGTGACGTCATAAATATGACGACATCAATTCAAATAATATTTTCAGAAAATCGGGGGCGTTACAGTCACTCCCCCTAAAAAGTAGTTTAGGCCTAAAACTTATTACAACTCCAAAATCAAACCAAAACGAGAAAATCCAACACTACCAGAAGCATGGAGACATACCGGAAACTAAGGGAAGATGTGCGAATGATATTCCCTCATCACCGACTCCAATTCCCACGTCGCGCTATCGACGTCTTGATTTATCCAAAGAACCTTCACCATAGGAATGGTCTTCCTCTGCAACACTCGATCTTGAGCTTCCAAAACACGGACAGGCTCTTCCACATACCGAATATTGGCCTGAATCTGGGGCACCGAGTCAAGGACTTGACGATCACTACGAACACACTTTCGCAACTGGCTCACATGGAACACATCATGGATGCCAGGCAAGGTAGCAGGCAATTCCAGCCTATAAGCTGACACTCAGATGCGCTCAAGAATCTGGAAAGGTCCCACATACCGGGGGTCTAACTTGTGGTTCCTTCCAAACCTTTTAACACCTGACATCGGAGAGATTTTCAGAAAAAACAAGTCCCCAATGACAAACTCCAGATCGACCTTTTGTCGATTAATATACTTCTCATAACGCTCTTGTGCTACACGGAGCTTCTCTTGAAAATGAGTTATATCACAAATTAGCTCTTCAAGGGCTTCCGGACCTAACAATGGTCTCTCACCAACCTCAGCCCAAAACAACGGAGTCCTACATCACCTCCAATACAATGCCTCAAACGGGGCCATCTGCAGACTCTCTTGATAACTATTATTGTAAGCAAATTCCATGAGTCTGAGACGCTCATCCCAAGCGCCACCGTGATCCAATATGTAACACTTGATCATATCCTCCACGATATGATTAACTCGCTCTATTTGACCATTTGTTTGTGGATGATTGGAAGTGGAATACCTTAAATCGGTACCCAACCCCTACTGTAAACTCTTCCAAAAGCGAGACGTAAATCTGGAGTCTTAATCTGAAATAATGCTAACAGGCACTCCATGTAATCTGATGACCTCTTCAAGATATAGCTCAGCTATCTTCTTCATAGAATACCCAATCTTAAAGGGCACAAAGTGAGCACACTTAGTTAATCTATCGACTATTACCCACACAGAGTCATGCCCATGAGGAGATTTTGTTAGACCGGTGATGAAATCCATTGAAAAACTCTCCCATTTCCAACTCGGAATATCAAGCGGTGTCAGTTTACCACCAGGCCTTATATGATCAGCCTTAACACGTTGGCACGTATAACATTCTGACATAAACTTTGCTATATCATTCTTCATTCTTGACCACCAAATAATTTGCTTTAGATCTTTATACATTTTGGTGGAACCAGGATGGTAGGCAACACTGGAACCAGGTGCTTCAACACAAATCTTAGCCCGAATGTTGCCAAAGGCGGGGATGCAAAATCTACCCTGATACATCAAGGTATCCAACTCATCCAAAGAGAAATCACATAGCTCACCCTTCACAGTTCAATTCCGGAGGTGTAACAAATCCGGATCATCCTTCTGATGTGCTCGAGTTAGGGAAATCCAAGAGGGCTCTTCTACTTCTAAACTAGCAGGCTCAGTACTAGTCCCAACCTTAATGTCAATCAATAGGAATTCTTCCACCAAGGACTGTATAATCAAATTGAAAATTTTGGTCAGTCTTTCTACTCAAAACATCGGCTACTATGTTAGCCTTTCCCGGATGATAGAGAATCTCCACTTCATAATCAGCCACATATTCTAACCTACGACACTGGCTCAGATTTAGTTCCTTCTGAGTGAAGATGTATTTCAAACTCTTATGGTTCGTATAGATCTTGCACAGCGTGCCATACAATAATTGTCTCCAAAGCTTCAACACATAAATTATTGCGGCGAACTCCAAATCGTGCATAGGATAGTTTCTTTCATGAATCTTCAATTGCCTTGATCCATACACTATCAGCTTTCCTCCTTGCATCAAAACACAACCAAGTCCAATGTGTGATGCATCCACATATACAGCGTACTCAACTCCTTCAGTAGGTAAGGTTAAAACTAGAGCCGTACATAATCTCTTCTTCAACTCTTAGAAGGGTTCTTCATACTTATCACTCCAAATGAATGCAGTATTCTTCTGAGTAAGTCTGCTTAGAGGGGCTGACAACAATGAAAATCCTTCTACGAATCTTCTATAATAGCCGACCAGGCCTAAAAAACTTATAATCTCTTTAGGTGTAAGTTCTCACCCATTCCATTATAGCTGTAATCTTGGTCGGGTCCACGGAAATACCGCCCTTGCTTACAACATGACCCAAAAAGGACACCTGAGGTAGCCAGAACTCACACTTGCACAACTTCGCATAGAACTTATGCTCCCTCAGGGTCGACAAAACCAAACGCAAATGCTGAGTATGCTCCTCAACACTGCAGGAATACACTAAGACTGTTAAAATTCAACAAACCCGCAGACGCCACCTCGGATATCCTGTTGAAACTCAACAAACCGGAGGAGGATACGTCCACTTATAATGTTGAACATTTTCCCGGATCTTGGAGTTAGCAGGGGTTATCTCAAGAAAGCAGTAACAACCAGCAACACATGTAGCACAAGGGTCTTTAATGATCAAGACCAAACTTCTTTACAAGGCGAGACATACATGGCGAGACATGCGTCACCAACAACCAAACCAGGAGAGCAGAGACAGTTACAAAGACAAGAAACAAAAACAAGCCGCACGGACTTAATAAACAAGCCGCCGGTCTACTGCTGTAGAGTCCGCTCAGTCCGCCAGGTCGCCAGACCGCAACCCAAGCTGCGCGGACTACCCCTTATTCCAATGCTTAGCTCTTCACCGCCGATCTGCAGGCCGCCTGACCGCGAGGTCGCCTAGCCGCCAGACCGCACACGCTGCGCCACCGAAAGGAACAGTCCGCCTGAAGTAGGCGACTTCCTGAACTCCGAACCAAGTTGCCAAAGAGAAGACTACCTAGTCGCTATCCGCGACTTGTTGTTTACCGCCTGTTGCTTAACCGTAGAGTCTGCACTATCCCTGACCGCAATCAGAGCCAAGTCCTGGCTTTCCAGCGCTATCCGCACAACCTGCACATCACAAAGTCAACTCCCAAACTACGCGGATTCCAACGTACAGACCGCTGCAACTTACGCGAGCTCAATTACTGTTCACTTACTTCGGTTAGGTTCCTTGAGGTTCTCAAATCTGATGTGACATGGGTCCTATTTATAGGCACGATGATGAGTATGGTCACCGCCCTAGTCGATAGGATCACCGCCACATCCCGCAGCAAGAACAAGTGTATCCGCAAGTCCGCAGATACACACACCAGTCTGTCGCTCCCGTGCAGATAGTCAGCCCGTCTAGCTTCTCCAAGGCCGGACTCCAATCTCCAGTCTGCCTTGTCGCCAAGGGCCAAGCCAGGACCACCACAGCCGGACTCTGCAACAGCTATGTCCGTCAATCTGTGGACAAGGCATCAGCCCGCATAACCCGAGACCGCAGCCTCGTCATCAAGGCACCTGCCGGACTCAGCGGACACCCGACTTCCGTCCGCACATCCCAAGTCCATTGCCTCATCTCCAAGGCAACGCCGGACTCTGCGGACACGCCGATCCAGTCTGCTTACACAGCAAACTCCAGTCCGCATTCCTGAATTCATAACCTCATTACAAGGCTAAGCCGAACTCAGCGGACTCCAGCTCCAGTCCGCACGTGCTTGCACAGGCAATCCTCCAGTCCGCATATCCCCAAGCTAGCAAACAAGGCAACAACACTTCTACTAGGCTTGGCGGACTGAGAAAGCAGCCCGCGCTCCACTGCGCGATCTCCCCGGACTGAGCCAACCTGGACTTGGTTCAGAACCAAGTCCAGTCCACTGGCCGCATGGGCCAGTCCGCACTTACTAGCGGGCACTGGATCTAGCCCGCCATATCGGGCGCCCTCCAGCTTCTGTCCGCACTGACCGGCGGTCTCCGCGACTTCCACTTGCCGCTTCACTAGAGCAAGACCAAGGCAACTGCCAAACCGGTCTGCTGAGCTCCAGTTCATCAGTCTGCTTCATACCGGACTCCGCGGATAGGATTTCTATCCGCCCGGTTACTTCCTGTGATCCAAATCCCTGCTGAGTATTCGCCGGCCTGACAAACCGCTGCTGCTGTCCGCATAGTTCGCGCGAACAGACCGCCCAGGCCGCCACAGAGAAAACCGCCTGCAACATCCCTGCCGACTTAGCAGTCCGCCAACCCTATCTGCGTAGTCCGCGCGGATAGGTTGCCCAAGCCTTCCATTCACCCACTTTCACTTCACAATTTTCAACACTCCCCCTTGAAGTGAGAAGTGGTGAATAACTCCAGCAGCTCCCGTAACCTTGCACCTGGTCCCTCCGATAGCATCTACGAAGAGATGTCCAAGACATAGTCCTCGCCCCGCATATCATGGACCATGAGGGAGCCCTCCAGCATCTCCAAAAAGGAGCCATGCTTCCCTCTGCCTTCTATAGCTTCAACCTCCACTCATGCATCACAGGAGTATCACCAACTACCTTGGGCACAGAAGCCCAAGCCATGTTATCTCTGAGAGAAGTCACCTCTTCATCCTTGGTGTCAACCACCTCCTTGATTCTAGTGGGGTCATCACAGCCAGAAGTACTTTGCTCGACCTGAGGGCTAACAAAGAAACACGGTACCAAGTACGCTGTGTTCCCTTCACTATATCGAGCTGGTGGTTTACTGATCCTCTTCGATCTCCGAAGAACCTGATCATGGCTAACCACCTCCGCTGCTTCTGAACCAGCTCCGTTGCCGGGCAAGCACAGAACAATGCTCCCCTTGCTCCCTGAACAAGACGCCTCCTTACTGGAACCAGAAGCACCTGGAGCAATGCTCCCCCTGCTACCTGAACCAGAAGACTCCCCTCTTAAACAAGAACAGCCTGGAACATCGCTCCCCCTGCTTCCTGAACCAGAAGCCTCTGCCTTCGAGTCAGAAGTACCTGGAGCATAGCTCCTACTTCCTGACCCTGACACCTTTGCCCCGGAGCTAGAATAACTTGGAGCTCCTGGTGACTCAGGCAACTCCACTTCCTTAGCAGCAGCCTCCTTCAGCCCACCATCTGACATGCTTATCTCTAGCTCCACATGAGAGCTACCCCAGTACGACATCAACTCATCGAAGACAATATCTCTCGACACTATGAGTTTCTTCGTCGCAGGATCCATACACCTCCATCTCCTCCTCTGCTCATCATACCCAACAAAGACTAGCTTTGTCATGAGAGCCCCCGGAGAGTATATGTAGCAGGTAGATCCAAACACCCGAAGATGTTTCACGTTGGGCTTTACTCTGAACATCAGCTCATAAGGAGTCTTCACTATGATCGGACTAAGAGGCATCTGGTTGATGACATGAGCAGCACAAGCCATCCCTTCCACCCAAAGAGCCTTCGGAACGCCTTTACTCTAAAGCCAACACTTGCAGGTCTCCGTTAACCAACGGATCATCCGAGCTACAACACTACCTTGTTGTGAAGTATGTCCATAAGAAAGCTCCTTCCGGATCCCTTGCTTCCTGCAAAAGTGTGAGAACTCAGTTGAGCCAAACTCACCACCTATACTTGTCCTCAACACCTTGATCCTCCGGCCAAGCTGGCCTTCCACAAGCTTCTTGAACTCCACAAACAAGTGCACCATGTTGGACTTCTGCTTCATGAAGTATACCCATGTATACCTTGAATAATCATCAACCAATATCAGCATGAACCTGCTGCCTCCAAGACTGGCTTTGACGGTCGGTCCCACCAGAGCACAATGGACCACCACCAATGGTGCTTTACATCTGGATAGTGCTTTATCAACCATGAAGCGATAGGCTCCACTTTCCTGACATCCCGCACACCCCCGACCATCGTCATAGGATGACAACCTAGGCAGCCCTCTTACGAGTCTTTTTCCTGCCATTGCTTTCATCTTGTCCATCACTACATGCCCCAGTCTTTCATGCCAGATAGCTGCACTATCACTGGCATTCATCCGATCAGCTCCAGAACTAGTTGATGTCCCAACTACATGCTTCTCCTTGCCTCCGACATGAGCTACATTCGCCGAGAGCAAGACAACCTTGCACTCTTTCCGAAGATGACCTTGCTGCTTGTATTTATAGCACCGTGGTCCTTCCTTCCTCTTCCTATCACGCCTAGGAGAAACACTCCTTTCTTCCTGATATGAAGTAGAGGGACCACCGTCAGCAGCAACCTTCACCTCCTTCAAGGGAAGTCCAAATCTCCGCAGCTGACCGACATCCACAGATGTGGTCCAAGAGCTCCGATGAGATCACCTGCTTGAGAATAGACTCCGCTTTCGCATTTGTCTCCTTCCAAGCTCTCATTGCTTCAGCATTGCCAGCAGTAGCCTCTTGTCTTCCTGCTCCGCATACAACCTCCCAAAGGTCCTCGCTAAGAAGAAAGCTCTTCATACAGGACTTCCACCTTTCAAAGTTCGTCTCTGTAAGGAGATCAATTCCAAGACAACTTGCATCCTCCAATGCCATGGTTCTACCACTGGTCTCCTCTACACAAGAGCAACTACTTCCATTGAGCACTGCTTGACCACTCCAACTTCCCTCTGATACCATGTTAAAATTCAACAAACCCGCAGACGCCACCTCGGATATCCTGTTGAAACTCAACAAACCGGAGGAGGATACGTCCACTTATAATGTTGAACGTTTTCCCGGATCTTGGAGTTAGCAGGGGTTATCTCAAGAAAGCAGTAACAACCAGCAACACATGCAACACAAGCGTCTTTAATGATCAAGACCAAACTTCTTTACAAGGCGAGACATACATGGCGAGACATGCATCACCAACAACTAAACCAGGAGAGCAGAGACAGTTACAAAGACAAGAAACAAAAACAAGCCGCGCGGACTCAATAAACAAGCCGCCGGTCTACTACTGCGGAGTCCGCTCAGTCCACCAGGTCGCCAGACCACAACCCAAGCTGCGCGGACTACCCCTTATTCCAATGCTTAGCTCTTCACCGCCGATCTGCAGGCCGCCTGACCGCGAGGTCGCCTATCTGCCAGACCGCACACGCTGCGCCACCGAAAGGAACAGTCCGCCTGAAGTAGGCAACTTCCTGAACTCCGAACCAAGTTGCCAAAGAGAAGACTACCTAGTCGCTATCCGCGACTTGCTGTTTACCGCCTGTTGCTTAACCGCAGAGTCCGCACTGTCCCTTGCCACAATCAGAGCCAAGTCCTGGATTTCCAGCGCTATCCGCACAACCTGCACAGCACAAAGTCAACTCTCAAACCGCGCGGACTCCAAGGTCCAGACCGCAGCAACTTACGCGAGCTCAATTACTGTTCACTTACTTTGGTTAGGTTCCTTGAGGTTCTCACATCTGATGTGACATGGGTCCTATTTATAGGCACGATGATGAGTATGGTCACCGCCCTAGCCGATAGGATCACCGCCACATCCCGCAGCAAGAACAAGTGTATCCGCAAGTCCGCGGATACACATACCAGTCCGCCGCTCCCGTTCCAGATAGCCAGCCCTCCTAGCTAATCCAAGGCCGGACTCCAATCTCCAGTCCGCCTTGTCGCCAAGGGCCAAGCCAGGACCACCACAACCGGACTATACAATAGTTATGTCCGTCAATCTGCGGACAAGGCATCAGCCCGCATAACCCGAGCCCGCAGCTTCGTCATCAAGGCACCTGCCGGACTCAACGGACACCCGACTTCCGTCCGCACATCCCGAGTCCATTGCCTCATCTCCAAGGCACCGCCAGACTCTGCGGACACGCCGATCCAGTCTGCTTACACAGCAAACTCCAGTCCGCTTTCCTGAATTCATAACCTCATTACAAGGCTAAACCGAACTCAGCGGACTCCAGCTCCAGTCTGCACGCTCTTGCACAGGCAATCCTCAAGTCCACATATCCCCAAGCTAGCAAACAAGGCAACAACACTTCTACTAGGCCTGGCGGACTGAGAAAGCAGCCTGCGCTCCACTGCACGATCTCCCCGGACTGAGCTAACCTGGACTTGGTTCAGAACCAAGTCCAGTCCACTGGCCGCATGGGCAAGTCCGCACTTACTGGCGGACACTGGATCTAGCCCGCCATACCGGGCGACCACCAGCTTCTATCCGCACTGACCGGCGGTCTCCGCGACTTCCACTTGCCGCTTCACTAGAGCAAGACCAAGGCAACTGCCAAACCGGTCTGCTGAGCTCCAGTTCATCAGTCCGCTTCATACCGGACTCCACGGATAGGATTTATATCCACCCGGTTACTTCCTGGGATCCAACTCCCTGCTGAGTATACGCCGGCCTGACAAACCGCTGCTGCTGTCCGCGTAGTCCGCGCGAACAGACCGCCCAGGCCGCCATAGAGCAAACCGCCTGCAACATCCCTGCCGACTTAGCATTCTACCAACCCTGTCCGCGTAGTCCGCACGGATAGGTTGCCCAAGCCTTCCATTCACCCACTTTCACTTCACAATTTTCAACAAAGACATCATCAATAAACAAAATAACAAATCGGTACAAGAAGTCCTTAAACACCCTATTCATCAAATCCATGAAAGTAGAGGGTGCATTGGTCAAACCGAAAGACATCACCAAAAACTCATAATGTCCATGTCGTAAACGGAAAGCGGTTCGTGGAATATCAGCCTCACTAATTCTCAATTGGTGCTAGCCGGAAAGAAGATTGATCTTTGAAAATACTGAACTACCACGCAACTGATTGAACAGATCATCGATCCTTGGCAAGGGATACCTATTCTTAGTGGTTACCTTGTTAAATTCTCTATAATCGATACATAGCCTCATCGATCCATCTTTCTTCTTTACGAACAAAACCGGATCACCCCACGGAGAAGAACTTGGTCTAATAAAACAACACCTCAGCAACTCATCGAGCTGAGTACGCAACTCATCCAACTCACACGGAGCCATACGGTACGGTACTTTGGCAATAGGACAAGTGCCTGGCTCGAGGTATATCACAAACTCTATCTCCCTCACCGGAGGAAGTCCTGTAAGACAGTTAGGAAAAACATCTGGAAACTCCCACACCATCAATATATCTTCAATGCATGGTATAACAAAAGCTATTTCCAGTGCAAAAATAGAAACCAAATACGCCTTGCAACTAGACTCTATAGAATTACAAGCACGTACCGCAGAAATGATAGTAGAAACCATGTCCTGAAATCCATAGACGCTCATAGGTTGGCTGTGGTCCATCCTGAAATCCAATCGCTTAGCCTTGTACTGGATGACAACATCATACTTGGACAGCCAGTCCATGCCCAAAATCACATCAAAATCGGCCAGATCCAAAATCATCAGATCCGCAAAGGCCAGGAGATCGCCAAGATAAATAGGCCATCTCAGAACTCCTTGATTATATATCACTGAGTCACAAAAGGGAAGCTTGACGTTTAAGGAGTTTCCTAAGTGATCCATGTTGCAGTATGGAGGCCGGGCGTTCTGTTGCTGTTCGTAGATCGGGCAGTCTGGCAGTTTATCCTAGCCAGCCTGTTTGTCGGCCTGCTGTTGTTTGGTATCCCAGCGGTCTGGCGGTTTGTCTCAGACGACTTGGAAACCGGGCGGTCTAGCAGTCTCCTATGGCGACTTGACCTCTGTGGCGCTTGTTCTCTCCTCCTATTGATTGTCTGACGGTTAGCTGGCTTGTCTAACTGCACGACCTGTCTGGTTTGTCTTTTTATAAAGCCGTATATACTTTTAAATTTTTAGTCCCAAATTGCTTAATTGTAATCTCTCTCGTCTCCTACATTCGATAAAAGGGAAGCTATACCATTATAATTGATACCTTTTTTGGATAATAAAGTTTATATTACTCCAAATTTTCGGTCTGCTTTTTCTTGTTCCCACATGGTATCAGAGCACTCTGTCCTTTCCTTCTAAGTGTGTGAGCGCTCTTTGTCCGGGCGGCTTGTTTCTTCCCGCGACCTGTTCTTGCGGCTTGTTTCTTCTTCCCGTGACCTGTCTTCTCGGATTGTTTCTTCCTCTGGACCTTGCCCTATTCGCGCATCTTGTTTCTCCCTGCTACTGCCCTTTTTTGTTTGCGGCCTCTTGCTTCCTCTTTCTTGTCGTGCACTTTGCTTAGTCGTCGGCTCCCCTTTTTCTTGTCGCTCCTCTTCTTTGTCTCCACGACCTATTCTTCAGTCGTCGCGTCGTGTTCTAGCCGCTCTCCTTCTAGAGACTTCTTCTTCTAGCCGCGGCTTGTTTGTCTTACTGCTTTATTCTATGGCCAACTCTGATATCTCCACCGCCACTACTCGCGTTGCCGCTCATCCCCCTACTCCTCCCACTCCTTCTAGTAATCTTTGCACCGCTTCCAAGCTTATTGGTCCCAACTATCCGGATTGGAGTGTCTCCTTCACCTTCCTTCTCCGCTCTCAACGCAAACATCATCATCTCACCAATGACACTCCTCCACATGATTCCCCTCTTTTTGACGACTGGGATGCAGTGATACGCTTGTCCGCGCATGGCTGGCTAACAGCGTCTCTTATGAGTGCCTCCCTATTATCCGTCATGATGAAACCGTCATGGCAGCTTGGCTACATCTTGCCGCTCTCTACTCTAAGGGGGCTAAGACATCTCGCATCTATACTTTATATGCGGACCTCTTTGTCTGTCCCTCCATGTCTCCCGCGGCTGCTTACAAGCAAGTGCAGACACTCTGAGCTGAAATTCTACAAAATCGCCCCTTCTCTACTAATCTCGCTGAGCAACACAAGCACTTCCAAAAGCTACTGGTTATGTGTTATCTTCTACTACTTCCTGAGTCGTATGACATGATCCGTCAATAGATCCTTGGTGAGGCGGAGTATCCCGCCATGGATGCCACCACTTCCCACACCGTCGTTGTTACATCTTTTCTCCAACGTCCATTGTTATCCTCCCCTCCTCAATCAGACAACTCCGCTCACCATACTCAGCGAAGTGTCTATGGTGGCTGCCATCTCCCCTCCAGCGACCGTGGTGCTTCCCGCTTTCTTTGCTCTCATTGTGGCCGCACTGGCCATACGGTTGATCATTGTTGGAAGAAGCATCCTCCTCTTCGACCATCTGGCGACCTTTCCTCTTCCTCTTCGAAGTCGTCTGCCTCTATGGTCACGTCTTCAGGTAGTGCCCACATCGCTACTCAAGGTACATGGCTGATTGACTCTGGTGCTACCAATAATATAACCAGTAATCCGCAATGTTTTTATCTCCTAGAACAGCATGACCGGTTGCCCCAGTTCTTATTGCGGATGGCTCTCCCTCATCGGTCCATGGAACGGGTGTTTTTCAAGTCACTCCGTCTCTTCGCCTTGCGGACACCCACTATGTGCCCAAGTTCTCTTGCAACTTGTCATTTGTTACTTCGCTTTGCAAACAACTATAATGCTCTGTCACATTCACGTCTACTACTTGTTTTTTTAAGGATTCGGGCACCAAGCGGACGATTGCAACTGGGACTGAGAGCGCCAGCCTCTACTTCCTCGACAACGTTTCCGCACTCTCCGCCTTCTCCACATCTTCTACTGATCTTCTCTAGTGGCACCTTCGGCTTAGTCATGCTCCTCCACGTCTTCTTCGTCAGCTTCTACCACATCTTCCTCCGCAAAGCCCACCACTCAACTGTGAAGCATGTCAGCTTGGCAAGCATCACCGCTCCTCCTTCCCACCAAAGCAAGGTCGTGGATCTTCCAGGCCGTTTGAACTTGTTCACTCCGACATCTGGGGTCCTACTCCTACCCTCATCATCGGTCGGGGTAGTTCATATTTTGTAACGTTTATTGATGATTTCTATAGATGTACATGGGTGTACCTTTTAATGGATCGCTCAGAACTTTTTTCTATATGGACATCATTTTATAATATGGTTAAGACTCAGTTTGATATGTCTATTAAAATTTTTCGTTTTAACAACACTAAGAAATATCTTAGCAATGCATTCTCTTCATTTTTTATGCAAAATGGTATTCTTCATCAAACTACCTGTGTCTATACCTCCCAACAAAATGGGGTGGCAGAATGCAAGAACCGTCACCTTCTCGATGTCGCCCGCACTCTGATACAACAGATGCACGTTACTCGCTCCTATTGGCGCTACGCTGTCCTCATCTCCTGTTACCTCATTAATCACATTCCATCCACGGTTCTCTTGGGACAAACTCCCTTCTCTCTTCTATATCCAGGCAAGGATGTGTTTCATCTTCCTCTGCGTATCTTTGGGTGCACGGCCTTTGTGCACAATCCTTCTGCCACACATGACAAACTTGACTCACGTGCCACAAAATGTATCTTTTGGGTTACTCAACTACTCAAAAAAGCTACTATTTTTTTGATCCCATTCTTCGGAAACAATACGTCTCCGCAGATGTGACCTTCTTTGAGAATGTGTCCTATTTCTCCTCTGACCCACCTCCAGCTCTTTCTCCTTCTCCCACCATCCCCTCGACCCCGTCCAATCCCATCGAGATTTTCCCACCATTCCATCACCTCCATCGTCTCCTCATTCCCTCTCTTCCTCATCACCAATGCTCTCACCCTCTTCTCTGCGGCCGTCTCTCTCCTCTCCCGGGCTAGGTCTCTCCGCCACGGATGCTCCGTTTACTGAGGAACATGCTGACCTGGATCTTCCCATTGTGCTTTGCAAAGGGGTGCGGACTTGTACCCAGCACCTGCTGGCTGTTGTTGTTTCATATGATCGTCTCACTCCTTCTCGCAGGGCATTTCCATTGGCTATCTTTGCGACTATCACTCCCCGCACCTACTAGGAAGCTCTCACTATCCCTCATTGGAAGGCCGCTATGGATGAGGAAATTGCTACCCTTACTGAATGGGGCACCTTGACCCTGGTTCCCCCATGTTGGAACACCCTATTACTAATTTGGGTCAGGATCACTATGTCTTTAGGAAACCTGTTTTTGATCTCTTGTATAGCTTTAAAGGTCAATTAGAATTGAGTCTAAGGGTTAGTACTTAGGTTTGGTAGCTTCCCTCAAGACCAAGGATTTTCAGTTTGAAGACTAAGTCATATCGTCGAGCTCAGTACGACGAATCGTCGAACTCCAATCGACGATCGTCTAGCTCAACTTCGACGGATCGTCGAACTCCATTCGACGATCGCTGAGCTCAACTTTGACAAATCGACGAACTCCATTCGACGATCTTCGAGCTTAGTTCGACGATTTTGACTCAGTATTGATTCTCTATCTCTGAGCTCAGTTCGACGATAGTTGAGCTCAGATCGACGATCTCTGTTGTTGTATAAGTTCCAATCGCTGAGCTCAGTTCGACGATAGTAGAGCTCAGTTCGACGATTTTCTGAAAAAGTTGAATGTTTTTCAAGATTCAAATTCAGAACAGTTAAGGAGTTATTCAGCAATTAATTCAGTGGATTTTCTAGCCGTTTTCATTTATTCTGGACCAAGTTTCAAGTGATTATCAAGGAATGTTTCTTTGGACTTTCCCCCATAAGACATTTGCAATTAAGGATGCAATTAATGTCAGGCCAACAGCTATTCTTGACAGAGGATCATTTTCTATTCAGAACCAGAGAATAAAATACAAGATTTTTGAATCTCTCTATCACTCAGCACACAGCACAGATAAGCAGAACAAGAAGAACAAGAACAAGAACATTCTCTGCTACAGTTCCTCTCTAGACAATATCTTTCTCAACATCTATCTGTTCACAAGAGAAAAGGAGAAAGAGCTGTAGACATTCTCTGTCTAAAAGAATTCATACAAGAACACACAACCAAGGAGATCAACAAAACTGAAATCTTCTGATCTCTCTTGATTCAAGTGTTCAAGGCCAACATCATTCAAAGACTCCAGACACCTAACATTTCAGCTGTTGCTGAAATTATCATTTGTTGGAGATCAACTTCTGAAAGTCTATCACCCTACATCAAAGCTTCATTTCCTGAACATCTCAAGAACTCAGGGGGAGCTTTGACAACATCAAATCCACATAGTCTTCTCAGCTGCTTTAAGAAAGAGAAGACTTCCATAACTCTCTCATCCCCATCTTTGTAAAGGGTTTTTCAAACTCCCTTCAAAAGTTTGTGCTTGGTTTTTGAGCACCTTATCAAAAGCTCATTGGTGGCAAGACACCTGATCAAAAAATCTGATTTGGTTTTTGAGCACCTTATCAAAAGCTCATTGGTGCCCAGGACACCTAATTAACTCATCCTGCAGTGGATTCCTACCTAGGGTGGTAGAAGAGTGGATGTACCCAAGTTTAGAGGAACCACTATAGCTCCTTATGTCTTCTGGCTTTCTTGTCTTTATCTTTTGTTTCTGGCTGTGATTGTTTTGTGATTAGTTAGGATCTGTGATTAATTTCTTTTGTAGGTTATTTTGTGATTAGATTGAATATTTGCTTCCCTGTTCACTCAGATTACAATAACTGTTGTAAAAAGTTTTTAAGCACCATATACTCTATTCACCCCCCCCCCTCTAGAGTATATCTGTAACGCCCCGAAACTCAAAGGAGCGAAGGGGGACGTTTTGGGCCAGTTTTGGTTTCTGGCTGAAAGCACACGGCCTGGGACACGGCGTGTCCCAGGGCGTGTCAAGCGTGTGTCGACACTTAGCCGCGAAGTCGTCGAGTTATTCTCGACGATTCGTCGAGAATGGGCACACGGCCTGCGACACGGGCGTGTCGCAGGGCGTGTCGACCCGTGTCGACACTTAGCCGTGAAATCGTCGAGTTATTCTTGACGATTCGTCGAGAATGGGCACACGGCCTGCGACACGGGCGTGTCGCAGGGCGTGTCGACCCGTGTCGACGATCGTCAAGGTGAAATCGTCGAGATTCACTCGACGATCGTCGAGACAAGGCACACGGCCTAGGACACGGGCGTGTCCAAGGCCGTGTCATCCAGTCGTCGTTCTCCCCTCGACGAAATGTCCCGTGTACACAGCCTGGGGGCCCAGGCGTGTCAATGTGACACGGGCAAGGACACGGGCGTGTCCTAGAACCCGTGCAGTGCTCGGGTTGGAAACGGGGGGAAAATCATGGGGTACACGGCCGGCTACACGGCCGTGTCAGCTGGAACACGGGCGTGTCAGCTCGAACACGGGCGTGTTCGATACCCGTGTGCGTGTTCAGAAGATTCGATTTTGACGGCGAATGCGGCACACGGCCCTGGACACGGGCGTGTGCCAGGCCGTGTTCGGTCCAGATTGGGCATTTCAGCCCCGAATCAAAGCCGCTCGTTTTCTTAGGTTGAGATCCGACGGCTGGGGATGGTTTCTTGGGAGGATATACACGGGTTTGACTTAAGAAAAATCCATTTTCCTTCACTTGATCATCTCTCCAAACCCTTGGAGAAAGAGGAAAGCTATTGGAGGAAGAAGAGCTAGATCCGCCATTGGAGGAGCTTCGGAGCTCCGAATCGCAAGCCGACTCCGGATCCACGGAAGCAACGCAAGCGCGGTGATTTCTATCCGATTACATTTCGATGGCGCCAAAGAGGAACGCAAGGGTAACGATCCTCACTTGTGAGCATGATAGCTCTCTTTCTTAGCATAGGAAGCCCTCTCTCGCGAGTTTGCGAAGAGTTGGAGGCGTTCCTTCGGGTAGATATGTAAAGTCCCCGTTGTTTAGAGTCCGTATGCGAGAACGGACATAGGCATTTTGGTTGAAGCCTACCCGGACATGTAGTTCGGATCGGTGATGTTGCATTGCATAAGGCCGGAGAAGACTCCGTGCTATTGGGTGTTTTTCGGGTTTTCTACGCGGTAGATTGCAGCAGGGAGCCTTGGGGACTAACCCAAAGGTGCACCCGGAAAACTGGGCGGACACGAGGTCTTGCCAACTTGGTGGCCTGAGAGCCAACTTGAACATAACGGGGTTATGTGTCTTGCGGTAGAATGGGACTCGGTGAAAGTTTGACCCGCGCAAATGGCTTAAATTGCCGTTGCGATGTGAGCACGGGTTAGATGGAGTCGTACCCGCTTTATGTCGTTCGGTTAGAGAGACCTAAAGTTACATGGCACTCGCCGTTGGCATAAATGGGGGTCTTCGGTGGTCGATGGCTTAAATTGACGTGACCAATACCATGAAGACAAATTGCTCATAGGAATGACCGTCTAAGTGGCGGTGGTGAGTCCGGAATGTTAATGGCTTTAATTGACGTAACATCGACCGGTTCACCGAGAATGTGCCCTGAGTGCACGGGACGTGTGGCCGTACGAGCCAACGTCTGTGATGAAATGGCTATGGTTATAAATTGCTCGCTTGTGCTAATGAAATGCAGGGAAGGAGCATCGCCGCCCGAGTTGGGGGCGGGATCGTTATAATTTGGTCAGCATTGCTGACCGTTGCCTTGTTTGCCACCGTGCGGTGGTTTGTTTGCTTGCAGGTGCAGCTGGACCGAGCGGTCAATAGCGGGCTAAAGCCCTTTTTGCGAAGCTGGCCCTCGAAGGCCCAAGTGAAATGTTTTCTATTTCTACTCATGTATGACCGGCCTGCGTGCCGAGGTTTGTAAATCATGTATTAGTCAAGAGAAACATTCTGTAAGGCCTTATGGCCGAATATTTGGGTATTTTGTAATAACATTCCTATTATCATGTTAGTGGACATTCATGCTTGTGCTGGGTTCTTGTTTTGCAACTTATAAACTGCTTCCGCTAGAATGCTCTGTGTAGGACGTTGAGATTGGTTGGATGGTTTCCATAAGTAACCACCCGGTCTGTCTGTGGCATATGGCGTCGGGCCCCGGCCAGACCTACTGTTATATGCTATGCGACGGATAGGGGGTGTTACAATTTGGTATCAGAGCCAGGTTTTGGTCGGGGTTAAAGTGAATTCGTGGGCGAATTCTTTTTAAGGGGTGGTGAGCACATTGTGTGCGTCATCGTTATAACGGTAAAAGAACCCATGAATGTCCACTTAGGAATGAAAATACTCGTGTTTGAGGAACCTGCGTGTTGTGGAACCATTAGTGCCAAGGAGGGCAACTGAGAGGCAGTTGAAGCATGTAATGAGCTTTAACCCTCCGTTATTCTCGGGGTTGGGAACCCAATCGCAGGCTGAAGACTGGCTCTCTAGGGTGAAGAGAGTCATGACAGCGACGGAGACGGAGGAGTGGCAAATGACCACCATCGCTACGTTCCTTCTGGACGGGGAAGCGAGGATGTGGTGGGAAGGTTTGGAGCTGCACTTACTGAGAGGTAGGCAACTTGGTGATGTCTCGATAGAGGAGTTCTCGAGATTGTTTTTAGCCAGATACCTCCCTTCTACTCAAAGGATCTCAATGGAGAATGAATTCCTGAAGTTGGTGCAGGGTGAGAGAAGCGTGGATGAATATCTCCACGAGTTTACGCGGTTGAGTCATTATGTGAGCTCTACCATCATGGATGAGGAGCGCAAGACTAATCGCTTCTACGAAGGTTTGAGGGATGAGCTGAGACTATTACTGTCGGGGCCGATGACGCAGGGTTTCTTAACCTTGGTCAATACTGCCCGGTCCTTGGAGAAGGACATGAAGAGTGTACAAGCGAAGAAAGGCTTGGCTGATAAGAAATCTGAGTTCAGAGTGCCGACTACCTCAAAGTCAGGCTATCGGAGGACTTTCAAGAAGCATAGGACTTCGGGTCCAGCTCCTTCTGGCGCTTCTGGGGCGACTACGGGTCGGACCCCGGGTACGTGCTTTACGTGTGGAAAGATGGGGCATTTCTCCCGTGACTGTTGGAGCGGACGTCCTAAGTCCGAGCGGAGGCCAGGAGCTACTTATGAAGAGAAGGGAAAGGCGGTGGAATCGACCGCATCCCATTATGCTCCGGCCCAACCAAGGGTCTACAATCTTGGCCAACAGGAGGCCATTAAACAAGCTGATGTGGTGACAGGTACGGTTTAATTTATAGCAAGTCAATTCCTTTATATGCTTGTTATGTATATATTACCTTACCACTGCTTGTTAGGATTTGTGTTGATTTGTGAAAACCCAGCACGAGCACTCTTTGATACGGGAGCTTCACACTCCTTCTTGTCCGAAGGATTTATATCACGCATCGGAGTCCCTTCTTCGATGGCGAAGGATAAGTTGGATGTGTTGTTGCCCAATGGGTGTTCGATGCGAGCGGTTAGGATCTGCGATGTTAAGATTCGTATTGGGGAGCAGGAGTTCGACCTGCGGGCGTCTTTACTTCCGTTAGTGGAGTTCGACATCATATTTGGCATGGACTGGCTCTCGGAGCAGCAGGCCCATATAGATTGCAGTAGCAAGGAAGTCAAGCTGGGAGCAAGTCGTGAGACGACTTTTACGGGCTTAAAGGGGTCGAGCAAGACGTTGATGTCTGCTCTTCAGGTGGTGAAGGCGGTTCGTGCCGGAGCAGAACTGTTCTTTACACTTGTGGAGGTTGCAAAGCCGAAGCCCGCTTTGGATTGTATTTCAGTGGTATCGGAATACCCTGATGTGTTCCCCGCGGATCTTCCTGGAGCCCCGCCTCAACGGGAGATAGATTTCACGATCGAGCTAGTGCCAGGTGCAAAGCCTGTGTCACGATCTCCGTATCGGCTAGCGCCTAAGGAAATGGCGGAGCTGAAAGTTCAATTGCAAGAGTTGTTGGAGCAAGGGTATGTGCGCCCGAGTTCTTCGCCTTGGAGCGCACCGGTCCTCTTTGTTAAGAAGAAGGACGGAAGCTTGAGGTTGTGTATTGATTATCGGGAGCTAAACAAGCTGACTGAGAAGAACAAGTACCCGATCCCTAGGATTGATGATCTCTTTGATCAGTTAGTCGGGTCGACGGTGTACTCGAAGTTAGACCTCAAGGCTGGGTACTATCAGCTGCGGATAAGGGAGAGTGATATCCCGAAGACAGCGTTTAGTACGAGATACGGGCATTATGAGTTTACGGTCATGCCGTTTGGGCTGACGAATGCGCCGTCAGTGTTCATGGATTTGATGAACAGGACGTTCAGGGAGTACTTGGACCATTTCGTGATTGTCTTCATCGACGATATTTTGGTGTACTCGCAAAGTGAGGAAGATCACTTCAAGCATCTTCATTTGGTGTTGGAGACGCTAAGGAGAAACCAGTTGTATGCCAAGTTCTCGAAGTGCGAGTTTTGGCTATCCTCAGTGGCGTTCCTCGGGCATATAGTGAGTGGAGAGGGTATTGCTGTGGATCCGGCGAAGATTGTTGCGATACGGGAGTGGCCTGAGCTTGCTACGGTAGCAGAAGTCCGGAGCTTTTTGGGGCTTGCCGGCTATTACAGGCGCTTCGTAGAGAACTTCTCCGCGGTTAGCGTTACCTCTCACTACTTTGACGAGGAAGGAGCATAAGTTCGTTTGGACGCGGAGTGCGCGCGAGCTTTTGAGGAATTGAAGTGTCGGTTGACCACGGCGCCTGTGCTGAGTTCGCCGGTGGGGAGACCGAAGGCTATGAGATATATAGCGATGCTTCAGGCAGCGGTTTGGGTTGCGTGCTATTGCAGCACGGCAGCGTGATAGCTTATGGCTCGAGACAGCTAAAAGTGCACGAGAGGAATTATCCGGTCCATGACTTGGAGTTAGCGGCCGTGATTTTTGCCTTGAAGCTGTGGAGACACTATTTGTACGGTGTGAAGATTGATATCTACACCGATCACAAGAGCCTAAAGTATTTGATTGATCAGAAAGATCTGAATATGCGGCAGCGTAGGTGGATGGAGTTCCTGGGGGACTATACATTCAAGATCCACTACGTGCCTGGCAAAGGGAATGCGGTTGCGGACGCGTTGAGTCGCCGAGCCCCAGCTCAAGCAATTGGCTATCAGTGCATGATGAGCGGTTGGTGCAGGAGCTGGAGGCGTTGGAGATTGTTTGTGTAGATAGACAATCTAGTGCTGAAGCAGTGCTGAATTGGACTTAAGTCCAATATGACCTGGCTGATCGGATTCGGCAGGCTTTGGATATGGATGCTCATATGAAGCAGTTCATGATAGAGGCTCTGGATGGGTCAAATTCCCAATTCGTCGTGGAGGACGGATTGCTGTGGAAAGACGGTCGTCTGTGCGTCCCAAGCGTGGGCAATTTACGGGTGGAGTTGTTGTACGAGGCACACCATACCAAGTACTCGATTCACCCGGGGAGCACGAAGATGTACCGCGATGTAAAGAAGCTATTTTTGGTGGCCGGGTTTGAAAAAGGATGTGCGCGCTATACGTAGCGAAGTGCCAAACCTGCGCCTTAGTAAAGGCAGAGTGCCAAAAGCCGGGAGGATTTCTTAAGTCCTTGCCTATTCCGGAGTGGAAATTCGACGACATCTCTATGGACTTTGTGCATGGTTTGCCAAGGTCGCAAAAGGGAACGACGCCATTTGGGTGGTCGTGGATCGATTAACGAAGGTGTCGCATTTTATTTTATTCCGCATAGGAAGGATGATCCGGTGGATAAGCTGGCAAAGCTTTATGTGGATAACATAGTGCGGCTTCATGGTGTGCCCCGCAGCATCGTGAGTGACCGAGATGGGCGGTTCACGTCCAATGATTGGAGGCTGGTGCAGCAAATGTTGGGAACAAAGCTGAAGTTTAGCACAGCCTTCCATCCGCAAACGGATGGGCAGACCGAGAGGGTCAATAGAACCATGGAAGACATGCTTCGCATGTGTGTCTTGGATTTCGGAAAGCAATGGGAGGACCACCTTTATTTGGTGGAGTTCGCATACAACAATAGCTACCAAGCAAGTATTCAGATGGCGCCTTTCGAGGCCCTATATGGTAGAAGATGTCGCACGCCGTTGTCTTGGTTAGAAACGGGCGAGTCGAAGTTGTATAAGCGATCGGAAGTGGATGATGCTACTTCTTTGGTGAGAACCATTCGGGAGAGGTTACTCATCGCTCAGGACCGGCAAGCAAAGTACTATAATGCCAAGCACAGGAACGTGGAGTTCACTGTGGGTGATTATGTGTACCTAAAGATCAAGCCGTTCAAGGGTGTCTCGTGGGTGCGACGGTTGAAAAAGCTAAGCCCGAGGTACCTTGGACCGTTTGAGGTTCTGGAGCGAGTTGGAGAAGCGGCCTATAGTTTGAAGCTTTCAGTGGAGCTAAGTGGTTTACACGATGTATTCCACATTTCGGTGCTTCGGAAGGCGGTGCAAGAGCCTACGCAAGTGATCGCGGTCGATCAAGTGTCGGTGGATAGTGGGCTAACGACAAAGGTAAAGCCCGTGCGGATTGAGGACTCGGAGGTCAAGCGGCTACGCAATAAAGAGATCAGGATGGTCAAGGTCCGGTGGGACAATTGCGGTCGTGAGGAGCTCTCCTGGGAGCGAGAGCAGACTATGCTTGACGAGTATCCGGAGTTGTTCCGCTCAGGTACAAATGTTGTTTTGTATATCTTTCCTTTATGTAATTTCGTGGGCGAAATTCTTTTAAGGGGGGGAGAGTTGTAACGCCCCGAAACTCAAAGGAGCGAAAGGGGGACGTTTTGGGCCAGTTTTGGTTTCTGGCTGAAAGCACACGGCCTGGGACACGAGCGTGTCCCAGGGCGTGTCAAGCGTGTGTCGACACTTAGCCGCGAAGTCGTCGAGTTATTCTCGACGATTCGTCGAGAATGGGCACACGGCCTGCGACACGGGCGTGTCGCAGGGCGTGTCGACCCGTGTCGACACTTAGCCGTGAAATCGTCGAGTTATTCTCGACGATTCGTCGAGAATGGGCACACGGCCTGCGACACGGGCGTGTCGCAGGGCGTGTCGACTCGTGTCGACGATCGTCAAGGTGAAATCGTCGAGATTCACTCGACGATCGTCGAGACAAGGCACACGGCCTAGGATACGGGCGTGTCCAAGGCCGTGTCATCCAGTCGTCGTTCTCCCCTCGACGAAATGTCCCGTGTACACGGCCTGGGGGCCCAGACGTGTCAATGTGACACGGGCAAGGACACGGGCGTGTCCTAGAACCCGTGCAGTGCTCGGGTTGGAAACGGGGGAAAATCATGGGGTACACGGCCGGCTACACGACCGTGTCAGCTGGAACACGGGCGTGTCAGCTCGAACACGGGCGTGTTCGATACCCGTGTGTGCGTGTTCAGAAGATTCGATTTTGACGGCGAATGCGGCACACGGCCCTGGACACGGGCGTGTGCCAGGCCGTGTTCGGTCCAGATTGGGCATTTCAGCCCCGAATCAAAGCCGCTCGTTTTCTTAGGTTGAGATCCGACGGCTGGGGATGGTTCTTGGGAGGATATACACGGGTTTGACTTAAGAAAAATCCATTTTCCTTCACTTGATCATCTCTCCAAACCCTTGGAGAAAGAGGAAAGCTATTGGAGGAAGAAGAGCTAGATCCGCCATTGGAGGAGCTTCGGAGCTCCGAATCGCAAGCCGACTCCGGATCCACGGATGCAACGCAAGCGCGGTGATTTCTATCCGATTACATTTCGATGGCGCCAAAGAGGAACGCAAGGGTAACGATCCTCACTTGTGAGCATGATAGCTCTCTTTCTTAGCATAGGAAGCCCTCTCTCGCGAGTTTGCGAAGAGTTGGAGGCGTTCCTTCGGGTAGATATGTAAAGTCCCCGTTGTTTAGAGTCCGTATGCGAGAACGGACATAGGCATTTTGGTTGAAGCCTACCCGGACATGTAGTTCGGATCGGTGATGTTGCATTGCATAAGGCCGGAGAAGACTCCGTGCTATTGGGTGTTTCGGGTTTTCTACGCGGTAGATTGCAGCAGGGAGCCTTGGGGACTAACCCAAAGGTGCACCCGGAAAACTGGGCGGACACGAGGTCTTGCCAACTTGGTGGCCTGAGAGCCAACTTGAACATAACGGGTTATGTGTCTTGCGGTAGAATGGGACTCGGTGAAAGTTTGACCCGCGCAAATGGCTTAAATTGCCGTTGCGAGTGAGCACGGGTTAGATGGAGCCGTACCCGCTTTATGTCGTTCGGGTTAGAGAGACCTAAAGTTACATGGCACTCGCCGTTGGCATAAATGGGGGTCTTCGGTGGTCGATGGCTTAAATTGACGTGACCAATACCATGAAGACAAATTGCTCATAGGAATGACCGTCTAAGTGGCGGTGGTGAGTCCGGAATGTTAATGGCTTTAATTGATGTAACATCGACCGGTTCACGAGAATGTGCCCTGAGTGCACGGGACGTGTGGCCGTATGAGCCAACGTCTGTGATGAAATGGCTATGGTTATAAATTGCTCGCTTTGCTAATGAAATGCAGGGAAGGAGCATCGCCGCCCCGAGTTGGGGGCGGGATCGTTATAATTTGGTCAGCATTGCTGACCGTTGCCTTGTTTGCCACCGTGCGGTGGTTTGTTTGCTTGCAGGTGCAGCTGGACCGAGCGGTCAATAGCGGGCTAAAGCCCTTTTGCGAAGCTGGCCCTCGAAGGCCCAAGTGAAATGTTTTCTATTTCTACTCATGTATGACCGGCCTGCGTGCCGAGGTTTGTAAATCATGTATTAGTCAAGAGAAACATTCTGTAAGGCCTTAAGGCCGAATATTTGGGTATTTTGTAATAACATTCCTATTATCATGTTAGTGGACATTCATGCTTGTGCTGGGTTCTTGTTTTGCAACTTATAAACTGCTTCCGGTAGAATGCTCTGTGTAGGACGTTGAGATTGGTTGGATGGTTTCCATAAGTAACCACCCGGTCTGTCTGTGGCATATGGCGTCGGGCCCCGGCCGGACCTACTGTTATATGCTATGCGACGGATAGGGGGTGTTACAATATCAGATCTAGCTGCACTTTCAATTGGTATCAGAGCGAGGTTGGTTAAACATACCACACCTTGGTGGTTGCACAGGCTAACACCAGAACCCAAAGATTCCTAGTTAGATCTGCTTGCTGTAGATTTTATTATTAGATTATTTCTTCACAAATCATGGCCCAAAACAAAGATTAGCTAGCACCAGACCTCCAGTGTGCAATCTATCCAAGTTTGCACTTTGGAAAGCAAGGATTAGATTATACATGAATTCTATTGACGAGGATATTTTTAATTATGTAAAGGTTCGTCCAAGACCTCTAGAGAACACAAGCATAAATGCTGTTCCACCTCCATCAGGAACAGATGCTGATATCAAGAAGTGGAAGGTAGCTGATGCAAAGGCTATGAACATCTTAGCCCAGACCATGTCTGATGACATCTTTCAAAAGGTGGCTGAATGCAATTCAGCAAAGGAAATCTGGGATAAGCTCACTGAAATAGTGTCAGGCTCAGCTGATGAAAGAAAGGACAGGAGATCCCACCTCATATCCCAATATGAGAATTTCAAGAAGGGAGAAGCTGAGTCAGTTGGAGATATGTACAACAGGCTCAGTCTAATAGTCAATGAACTCAAGACCTTGGATAAGGAGATCTCACTGACTGAACTTAATGACAAAATCCTAATGTGCTTCCCAAGCACTTGGGACTCAAGAATCTGGCCAATCAAGGATGCCAGAAGTTTGAATGAGATCACCACAGAAGCTCTTTTGGACAAGCTCAAATCCTATGAGCTGCTCATTAAGAACAGAGAAGAAGAGTAGAAGGCTGCCTCACCAGCCACAAGGAAAGAGAAGACAATAGCCTTCAAAGCAACTGAAGATCAGCCTGAAGACAAAGTCACAGGCAATGATGAACTGCTCAGTCTGTTAGCCAAAAGATTTTACAAGATGGCCAGAAAGGACTTTAGAAGGAGATCATACAAAGAGCATGATAAGCCAAGGTATGATAAGTCAATTAGTAAAGAAATTGTTTGCTTTGATTGCAGGAAACCAGGGCACATTGTACCTGACTGTCCAGAGAACAAAAATAATGACAGAAGGGACAAGAAAGAAAGAAGAAAGGAGAAAGACTTCAAGAAGAATGGCAATGGCAAACCCTACTCTAGCAAGAACAAACACACAAGGAAGGGATTTGTTGCTGAATCCTGGAGTGAAACTGAAGAGGAATCAGAAGCCTCATCCAGCTCCAGTGATGATGAAGATGATGCAGAAGAGAAGGAGTTCTGCATGATGACAATCAATGCCTATCGACATAATTCAGATGAAGAAGAGTCAGAGTTAGACTCAGAGACTCAACTTGAAGAGGACCAGGTAATTAGTTCATTTGATTTCAATTCAGAGGACTTTAAATCTGAGTTTAAAGTTTATGTTTAGACCTGCTAAAATCTGAGAAGGAAATTAATTTCTCTCAGAAATCAATTGTCTGAACATAGTTCCTTAAAGTCAGAAAACCTCAAACTCTCTCAGGAGTTGGAGTGTTGTAGGAAGCAGATAGCTTCACTGAAAGTTGAGCTATCTGAGGCCAATAAGCTTAAAGAATCCCTTAATGGGAGAAGTATCAAGCTGATGGACATCACAAGCACATTGAACTCCAGATTTAATAGTACACTGGGCTTGGGTGCTTCATCCAGCCAACCTATAGTTCTAACAACCCCAATCAAGTTCATTTCTGACAAAGGGAAGTGAGTTGTAGAGGTAGCTAGGAAAAATTCTGATCTGCCTAAGAAAACTAAGTCCCAGCAGAAATCGTCGAACGGAGCTCGACGATCGCCGAACGCAGATCGACGATCTCAGGCAAAATCGTCGAACTCAGGTCGACGATCTCTAATTCCTGAACTCTGCCATAGTCGACTGTCAAACGGAGCTCGACGATCTGACCCAAGATCGTCGAACGCAGCTCCACGATCGTCGAATGGAGATCAGAGCTTTGGAAATTCCTTCAAGGGCAAATCAAAATCCAATCCTAGCGGTCCTTCATCCCAAATCTTTAACCCTTATACTGAATGGATAATACCTCCAAGGAAATATCATCCTGAAGGTTATAAGAGTCAACCTGGGATGTCTTTCATTTCCTAGTTTAAAGGTTATCAACCTTGGCCCAAGGTAAACTGGGTCAAAAACAAATGAATTATTTTATGTGCAGGTGAAGACCTATCCAACATCTAACCAATAATGGTACTTGGATAGTGGGTGCTCTAAGCACATGACAGGAAACAAGGACAACCTCACATCCTTTAAAGCCAAGCTTGTACCCAAAGTTATCTTTGGTGATTCAAACTTTGGACAAACTAAAGGATATGGTGCAGTCCAGATTGGGACAGTGACATTTAAGAAGGTAGCCTATGTGGAAGGACTGAAGCATAATTTGATAAGTATCAGTCAGCTATGTGATGAAGGATACCAGGTGACTTTCAGCAAAGCATTATGCAATATCAAGTCAGAGGATAACACAACTGTGTTGACAGGTAAAAGGAAAGGTAACATCTATCTAGTAGATTTTGTTTCAACAGATGTAGATATTTGTCTGTTCAATTCTGTCTGTAGACCAAATGGTTTATGGTATAAGAGACTAGGACACTTAAACCTTAGAACTATTGCTAGGCTATCCAAGGATAACCTTATTAGAGGATTACCTTCTGGCCCCTACAAGAAGGAAGGACTCTGCAGGGCTTGTCAATTAGGCAAGCAAACTAAAAACAGTTTCAAATCACTTAATAAGAGTGATTCACCTAGGATCTTGTATCTGTTACACATGGATCTCTTTGGACCCATTACAGTACAAAGCCTAGGAGGGAAATCTTACACTTTAGTAGTTGTAGATGACTTCTCTAGATTCACATGGGTGTTCTTTCTGAGGAAGAATTCTGATAACTTTAAGTGTTTGACAGAGTTTCTCAAATGTATACAGATTGAGTTCAATACTCACATTGCCCTGATCAGAAGTGATCATGGGACAGAGTTTGATTCTCTTCTTATGCAAGAGTTCTGTCAGAGTGAAGGGATCAGGCATACTTTCTTAGCTCCTAGAACTCCTCAACAAAATGGGGTAGCTGAAAGGAAAAATAGAACCCTTATTGAATCTGCCACTACATTGTTGTCAGATGCTCACCTTCCTCTATCCTTTTGGGCAGAGGCAGTGAACACCTCCAACAATGTGCTGAATAGAAGTTTGATACATAAACTAAAGGGAAAGACTCCCTATGAATTACTCAAAGGGACGAAATCAAAAGTTGATTATTTTAGAGTTTTTGGCTGTATTTGTTATATTCACAATAATGACAAGAGATATTTAACAAAATTTCAAGCTAAAGCTGATGAAGGAGTGTTTCTGGGATACTCCATGATCAGTAAGGCTTATAGGGTTTATAATAAATCATCTCTAAAAATTGAGGAATCTGTTCACATATCATTTGATGAATCTAACATGTCTTTCAAGGAGAAGAACACTTCTACCATAGAACCCTTGCAGGTACATTCTCTTGTCGAAGATTTGAACAAGTTACAGGTTACTCAAAAAGAGGAAAGCAGTGAAGATGAAGAAAGCATTCAACATATTGAAGAGAAACAACTTGAAGAGCCAGTTGTTGTACCACAAGTGGAAACAACAACACAGGTTGGTGAACAATCAACACCCCCTGTTGATTTAGTAACATCAAGAGACCATCCAATTTCCCAAATAATTGGAGACATCTCAGCTGGTGTGCAAACCAGAAATCAGGTTAACCAAAACCTATTGCACACTTACGTCTTATCTCAAATTGAACATCAGTCTATTCAAGATGCAGAGCAAGATCCACACTGGATCATTGCAATGCAAGAAGAGTTGTATCAATTTGAAAGGAACAAAGTTTGAGAACTAGTGCCAAAGCCTAAGGATCACTCCATTCATGGAACAAAGTGAGTGTTCAGAAACAAATTGGATGATCAAGGAGTAATTGTAAGGAACAAGGCAAGGCTAGTTGCTCAAGGATACTCTCAAGAAGAAGGAATAGACTATGACCAGACTTTTGCACCAGTTGCAAGATTGGAAGCCATCAGAATCTTCTTAGCTTATGCAGCACATAAAGGCTTCAAGGTATATCAGATGGATGTAAAAAAGTGCATTTCTCAATGGAGACATCAAAGAAGAAGTCTATGTTAGACAACCTCCAGGTTTTATCTATCCAACTTATCCTGATTATGTTTTTAAGTTGAACAAAACATTATATGGTCTTAAGCAAGCTCCTAGAGCATGGTATGAGACCCTAGCATGCTTCCTTCTGGAAAATGGATTTATAAGGGGTAGAGTAGACCAAACTCTTTTCATTAGAACCCATAAGTCTCATATCCTACTAGTACAGATTTATGTAATGAATATTATTTTTGTTTCTACTGATTCAAAATTATGCAGAAGGTTTTCCAACCTAATGCATTCTAAATTTGAAATGAGTAGCATGGGTGAGCTATCCTTCTTTCTAGGATTGCAAGTCAAACAACATGCTGAAGGCATCTTTATTTCTCAAACCAAGTATGCAAATGAATTGGTTAAGAAATTTGACATGTCTGAAGCATCTTGTATGAAAACACTTGTGCCTACTAATGTTGTATTGGATGCTGATGAACATGGGAAACCTGTTGATCAGACAACATATAGAGCAATGATTGACTCTTTATTGTACCTTACAGCCAGTAGACCAGACATAATGTTTGCTACATGTATATGTGCTAGACTCCAAGTAAGCCCTAGAGAGTCACACCTAACTTTAGTAAAAAGGATTCTCAGGTATGTTAAGAGTTGTCCAAATTTAGGTCTCTGGTATCCAAAAGATTCAGCATTTGAATTAACTGGATTTTCTGATGCTGATTATGCTGGATGCAGAATTGACAGAAAAAGCACCAGTGGAACTTGTCAGTTCCTTGGTGATAGACTTGTCTCTTGGTTTTGTAAGAAACAAACTTCTGTGTCAACTTCACCTGCTGAAGCTGAATATATGGCTGCAGGCAGTTGTTGTTCACAAATCTTGTGGATTCAAAACCAACTCCTAGACTATGGCTACAACTTAGAGAAGTCAAAAATATTTTGTGATAACACCAGTGCTATTTCTATAGCTCAAAATCCAGTCCTCCATAGTAGGACAAAACACATAGAAATTAGGCATCACTTTTTAAGGGATAATGTTGAGAAGAATAAAATTGAACTTTAATATATCCCAACTGATTTGCAAAGAGAAGATATTTTCACTAAACCCTTGGATGAAAAGAAACACACCTTCTTCCTAAATCAGTTAGGAATGTTAGATGGAGGAAGTCTAAAATAAGTTCCAAGATTTCAAAACTTTAAAAAATGACCAAGACTAGGCAAACATCTTGATTTTTTCTTAGTGTCTAGTGTATTTCTGGTCTCTGAACTGCGCTCGATGATTTTCCCCCAGATCGTCGAACGGAGATCGATGATTTCCGAAATCGTCGACCTGAGTTCAGCGCTTCTCAGATAGTCTGAACTATCTCTTCCGGTCAACGATCGTCGAACGGCGCTCGACGATTTTGTTCTCTGAACGATCGTCAAACGGAGCTCGACGCTCTCCAATATCGTCGAACGGAGATCGACGATATTGAAGACTTTTCAGATTCCTTTAGGAGCCCCGATCGTCGAACTGAGTTCAACGATCTTTCCTTTCCTGCGTCGAACCCTAATATAAAATTCATTTTTCGCCGTCGTTCTCCTTTTGCGCTTTCGATTTTCTCTGCAAAAATTCTCTTTCCCTCCAAACATCTCTACACTTGGTCGTTTTGTTTGTTGATTTTTGCAGGTAACTTGTAATGGCCGTTTCGAATGTTGCTATGTCTTCAGGTCTTGCCGTTGACAATGAAATTCGATTATGCTGGATTTGACATTAAACATGGAGTCCTTCAGCACCACTAATCAAGTCTTTCAAGATATTCTGGAACTTTTCAAGGAGCAGAAACTTGCTACCATTATGTCCACCAGAATCAAACTTGTTGCTGATGAGATCAATGACTGGGTCTACACTGCCCCCAACCAGGATCAAAACACAATAGTTGGTTCAATTTCTGGAACCCAGGTACCCTTGACTCCAGCTATTCTGACAGAAGTTTTTGAGTTAAGCTCTGGAAGGGATTCTGCTGATTTATCTGGAGAGGAATTTGCTGATCTGCTTGCAAGAATGGGTCATTCTGATGTTAACCCTAGCAAGCTGCTGAAAAAGAACCTAGCTGTTGAATACAGGTTCTTAGCTGATGTAGTGGGCAAGGTTTTGCTGGCCAAGCATTCAGCACATGATACTATCTCCAGGTATCAGCTGTGCTTGATGGGAGCCCTTGTGGATAAGAAGCAGTTGAACTGGGGAGAGGTCTTTTTTGACCTGATTAAAAAGAAAATCAATAAGAATTTTGTGAATTTTGGGAGGATCCTAGGGCTCTTCCTTCAGAACAGATGCCCTACTCTGCTTGTATCTTCTGGGATGCACATCAATGCATCAAAGAGACTATCATGTGCCCTATTTGGCAAATGGGACAGGCAGATAACCAAGCCCAGCAGGCCTTCTGCAAGCATAACTTCAGGCACCAGGACTGTACCAGTAACATCCCCTCAAGTCTCTACTCCTGCAGAAGACTTGCCTGCTGCTGCTTCTCCTCCTCCTCCAATTCAATCTCCTCCAGTTCCATCCACCATTCAAACTCCATCCACTATCATCATTTCCAGCCCATCTCCAACATCAATACCATCTCCAATTTCAACTCTACCAGTCACAGAAGAAATCTTCCATCCATTATATTCCTACCCTCAACCAGATATTGAAACATCATCAACCATTCCCTCATTCAATCTTGTTGATGATTCCTTCATGGATGATTCACCCTCATCTCCTCCTGAGCTACCCTCCTCATCAACATCTTATCAACAACTTCTGCAAGAAATTGTTGATCAACCCACCTTCACACCCTCTATCTCCATCCCATTGTCTTCCATCTCCACTATACCCTCACCTCAACCATCACTTCTACCATCCACCAGCTCTCCATCACCATCACCTGTTGCTCCACCTCCATCCTCTACCTCTGCTCAATTACCTGCTGAGCAAGTAGATCTTCCAGCCCTGGCTGACAAGATATATGAACTGATAGCTCCCAGGCTATCTCTTCTATTGGAGACCTCCTTGGCTCCATTACTTCAGTCAGTGGCAGCCCTTTCTACCAGGCTATCCTCCCTATTTCCTCAGGCAATCCCTTCATCAATGTGCCTTGATCCAGCCTTATCTGAATCCAGGCAGTGGGAGATGACTAATGAAGTGATGCCTAATGAAGTGGTGAGATTGCCTGCTGCTACTGTTTCTTCAGCTCCTGCTGCTGCTGCTGTTCCTCAAGTTGCTATCTTTCCAGTAAACCTCAGGTCCCTGCTCTCAGATTTTGATTCAGCTTATTTCAGTTGTCTTCCAGAGAGAGTTGCTGTCCACCCATCAGAGGATCTGTCCAAGGCCATTGTGCCCTTCTCTAGCTGTGACATCAGCATTATTCATTCATTCATAAATACAATTTTCACTGCTGAGCTGTCTGGTTCCACTGATGCTGTTGCCCCTCCTGCTGCTGATATTGTTGACACTGCTGATGAGTTAATCTCTAAGGATATGCAGATGACAGAGGCACATGATTTTGAGCCCTTTTTTTTGCTGATGATATTCCTGCTGATTTTACTGTTGCTGATACTTTTGTATCTGAAAGTGTTTTATCTGAAACTGTTGCTGCCCCAACTGCTGCTGATATTACTGCTGCTATACCTTCTAAGAGTGTTGCTCCAGAAATCTTTGTGTCTGTTGTTACAACTGCTGCTACAACTTCTGTTGCTATTAGTGTTGTATCTGCTACTGTCACCACTGCTGTTTTATCTGCTCTAACTCAACTTCAGAAAGATTATATAAAAAAGATTGATGCTCTACATGATGAGCAAAGTTCTGAGAGTGATGAATTCAGGACTGATTCTGATGACTCCTCTGCCACTATTGCCAGGAAGAGAAAGGTAAGGAGCAAAGCCATGAAAAGAGTGCCTCCAGCCAAAGTCAAGGACACTAATGACATACCATATTACATTCTTCATGATTGCCCCATAACTGAGCATTGGATGCAATATTCCAAGAACCAACTTAAAGCTATGAAGAAGAAGTGGAAGTATGAGAAAGGATCTTCTCAATTTCATCACTCTCATCCTCCTCCACCACCTCCTCCTGATGCTGGTGCAGGTGGAAGCTCAGCTGCTCAACCTCATGCTAAAAGCCAAACCCCCTATCAGCCTCATGCAAGATCTTATCATAGGGGAAGCCAGACTAGGGGTTCTCAATCTAGAAGAGGAAACTATAGAGGAAGCCAGAGGGAATTCCAAGTCTATTCTAAAGGCTATTCAAGGCAACATCCTTACTCCAGGGAAGGACAAGCTTCATCAAACACAACTTCAGGTCCTTTTCCCTACAAGCTGAAAGAAGTAGTCTCCTCCAGAGCTCCTCCAGATAATCCATCTAACAGATATGAGCCTCCTGTGCCCTTTGAAGATCCTGAAAATGACCCTACTGCTTGGACTGCCAGGATGAAAGAGCTAGCTGCCCTGGACCAAATTAAGAAAGCCAAAGAGCAAGGCAGAGATTCTTCCAACATTACTACATTGTCTGAACAGATAAGAAAGAACTGGAAAGATATGGCTCAAGCAAATTCTTTGATTCTGATAGATATATGGAGCTGCAACCTGAAGCTGTGGTTCCCAGGCCCAAACATCAAATTTCTTTAGGTGCAGAAGATGACAGAAGGTCAAAGAAAGAAGCTCTTAATCCTAATAAAGAAATCAAACTTATAAAGAGAAAGGAGAAAGAATAATTATGTAAGGTGACAATTATTCGGAATTCTGATTTTTGTCTGGGATAATATATATCTGTGGTTCTGCAATGTCCTGCTTATTGCATTTCTGTATTGTTGCTTTGTATGCTGTTATTTAATTTCTGCAAGTTCTGTAAATAGTAATCCTAACCCAAATACGGGGAGATTGTTGGAACACCCTATAACTAATTTGGGTCAGGATCACTATATCTTTAGGAAACCTGTTTTTGACCTCTTGTATACCTCTAAAGGTCAATTAGAATTGAGTCTAAGGGTTAGTACTTAGGTTTGGTAGCTGCCCTCAAGACCAAGGATTTTTAGTTTGAAGACTAAGTCATATCGTCGAGCTCAGTACGACGAATTGTCGAACTCCAATCGACGATCGTCTAGCTCAACTTCGACGGATCGTCGAACTCCATTCGACGATCGCTGAGCTCAACTTTGACAAATCGTCGAACTCCATTCGACGATCTTCGAGCTCAGTTCGACGATTTTGACTCAGTATTGATTCTCTATCTCTGAGCTCAGTTTGACAATAGTTGAGCTCAGATCGACGATCTCTGTTGATGTATAAGTTCCAATCGCTGAGCTCAGTTCGACGATAGCAGAGCTCAGTTCGACGATTTTCTGAAAGAGTTGAATGTTTTTCAAGATTCAAATTCAGAGCAGTTAAGGAGTTATTCAGCAATTAATTCAAAGGTTTTTCTAGCCGTTTTCATTTATTCTGGACCAAGTTTCAAGGGATTATCAAGGAATGTTTCTTTGGACTTTCCCACAGAAGACATTTGCAATTAAGGATGCAATTAATGTCAGGCCAACGACTATTCTTGACAGAGGATCATTTTCTATTCAGAACCAGAGAATAAAATACAAGATTTTTGAATCTCTCTATCACTCAGCACACAGCACAGATAAGCAGAACAAGAAGAACAAGAACAAGAACATTCTCTGCTACAGTTCCTCTCTGGACAACATCTTTCTCAACATCTTTCTGTTCACAAGAGAAAAGGAGAAAGAGCTGTAGACATTCTCTGTCTAAAAGAATTCATACAAGAACACACAACCAAGGAGATCAACAAAACTGAAATCTTCTGATCTCTCTTGATTCAAGTGTTCAAGGCCAACATCATTCAAAGACTCCAGACACTAACATTTCAGCTGTTGCTGAAATTATCATTTGCTGGAGATCAACTTCTGAAGGCCTATCACCCTACAGCAAAGCTTCATTTCCTGAACATCTCAAGAACTCAGGGGGAGCTTTAACAACATCAAATCCACATAGTCTTCTCAACTACTTTGAGAAAGAGAGACTTCCATAATTCTCTCATCCCCATCTCTGTAAAGGGTTTTTCAAACTCCCTTCAAAAGTTTGTGCTTGGTTTTTGAGCACCTTATCAAAAGCTCATTGGTGGCAAGACACCTGATCAAAAATTTGATTTGGTTTTGAGCACCTTATCAAAAGCTCATTGGTGCCCAGGACACCTGATCAATTCATCCTGCAGTGGATTCCTACCTAGGGTAGTAGAAGAGTGAATGTACCCAAGTTTAGGGGAACCACTATAGCTCCTTGTATCTTCTGGCTTGCTTGTCTTTATCTTTTGTTTCTAGCTGTGATTTTTTTGTGATTAGTTAGGATCTGTGATTAATATCTTTTGTAGGTTATTTTGTGGTTAGATTGAATATTTGCTTCCCTGTTCACTCAGATTACAACAACTGTTGTAAAAAGTTTTTAAGCACCATATACTCTATTCACCCCCCCCCCCCCCTCTATAGTATATCAGATCTAGCTGCACTTTCACCCCACCTTTGGGCACTGATGTAGTCGGCTGCCGCTGGGTCTTTGTTATCCAATTCTATCCAGATGGCAGCGTGGATCGCTACAGGGCCTGCCTGGTGGCCAAAGGCTTCACTCAGACCTATGGTGTTGATTACTTCGACACCTTCTCTCTCATTGCTCATCTTAGCACCATTCGGGTCCTTCTCTCTGTAGCTGTCTACAGGGATTAGCCCATATTACAGCTAGATGTTAAGAATGTTTTTCTCTATGGTGATCTGCAGGAAGATGTTTATATGGATGGGGTAACTTTGACAAAGAAACACCTCCGTCAACACCTGCTCACAAAGGATATGGGCTCCCCGAAATACTTTCTGGGGATTGAAAACTCTAGGAAGCCCAACTCCATGGTCCTTTCCCAATGGAAGTATGCTCTTGATCTTCTAAAGGAGGCAGGATTGACTGGTGCTAAACCTGCCCGTTGTCCCATGGCTGCTGGAGAAGACAAAACTTGGACAGATGAATCACCTCTTCTATCCGATCTTACGAGGTACCGGCGTCTGGTTGGCAAACTCATTTATCTCACGATAACCAGACCTGGCATATCTTGTGTTGTTGGCAAGGTGAGCCAATTCATGGAACCTCCTAGGGAGTGTCATTAACAATCTGCCCTGAGGATATCGAAGTATATTAAAGCAGCACCAGGGAAAGGACTCCATTTTCAGAAGAATGGTCAATTAAGTGTTGAAGCGTACTCAGATTCGAGTTATGCTGATGTCAAAGGTGACCGCAAGTCAATATCAGATTTTACACGTTTGTTAGAGGCAATCTTGTAAGTTGGAAGAGCAAGAAATAGTCTGTGGTCTCTAGGTCTAGTGCAGAACCTAAATATCATGGTATGGCATCGACCACATGTGAGTTGAAATGGTTACGGGCTCTCATGCTTGACTTAGGAGAGGTTTACAATTATCATCTTCCTATGTTCTGTGACAACAAGGCTGCGATATACATCTCCAAATATCCGGCCTTTCATGAGAGAACAAAACACATAGAAGTCGACTGCCATTTTATTCGGGAAGAGATCTTGAAGAAACAGATTTGTACTACGTTCGTCAATTCGACAACGAGTTGGCAGATGTCTTCCCCCAAACGTTTCCTTTTTCCACATTTGCGTGACAAGCTGGGCATGATTGATATCTATGCTCCAGTTTAAGGGGGAGTGTTGCAGTATGGAGGTCGGGCAGTCTGTTGCTGTTCGGAGACCGGGCGGTCTGGCGGTTTATCCTATCTTGCCTGTCTGCGGGCTATTGCTGTTTGTTATCCAGCGGTCTGGCGGTTTGTCTCAGACGACTTGGAGACCGGGCAGTGTAGCAGTCTGCTGTGGCAGCTTAGTTTCTGTGGCGCTTGTTCTCTCCTCTTGTTGGTTGTCGGGTGGTTAGTCGGCTTGTCTAACTGCACGACCTATCCAGTTTGTCTTTTCGTAAAGCCGCATATACTTGTAAATTTTTAGTCTCACATTGCTTAATTGTAATCTCTCTCATCTCCTCCATTCTATAAAAGGGAGGCTATACCATTATAATTGATGCCTTTTTTGGATAATAAAGTTTACATTACTCCAAATTTTCGATCTGCTTTTTCTTGTTCCCACAATCCACATCCAGACGTTGTCTATCTACAAACCTTCGGGCCACAAAGGATTGGGTGGCACCCGAATCGAAAAGAACGCGCGCCCACCTTTTCTGCACCTTAAACTCCCCTTAAACAGTAGAATTCATAACTAAACGAATGATAACTAGGGCAACAACGAGAAATAATAAAGAAAAATTAAACTGGGTCTAACCTGATATAACAAGGGTAGAGGTTTGAGCTTCCTCCCTAGTCGCCACGTTTAGCTTTCCTTTTCCTTTATCTAGGTTTGGTGGTGGCGCCAGAGCCAGAAGCGGAGCAGGCTGCAGTGGAGTCTGAGCCTGGGGGCATGAAGTCTTCAGGTGCCCCTTCTGCCCTCACTAAAAACAGACCTTGTTCTTCATCCAGCAATGACTCACATCGTGTCCCTTCCTAGCACAGTGTGTGCACACCAGATCTCCTTTAGGTGCGCCTTGAATGCCGAGCACCTACTGCTGCTTCAGGGTGGCAGTCCTCTTGAAACACCTTTCGTAAGGGTGGTCAGGTCGACCACAAAAGCTACATATTTTCCCACTTTTCTTCTTCGAAGAAGGGCCAGATGCCCTAGAGCATCCATCTTCAGCACCTTTCCTCTTCTATTTTCTTGCTGCAGCACCTCAACTCTTGGCATTTTCAATCGCCTTCACTTTCAGTCTAGCTTCCATTGCCACAACATAACTATCAGCTCTATAAGCGTGTGCTCACTACTGTACATCGCTTCTTAGTCTTCCTAGGAAACGTTTCACTCCACCTTCCTCAGAAGCTACCAAATCAGGCGCATACCTACTCAGTTTACTAAACTCAATCTCCTACTTGCTCACCGAGAGCTGACTCTGCTTCAGATGCAAGAAGTTATTCATCAAGCGTTCCTGCTCGACCGAGGGTAGAAACCTTTTTAGCAGCATCTTCTTAAAAGATTCCCACGAACAGCTTTCCTTGAGACTCTCCCTTTCCTGAATCCACCAACTCTTTGCCAGACCTTTCAGCTGATAGGATTCAATCATTACCTTCTGGGATTCTAGAATCCCTGAATATGAAAACATCTCCTCGATGGAGATGATTTAATCATCTAAAATCATAAAGTCGGCACTCCCGTTGTAGGTGGGAGGTCCCAACCGTTGGAAGTGTGATATGAAATTCATTTCTTGTGGTTTCGCCATCGGGGGCACTAGAGGAGCAGGAGTATCAGGCACGGCTTGGCCCAAGGCAGGATCTTGCACTAAAGGTTGCTGCGCGGGAGAGGTAGATAACAAAGACTGAATTTGCGATTGCATCGCAACTAATTGTCTCGACAGAGCCTCATTGCTTTGATGCAGACCCTCGATAATCGCATCAATTTGCGCTCCTAATGACTTGCCCTCTGACTTGGGAGTCGACCTCATCGCAATACGTTTTGGCGGAATTTCTAAAAGGCAAACGAACAACTCATCAAAAATCCTAGATTACAACTAGGCCACACGACTAGTTCAGACCATACGTAAAAGACACTTACTTAAGCTGCAACTTGCTCTATGATTTTATAATGATGATATGTCCTACTTAGGATGATATCCTCTCATCCTATTGACTCTTGTGCCTATGATATGAATGCATGGATTCTTTACTTTTATTTAAAATCATGTGTGTACATGTGACATCATGTAAACCTTAACTTAGCACGCGTGTCTATGCGGTGATATGCTATGTATGTAGTGTTATGCATCCTAAAAAGGCCTTAATGCATGTTATGAGTGCAGTACACATGAAATGTTATGCATCCAATACTACATAACATCCCATGCCATGAGAAAATAAAATGTGTTCATGGTCACCCATGTGATGGTGGTTATGCATCTCACACTTGTTGAAACTGAGAAATCGGTCTTTGTGGAGTTTAAGGTCCCTTGAAAGGGGTGACCTCACACTTACTGCACTCAGTGGGATGTCATGGATCAAAGGCTCAGGAAACTAGGAACATACCCTCGGCTCTAGTGTTGAGGTCCCACCTCACACCCGGAAAACCTTGGTGATCTCCCCCTCCCTAGCCAATGCTGAGCTAGGTGCCTTGGAGGATGAAGAAAGAGGGATTCAAGTGGCTAAGAAGCAATGTTGTCCAAGGCATCCCTAAGGGTCTATTTATAGTTTTCTGGGAATGGCCTGCAAATAACCAATCTCCACTGTCCCAAAATTACTGAACTGCCCCACGGTTGGCCTGCAAACAGCCAAATTCTGCTATTTTGAACAGCTATTCGCAACCCACCAGGGGCAAAAGGGGCAGGCCCTCAAGCCGGGCGAGCTAGGCTGGGCGAACACTAGGTCGGGCGAGCTGGGCGGCCTGCGAGGTGGGGTGGCCTGTGAGTTGGGGCAGCCTACGAGCTGGGGCGGCCTGCGAGCTGGGGCAGCCTGCGAGTTCGGGTGGCCTGCGAGCTGGGGCAGCCTGCGAGCTGGGGCGGCCTGCGAGCTGGGGTGGCCTGTGAGTTGGGGTGGCCTGCGAGCTGGAGAGGGCTGCTTAGCGAGACAGCGGTCTGGCGAGACGCGGCTTGGTGAGCTAGGGCGGCCTGCTTGGCGAGACGACGGTCTAGAGAGACGCGGCCTAGCGAGCTGTGGCCTGATTGGCAAGATGGCGGTCTGGCGAGACCGGCCTGGCGAGCTGCAGCCTGCTTGGCGAGACGGCGGTCTGGCAAGACGCGGCTGGCTGGTGAGCAGCGGCAGTGTGGCGTACGACCTGCTTGGCGAGCTGCAGTCTGGCAAGACGCGGCTGGCGAATTGCGACATGCTTGGCGAGCTGCGGTCTGGTGGTAGGATACCTGGACGAATCTCCAAAGGGGATGGGGGTTGATAAATATATCATCCCCCTACTAGTATATTATGCAGTTGAGCCTAAATTGGCCACCAAGAGTGCAAATCCCTCAAAAAGCTTAAAAACGAGCAGCTAGTCTCACACCTTGTTTAGGGTCCTCTCTTCGTGAATACGGGGTTGTACACGATCCCCTCTCTTTTCGAGCAGGTTCCATGCTCGTAAAGAAACGTCCAACGCAACATATTCGCAGCATAGCCTTCTTGCAGCCGAAAATACTGGGGCTTCCGGGGGTTAACATGTCACGCCATCTAATGGGAGCCTGGACGATGAGACGACCTCGGGGTAAAAAACACATGGCCTACCGAGGGGTCAACCTGTCATGCTAGCTAATGGGAGCCTGGATGACGAGACGCCCTCAGGGTAAAGAACACTTGGAATCCCCGAGGGGTCAACCTATCATGCCATCTAATGGGAGCCTGGATGACGAGACGGCCTCGGGGTAAAAAACACTTGGCCTCCTCGAGGGGTCAACCTTTCATGCCAGCTAATGGGAGCCTGGATGACGAGACGACCTCGGGGTAAAGAACACTTGGCCTCCTCGAGGGTCAACCTATCATGCTAGCTAATGGGAGCCTGGATGACGAGATGGCCTCGGGGTAAAAAACATTTGGCCTCCCCGAGGAGTCAACCCATCATGCCAGCTAATATGAGCCTGGATGACGAGATGGCCTCGAGGTAAAGTCTACTCACCCCTCTGAGTGATCAACCTGCCCTGCCAGCTAGTGGGAGCCTGGTAGCGGAATCATCTCGGGATAAGGTCTACTCACCCCTCTGAGATATCAACCTGCCCTGCCAGCTAGTGGGAGCCTGGCAGCGGAATCATCTCGAGGTGCGACCTACTCACCCCTCCGTAAGATCAATATACCCTGCCAGCTAGTGGCAGCCTGACAGTGAAATCATCTCGAGGTGAGGTCTACTCACCCATCCAAGAGATTAAACTGCCCTTCCAGGTAGTGGGAGCCTGGCAGCGGAATCATCTCGAGGTGAGACCTACTCACCCCTCCGAGAGATCAACCTGTCCTGCCAGCTAGTGGGAGCCTGGCAGCAGAATCATCTAGAGGTGAGACCTACTCACCCCTCCGAGAGACCAACCTTCCCTGGCAGCTAGTGGGAGTCTGGCAGCAGAATCATCTCGAGGTGAGTCCTGCTCACCCCTCTGAGCGATCTACCTGGTATGCAAGCTAGTGGGAGCCTGGTAGCGGAATCATCTCAAGGTGAGACCTAGTCACCCCTCCGAGAGACCAACCTGCCCTGTCAGCTAGTGGAAGCCTGACAGCAGAATCTTCTCGAGATGAGACCTACTCACCCCTCTGAGAGATCAACCTGCCTTTCCAGCTAGTGGGAGCTTGGCAGCGGAATCATCTCAAGGTGAGACCTACTCACCCCTCCGAGAGATCAACCTACCCTGCAGCTAGTGGGTGCCTGGCAGCAGAATCATCTCAAGGGGAGACCTACTCACCCCTTCGAGAGATCAACCTGCCCTGCCAGCTAGTGGGAGCCTGGCAGCGGAATCACCTCGAAGTGAGGTCTTTAATGGATCACAAATATTTTTCGGCGGTGCCTGTCTTCATTCATAGTTGATACAATGTAAGCAAAGTTCATTACAAGAGATGATCCACTTTTTCCCTACCTCCCTCTTCCCTTGTGAATAATTGGATCCCTCCCCGGGTGCCCACATCAACACTATCCTCACAACACTCCCCTGGTGCCTCGGGTTGGACTTCTTCAATCCGCACTGGATCTTGTGCTTGTTGAGGCTGTGGAGGTTGTGGTGCCGGAGCTCTTGTCCTTCTCAACTCCAGGAATTCGGGACAAGTAGTTGTTCTATGGCCCTCCTCCTAGTGTAACTCACAGTAGGGTAACTCTACTCTGAATCTTCTTCTTCCCGGGTGGTTCCTCCTCTCCCTTCGACCAATCTCCATCGCTTGTTGCGGTGGGGGTAGGAGCTACCTAGGGGATTGCCTTTGGAAGTTGAATCTTCCTTGGCCTCCATGAAAATCCCCCCACCTTGGATGTGACCTCTTCCAGTACCATGAACGGTTCCTCCCTGTTTCCTCCAACCTGGCTCCGGACCTTCTTGAGGCCCCTAGAACCCCTGAGCTTTCTGCACTTCTCTCATTCTCCCCTCCTGATGCCTCGAGCCACCTTGCTCCTTCGACTTTGCCTCTGTCAATCTTGCCAACATCTTGACAAACACCAGGTTGGCCGCCTCTGTTGCTATCTCCTCTGCTGCCCTTCCCATCAGCTCCTCCAAGGAAAGGGGGCCTTTCGGGTCAGGCTCATCTTGAAGAACCCCTCACACAACCCAACCGTGAACGCCATCTGGAGGGCATACTCTGACATCTCCTGGATATCCAGGATCTCCTCTTGGAACCTATCAATGTAATGGGCCAGCGACTTCTCGGCCCCCTGCCTTATCAGGAAGATGGATCCAGGACTCTTCTTCCTCTAATTGGAGGTGGAGAAGCGAAGCCGAAAGATCTGGCTCAAATCCTCGAAACCATAGATCGATCTCGGTGGGAGTTGATGGAACCAATCCCTTACCTTATCCTTCAGCATGATCGCAAAGAGGTGACACTTGAAGGCATCCGTCGTCAGCCTGATGGAGACGGCATCCTCAAACCACAGCAGGTGTGAGACGGGGTCATCCTTCTCGGTATAGTAAGCCATGTCGAGCTCCCTGAACCCCTCAGGAATGGGAGCTGAGATGATCAGCTCGCTGATGGGTGACCCCCTGAGGGGTGGTCTCGCCGCCTCTACTCACGCGACCTGCTCATCTGGAAGGCTGACACTAACCGGGCTGGAGAACAACTCCCAGTCAGTGAGGTCTCGCTCGACCCCCTCTCCCATCCTTTCCTTCTCGGGCCATCTTCCTGGTGTGCTTCCTTCTCTCAATGCTGGGGTCATCTTGCCTATACCCCTGGGAGTCGACTCGTCGAGAGGGGGAGGAGCTAGATCCTGGGAGGCTGGAGTGAAGCTGCCACCCCGAAGAGCGATACTTCGCAGCATCTCCATGATTCCTTGGATGGATTCCATGAACACCTCTCTTCCTACGAAGTGTCCTGGGTTGTGGAGCTCGTCGCGATCATCACTACCTCCCTGACCTCCAGCCATGACACCCTCCTAAGATCTTCTGTGCTAGTCACTCTCCACGTTCACCGCACCAAGATGTTGAAATCGAGAAATCGGTCTCTGTGGAGTTCGGGGTCCCTTGAAAGGGGTGACCTCGAACTTACTACAGTCAGGGGGATGTCATGGACCAAAGGCTCAGGAAACTAGGAACAGACCTAAAAGTTAGGTGTTAGATCAGAAATACTCTAGAGGGGGGGTGAATAGAGTATTTAGGGTTTATAAAATTTTCTCACAGACTTTATCTAGTGCAGGAATAAAAGTAAAAACATAAACAGTAATCCTAACTAACACAGCCATAGCAAGAAACAAAAGAGAAGAGCAATCCAAACAACACAAGAATTTATAGTGGTTCTCCTAAACTTGGGTACATCCACTCTTCTACCACCCTGGTAGGAATCCACTCAGATTTTTGATCAGGTGCCTGACACCAATGAGCTTTTGATCAGGTGCTCAAAAACCAATCCTCAAGTCTTTTGGTCAGGTGACTTGCAACCAAGAATAAATTTTGAAGGGAGTTATAACCCTTTATGCAGTGGGGGGATGAGAGATGATATTGTTATCTCTTTCTCAATATACAGCTGAGAAGACTTAAGTGGATATAATATTAGCAAAGAGCTCCCCCTGAGATATAGAATGATTCAGGAAAAACTGGAGCTTTGCGTAAGGGTGATAGGTCTTCAGTCTTTTTCAGACTTGACCAAGAAGTATTCAGGAACTTCATGATAGATGGATTTGTTGTTGTCCTTTGAAGTGTCCTGGAGTGTTGAAGAAAGAAGACTCTTGATTTTGATTTGGTGTTCTTCTTCTTCAGATAGTTGATGTTCTTCTGGTATAGGGCTTCTTTTCTGTATCAGAGTTTAGTCTTGAGAGGGAGCAGAGTCAATCCTTAATTCAGACTGACTGTGTATCTATATTGTCTGTTCTGTTTGTGTTGTGTATGTAGAAGATGATTAAATCCCTTTTCAATATAATTTCTCCATTTGAAATTCAAATTCCTCTGTATTAAAATCAAGACGGTCTTGAGAATAAACTGCATTGATTTATTTCCCCATCTGTCCCATGGAAAAATGGCAAGCAATAATCCTGGAGAAGACCATAATCAATGCACTGTCTAACGGTCATATTTAGAGAATATTTTAGCTTTAATTACACATTAATTATTGCAGTAGGAAAGGGACAGAAGGATGGAAATAACTATGTCTGGATTCGTCGAACAAAGAACAGAAATCGTCGAGCTGAGTTCACAGTTCGTCGAGCTTAGAAGCTGTGTTCATCGACCAGATGGCTTCTGTTCGTCGAGCTGAGTTCCAAGATCGTCGAGATGAGAGTAGAATTGCATTCTCTAGAAACTTTGACAATTCTTTGTATGAAGTTCATCGAGCTGATAATCCAAGTTCGTCGATTGAAGTTCAGCAAAGTGTTTCTGGACTTAGAACATTTTAGATGCTTCTGGAATGAAGTGTTGAAGTGGAGTATCCAAAAATCGTCAAACTGAGATCTAGAATCGTCAAGCTGAAAACTTTATAACTGATACATGAGTCTTGCCTAGACTGTGGTCCAAGTTCGTCGACTAAGGAAGATGTGTTCATCGACTGAAGTTTGATTCTGGACTTGGAATAATTAGTTGTTCCTGGTCTTGTGGTGTTGAAATAGAATATCCTGAGATCATCTAGCTGAGAACTACGTTCGTCGACGGGAGTTTAGTGTGAAGAATCCTGACCTTGTAATGTTGAAGTATAATGTCCAAAATTCATCGACCTGAGTACCAAGTTCGTCGAGCTCAGCTCAGAGAATTGTCTCTGAGATCGTCGAGCTGAGCACGACTTTCGTCAAGCTGAGTTCGACGAACATCGAACTCATTTTACTTAGTTTGAAATCTGTCTAAGTCTTGAGTCTCTTGTTGTCTGGTTATGGCTGGTCCATGCAGTGTTGATTCTAAGGACTTGGTCTAGACTCTATTACACAACCATGACCCTGGATATACATGATGGGTCATAAGATCCTAACTTAGTGAACCTAGCCCAAATCAAACTAGGGATCCAACAATCTCCCCCTATTAGGGTGAGGTCACTAATAACAGACTCAGACTAAATTAAAAAAGGATATATCTGGCAGAGATAATTAACATATGCAGCAGATATATATATATATACATGAGCTTTGTATCAGAAATAGAAAGCAGTTATAGAACATTACAGAACCTAAGTAGTTCAGAGATCATTTCTTCTGCTTCTTTTCTTTATGCTTCTCCTCTTTACCTTTATCTTCAGGCTTGGTAAAAACAATTTCCCTGTTGGGATCAGCAGCTTGCACCTTAGTCATTTTCATATCAGCATCCCCTATGATTTTAAAAGATGTGGCCCTGGGCACTACTGCATCTGGGTGCAATTTCATGTAATCATCAACATTGAAAACTTTGTTAGCTTTTTCAAACCTTTTGAGCTCTTCCTTCCTGTATTTAGACATGGTAGTATATTCTGAGGGATCCTTTCCTTTAGCTCTAGCTTTGTTAATGAGGGAAAGGCCAACTAGTTCCTGGAACCTGGCCATCCTAGCTGATGTAGCTGTCTCTGGATCTTCAAAAGGTACAGGTGGAGAGGCAGGTCTTGTAACGCCCCGAAACTCAAAAGATCAACGAGTGACGATCTGTACCAAATTTGGAATTTGGCAGGGTACACGGTCTGGGACACGGGCGTGTCCCAGGGCATGTCGGAGTAGTTCTAAGAGTTGGCAAAATGCTAAGGCAGATATCTGGGTTCGACGATCGTCGAGCAGCGGTCGACGATCTGGTCACAATGCTGCGTTCGACGATCGGGTCAACCTTCTGCGTTCGACGATAGGGCCAACCTTCTACATTCGACGATCAGGTCAGCATTCTGGGTTCGACGATCGTCGAGCAGAGGTCGATGATTTGGTCGACGTTCTGCGGTCGACGATTTTGGTGGGTTCAACGATTTGGTAGAGAAGCTCCGTTCGACGATTCTGGCAGCAGTCGACGATCTTGGTTCGACGATTGTCGAGCGCGGGGCTTTGTGGCGTGTTTAGCTCTGTCAACACGGAATTTCGACTCACGGGATTGGCGGGAGTTGACTAATTGTTCTGACATTGACGCGGACGTGTCCTGCTCCTGTAGGTGAACCATGCGGTGTTTAGCCCCAATCGTCCAGGTCAGACCTAGATCGTGTCGTCCGTTTCTTTTAGTGGGATCCGACGACTGTGGGTATTCCCAAAAGGATTATACCCGAGATATGGTTTCAAAACCATTATTTTCCTGCTGTGAGTTCTCTGTCTAAATCCTAGAGAGAGGGGAGAACAAAGGAGGAAGAAGAAGCTTAGATCCAGTCGTTGGAGGAGTTTTAGAGCTCCAAATTGCGAGCCGACTTCGGATCTACGAAGGAAAAGAGAGTGCGGTGCTTTTCATCCGCTTACATTTCCCATGGCGCCAAGGAAGAATGCTAGGGTAACGATTCTCTACTTGAGCATGTGATGTTCTCCTTCTTTTGCATGGGAAGCCCGCTCCCGCAAGTTTGCGGTGAGTTTGAGACGTTCCTTCGGGTAGACATGAATAGTCCCCGTTGTGTAGAGTCCGTAAATGAGAACGGACATAGGCATGATGTATGAAGCCTATCCGGACATGTTGGTCTGGATCGGTGATGTTGCATTGCATAAATGCCGGAGAAGACTCCGTGCGATTGTTTGTTTTTTGGGTTTTCTACGTGGTAGATTGCAACAGGGAGCCTTGGGGATTAACCCTAAGGTGCACCCGAAAAACTGGGCGGATGCGAGATCTTGCCAACTTGGTGGCCTGGGAGCCAACTTGAACATAACCGGGTTATGTGAAATGTGATGGAAACGGGACTCGTGAGAAGTTTGACCCGCGCATATGGCTTAAATTGTCGTTACGATGTGAGCAGGGTTTAGATGGAACTGTACCCGCTCTATGTCGCTCGGTTAGAGCCATTGTCATAGATGAGGGTCTTCGGCGGTCGATGGCTTAAATTGACGTGACCCATGCCAGGAAGACAAATTGCTCATATTTTGGTCGTCATAGTGGCGGTGGTGTGATCGGAATGTCGATGGCTTAAATTGACGTGACATTGGCCATTTCATCGAGAATATGCCCTGAGTGCACGGGGTGTGTGGCTGTGTGAGCCTGCACCTGTGATGAAATGTATATTTATACACTGCTTGGTTGTGCTAATAAAATGCAGGGAAGGAGCATCGCCGCCCCGAGTTGGGGGAGGGATCGTTATAATTTGGTCAGCATTGCTGACCGTTGCCTTTGTTTGCCACCGTGCGGTGGTTTGTTGCTTGCAGGTGTTGCTGGACCAAGCGGTCAATAGCGGGCTAAAGCCCAAACTACGAAGCCGGCCCTCGAAGGCCTAATTGAAGTGCTTACTTGCTTTTGTTCATGTATGACCGGCCTGCGTGCCGTAGTATGGAAAACATGTATTAAGAGTAAACCATTTGTAAGGTTGTAAGACCAGTACTTGTGTATGTACTACATTCCTATTTGGTGTATTAGTGGACATTCATGCTTGGTATGTCAAAAGGGCAAGCAGACCAAATCCACCTTACATAGCATTAAGAACAAAGATGCTGTGAGGTGCCTATACCTCTTGCATATGGATCTTTTTGGTCCTATGCCAGTTCACAGCCTAGGTAGGAAGGTCTACACATTTGTGGTTGTAGATGATTATTCAAGGTTTTCCTGGGTATTCTTCCTAAGGCAAAAATCTGAAACACCTAGTATCTTTTATAGTTTTGTCAAACAAATTCAGAATGAGTTAGATAGTACAGTGGTCAAAATAAGAAGTGACCATGGTACTGAGTTCTAGTCTGATAGTATGACAAAGCTATGTGAAGAGTTTGTGATATTTCAAGAATTTTTCTCACCAAGAACACCTCAGCAAAATGGTATTGCTGAAAGGAAAAATAGAACCTTGATAGAGCCTGGTAGAACCCTATTGAGTGACACATCTCTCCCAGAATATTTCTGGGCTGAGGCAGTTAATACTGCATGTCATGTGATCAATAGGGCTACTATCACCAAGAGCCACAAGAAGACCCCCTATGAGATTGTGAAGGGCAGAAAACCAAATCTATCCTATTTTAGGATCTTTGGTTGTAAATGCTATATACTTAACAATGGTAAGTCTTATTTAACCAAGTTTGCTGCCAAATCCCAAGAGGGGATCTTTGTTGGGTACAACAATAACAGTAAGGCTTATAGGGTCTACAACTTGACTACTCAAGTTGTAGAAGAGTCTGTTCATGTAGTGTTTGATGAAACTAGACTCATTAACAATGAATTACCTAGAAGTGTTTGCAGCTCCACAGGTGTGACTGAGAAGATGGACAAGCTTACAATTGAAGAAGGTTCTACTGCAAGTCAGCAAGTGGATGATAGTGGCTGTTGTCCAGGGGGAGTACAAGATACTCCTGTTGCTGAAGAAGACCAAGAGGAACAGCTGAATGAAGAAGCTGAAGGTGTACAACCAGAAGACAGGCTGCCTCCAGCAAATAGGCATTTAAAAGATCATCCAACCAATCAAATTATTGGAGATCTCAGACAAGGGGTACAAACAAGGAGCAGGAATCTAACTTCAGTTCTCTACTCCAGCTTTCTATCCCAAGTAGAGCCAAAGAAATTTGAAGAAGCAATCCTAGACCCTCATTAGATTGACGCCATGCAAGAGGAGTTGAACCAATTCAAAAGATGCAAGGTCTGGGAGCTAGTTCCTAAACCAAACGACCACAACATTATTGGAACTAAGTGGATCTTTAGGAACAAGTTGGATGAGGATGGAATTATTATTAAGAATAAAGCTAGACTAGTTGCAAAGGATATAGGCAGGAAGAAGGTATTGATTTGATAAAACCTTTGCTCCAGTTGCTAGACTGGAAGCCATAAGGATGTTCCTGGCCTATACAACTTTTCAAGGTTTTAAAGTATACCAAATGGATGTTAAGTCAGCTTTTCTAAATAGAAATCGGAAGGAAGAAGTCTATATAGAACAGCCATCAGGTTTTGTTGATTCTACTAAACCTAATTATGTATATAGACTTAGGAAGGCTTTGTATGGGTTAAAACAAGCCCCTAGGCTTGGTATGAAACCCTGTCTAGTTTCCTCATTGAGAATAAATTCACAAGGGGAAAAAAGACAAGACTGTATTCCTTAGGAATCCAGAGGTAAGATAATCTTAGTCTAAATATATGTAGATGACATCATATTTGGGTCTACAGAAAGTAGTTTTTTTTGCAGAAAGTTTGCAAAACTTATGCAAGGACAATTTGAAATGAGCAGTATGGGGGAACTTAAGTTCTTCTTGGGTCTCCAAGTTAGACAGACTGAGGATGGTTTTATCCATATGCCAGTCTAAGTTTACCCTAAATTGATAAGAAAGTATGGTATGGAATCATCCACTACCATGAAAACTCCTATGGGGTCAACAATTCTTTATGCAAAGATGATGCAGGGAAACCTGTAGATGAAACTTTGTATAGAGGGATAGTTGGCTCCCTACTATATTTGACTGCAAGTAGACCAGATATCATGTATGCTACATGTGTCTTTGCTAGGTACCAAGCTTGCCCTAAAGAATCTCATTTGACAGCAGTCAAAAGAATTTTGAGATATCTTAAGGGCACACCTTTTCTAGGCCTTTGGTACCCTAGGAATGGAGAGTTTGAACTGACAGGTTTTTCAGATGCAGATTTTGCAGGCTGCAAGGAAGATAGGAAAAGTACAACAGGTACCTATCAATTTCTAGGTGGAAGGCTGGTGTCATGGAGTAGCAAGAAGCAGACCAGTGTGGCTATCTCCACAGCTGAGTCAGAGTATGTTACTGCAGGGAAGCTGTTTGCACAACTACTATGGATACAACACCAGCTAGAAGATTATGGTATTCAAGTAAGTAGAACACCTTTATTTTATGATTCTACTAGTGCTATTTCTATTGCAAATAATCCTGTCTCCCATAGTAGGACTAAGCACATAGAAATAAAATACCATTTTCTAAGAGAACATGTGGAAAAAGGAGATATTTCACTAAAGTATATTAATACAGATAATCAGCTAGCTGATATGTATACTAAGCCCTTAGATGAAGCCAAATTCAATAAATTTAAAATTTAATTAGGGATGATAAACTCAGAATAGTTTACAAAATTGGCTAAGTAAAATGGTGTCGACACACAGAGTTGTCTGTGTCGACACATAGAAGTGGTGTCGACATTTCAGAGAAATGGTGTTGATACATCTAGGAAGTCTGTGTCGACACTTCAGATAATTAGTGTCGACACATGCAGTGTAGGTGTCGACACATCCAAGGTGGTGTCGACACTTAAGCTTTACACAGAATTAGTAATAGTAAAGTCTAGACTAAGTGCGAGCTGAGGGGTGTCCACACATATATAAGTGTCGACACATATATTCTGTCGACTATACTTGTGTCGACACATAGTTGTCGAGACATTATAGTAGTGTCGACACAATTTAAGTATTTTGACGCGTCTTTTCATCTTCGATTCTAGAAAGGTATAAATAGGTTTTCCCTAGTGTTTGTCGACACGCTCACTTTAGTCTCGAGACCAAAACTTGTGTGTCGACATCTCTCTTCTCTAAATCCAAAATTTCTTCACAAACCCTAATGGCGCCCAAGATAGAAGAGAATATTAACGAAGGAAATGAGCTCGTGCACACGCCATTGATGACGCGGAACCTGAAATCAAAGGTGTGATAACCCTAATTGCCGAGACTGGATTGGAATACCTAGTATCAGAACTAATCAAGATCTATCTGGAAGAAAGAGGTCCTTGAATTTTTGAGTGCCGCTTCCACTTGATGATACTGACTCAAGATTAAGTCCAGAGTTCATGGGACTAAAGTCAAGGTCACAGAAAAGTCTAAGAAAGGTACTTCAACTACCAAGAATAAAGGAGGAAGAAGATGTATCTGCTTCTAAGACTAGAGAGGCATTGAGATGGTGTGGACTGGATTCCAACCTAAAAATTGGATCAGTTTTTAATAGGAAAGGAATGAATATACAAGGGAAATTCTTATCTGAGATAGTTGGCAAGGTCATCCTGAGCAAGCCTGGAGGCATAATAGAATATCTGCTCATATGTTCAGTCTGATGACATGAGACATTTTCCAACTTAAGACTGATTGGTCTGCAGTTTTGTTTGATAAGATAAAGGAAAGTATGAAGAAACCCAATCTGGTAGAATTCTAAGTCTATACCTAGCTGGAAGCATTCCATAGGTGATGAATCAAGCTGGTGGTTCCAAGATAAACCACATAAGGAGAATGGATTTGAGAATATTCTCTAGGTGGGAGAGGGTGCTGACAAAGGAACTGTCATCTCCAGTAAAGGACACACCTCAGAAGAAGAAGGAGAAGATAGCCACTATGGCTCAAGAATCCTCTAGCAGTTCTGAAGAGCAAGTGGTCTTTAGCTCTGATGATGAAGAGACTGGAAATGCTGGACAGTCTCCAGCAAGACAAGAAGATGCACAGAGACAGGGGGAGCTGCCCTCAGCAAGCCCAATTCACCTGGATCCACTCCAGGGGGATCCTCTACTTATGGAAGAGACAACTACACTAGAGAGTGAAAGGGCTACCCAAACCATTCTGGAGGTAATCACTGGCATTAATCAATTAGATTTCCCTATTGAGGATGAAGTTTTGACTGATTCATTACCTGATGTTCATCAGCAAACACAAATACTATCTCCACCACAAGATGTTGTCATGGAGGACACATTTATTGCTGATAAAGTGGTTGATGAGATTACAGATTCTCCAGCCCATCATCAACAGGAATTTAAATTAGAAGAGCTATTCCCTGATCTTGTACAGACAGATTTTGAGAGAGAAATAGCTGCTGTTGAGGGGGAGAAGGCAAATATTGAGGGGGAGCATATGGAGAATGTAGAGGAAACTGCTCAACAAGAGACAGAGAAGCCAAGAGATGCTGAAGAGCTACCCAGGACTAAGAAGGATTCACATCCTAGTCCTAAGGATAGAGTGGATATTGCTAGCACTTCTGCTTCAGAAGATGAAGAGGCTGCTAGAGCTAAGAAGAGGATGTTCCAGGTCTTCAAGAGAAGGAGCCAGAACTATAAGAAAGCCCTACAGACACTTGCTCCACAACCAGCCCCATATACTGATTATAGTTCACTGATGGTAGCTTTACAGATTAAGCTGGATGAGCAAAGAAAAGCTTTGGAAAAATATATGGATGAAGGCCATAAGTCACTGCAATTTGATCTTGCACAAGACATCAAGTCTATCAGATTTGAAGTTAATCAAAACAAAAAGGAAATGACTGACTGCTTCCATAAGGGAGAAAATGCAGTAGTCTATCTGACCACTCATCAAGAGAACATCAAGAAACAAGTTGATGAAATAACACTTAAGCAGGGGTATGTATTGGAGAATCAGCTGAGAATGAATGATAATTTGACAGCTTCACAAACTGTCATAGTGACTGAAATGAAGAATATAGCAACTGCCCAGACTGCACACAGTGCTGCTGCCAAAGCTGAGTTTGATAAGTAACTCCAAGAGAGCCTACTTGCAGTTCACACTGCTATTGCAGATTCTCAAAAGGTTATTACTGACAAGCTCCAAAGGTTGAAACCTTTCTATAAAGATGGAGTCAATTATTTGAATGCGCAGATAAGATTCCAAAAGGATGATCTTAGAGACACATAGAGAGAGAAGTCATAAAGGGGGAGAGGGTACTAGTCAAAACAGGCTCTGATCATGCCAAATGGATTTCAAATTCCATCAGAGCCACCCTTGGATATCCACCTTTATGTGATGATGACAATGTTGCAGTGTCTGGAATCAATCCTGCATACCTTGGAAGAGAACAAGCTGAAGTGGCTCAAGTAATATACCCTCCTGCAGACTTTGACATGATACATCAAGACATACAGACTATGTATAGTCCTCCTGAAGATGTTCACAATGTCATTATTAAGAAAGTAGTTCAGCTGTGTGTCAGAGGCAATACTCAAGAACAAGAGGCTTTGTTAAAAGAACAAGAGGCTCAATTATCTAAGAAGAGATTCAGAGAGCAAGCTGAATTAAGGCCTAATTTTGAACAATGGAGCCCCACATCCAGGAATATCATCTTGACTGCTTGGAAGGCTGCTAAGGACAATATCCTGGACAGAGGCAAGTGGTATTCTGAACAGGAGTGGAGGAAACATGAGAATAGGCAAGAGCTATTGTACAATATAGAAGAAAGGCTAAACTGGGAAAGCTACCCCCTAATGCACAGGAGCCTAGCAGTTATTTTCCCCCAGCCTTTTCACTATTTTGAAAGGCCAAATAAAGGCTGAAGAGATGAAAAAGAAAGATCTCAAAGAAAGAAGCCTGCTGCTGTTGATGACACTGAAGCACTTGTGCAAGCAAAGATTCAATCTGGAAAGGGGATTGTAATCAAAGAACCAGAGCAGCCATAGGATAGCATTTTCTTAAGTTTATAAATTGTAATCCTTTGTATTAAAACTCTATGTAAACTTTTGACTAATGAAAATGTTGGAATTTTGTAAGAACATTGTGTCATGATTCAAATCTATTACATTAATTGTTCTGAATAATTGAATATACAAGTTCTTTCATCATGTTTTAAGTTTTTTACCCTGTTATATATTACTGATTTACATCATACTGAAAATTTGTTATGTAGGGTGTATATCATTGACTAAGGGTTATGACTTCTCCAAATAGGGGGAGATTGTTGGGTACATTGGATTATATATACCTGATTTGAAGAAGCCTCGCCCTACTCAATGATATACATCAAGGTGTATTTGATGTACTTTGAGTTTAGGTTGTGCAGATTAAGTAATTGCAGGGGAAGCAGAAAAGTTTCTAAGTCCATGTGTCGACACCTAGAAGAAAAAGTGTCGACACTTAAGAAAGCTTGTGTCGACACCTAGAGAGTTGTATCGACACATGGAGTATTTGTGTCGACACCAGGAATGCAGAGTCGACACCAAGAAGAAAAGTGTCGACACATACAGGTTGTGTCGACACACAATGAAGAAATGTCTACATGAAGATGTGTCGACACTTAGAAGCAGTGTCGACACTCAGAGAATCTTTGTCGACAGCAAAAGTGTGGACACTAGAGGCTGTGTCGACACTCAGCCAACTTCAACAAAGTTTAAGTACAAAGTGTCGACACAAAGGAGATGTGTCGACACTCAGCAAAGTCTCAACACATGAAGTAAGTGTCGACACAAAGGAGATGTGCCGACACTCATCAAAGTCTCAACACTTTAAGTAAGTGTCGACACAAAGGAGATGTGTCGACACTCAGCAAAGTCCTCAACACATGAAGTAAGTGTCAACACAAAGGAGATGTGTCGACACTCAGCAAAGTCTCAACACATGAAGTATGTGTCGACACAAAGGAGATATGTCGACACCCAGCAAAAGTTTCAACACAGAAGACATGTGTCGACACAAAGAAGATGTTCGACACTTAGCCAAGAATTCAACTAAGTATAAAGAAGAAGGACTTGTGTCGATACACAGGATTAGTGTCGACACATTCTTAAGAAGCAGTGTCGAGAAGCTTTTCAACACACAAGGAGTTGTGTCGACACCATGAAGGCTTTGCGACACTTAGATCACGAAGGTCTATTTTGTCGAAGTATCGGACACATAAAGACTATCTCAAAGGACTCATTTCAATTGCCTACTTGGCATATTTTGAGTCGACAATAAACTGTCTGTCTCGACCTTTTAGCAGTGACGATTAGAAGTGACTGGAGATTGACATGCCATTCAACTTGGTTCAATGCGTGCTACTGCTCAGAGCTTGTAGAAGAAGATCGTAGATCATCAGCCGGTCACAATGAAGAAGCTTATATAAAGGTATTCCTTCAACAAATGATGATGAACAAGATTGATTGTGAAATTGAGAAGATCAATAAGTCAAGAACAACACAACCAGAAGAAGACCTTCAAGTGAAGATCTAAGAAGTTGGAGAGAGAAAGCTCCTTCTAAGAAGACAGCTATTTAACCAGGCTGCTAAGAAAGTTTCAGCTTGAGATCTGAATCTTATGTTTAGCAGTTGATTGAAGATCATCTGCATAGAGATTCAACCCCTACTGTGTTCTAATTCAAGAAGCTTTAAAAAAGCCAATGGAGGTTGATCTCTGCAAAGTTCTTTCAAAGAACTCATCAAGAAGCCAGTCAACTCATCTTATCTTTCTCAATCAGAGTTGTGGTTATTAATCTTTGTATTCTTTATTTTTTTTAGGATCCTAAGGGATCTGAGTTGTAAGCCAATATTTATAAAGGCTGAGTGGTAGGCTTGTGTGCCTGAGTGTAGAGATACATTTCTCTGAGTGTAGGCCTTATTGAAGGCTGAGTGTAGGCCTTGATTGAAGGCTGAGTGTATGTCTTGGTGAAGACTGAGTCGTAGGGGCTTTTTGTGCCTGAGTTGTAGGAGTGGGATCACTCTGAGTTGTAGGAACCTATTTGGGGTTCTGAGCTGTAAGATCATAGGATCTGAGAAGTAGTGGAGAAGTTAGGCCGAATCTATACACTACTAGATAGGCGAAGGGGGAAAGTGGATGTACCAAGTCCTTGGGGAACCACTATAAAAGCTGTGTGTACTCTGATGTGTGTGATTTATTCTATTGATTGTTTGTTATATGTGCTGAATTGCTGTAGAGGATTGCATAAAACAGTCTAAAAATTCGTGTTTCTGCCTTATAAAGTTAAAAAGATTAAGTGCACCTATTCACCCCCCCCCTCTAGGTTTTAGATAGCACTAGTTCTTTCAAGGTCATGCATCTTTCCCTGCCGGAGCATCCTTTGTACAAGTTGCCGGAATGCTCGGCAGTCTTCAGTTAGGTTACCTGGTTCTTTGTGAAATTCGCAGTAAGGTTCTGAACCCCTAGATCTTTGATCAGCTGGTCGATAGGGCTTCTTGAAGTTTGCCCTGTCTTTCATGATCTGGATTACTTCTTGCATGGCGTCGTCGAGATCAGACTCATGCAAGTCGTTGTCTTGCTGTTGATGAACTGCTGTTGTTTGAGAAGAAGGAGCTAGAGGCAGCAATGGATCTTGAGCACGATCACGGCTCGGGAAAGAGTACGATGGCGATGAATCCTTCTCACTCTCTCCTTCTTTGAGTGAGTTGGAAGTGATTGAAGGAGACCTTGGAGGATGCTTGCGAGAGAGATCCTCCTCGGATAAAAAATTTGGAGACGAAGCCCGGGCTCTTTCTCTTTTCGCCTCGGAATATGAGTTGGCTAGAGCAATCAACTCTTAAATGTCCTTGGAGCACGGACATTGGCTTCGAATTTGAGAGGCCCTTCACGAAGACCATGGATAAGAGTCACTCTGTACATCTCTTGATCAGTAACTTCGATGTCCAAAATCTCTCTTTGGAATCGACCAACAAACTGAGACCAAGTCTCATTTCCTGCACTGCTTGATCTCAAAGAGGGCTTCAGGACCGCCCTTTCTCTTGGTTGATGTAGAGAATTTGGAGAAGAAACTCCCTTCGAAGATCAAGGAAGGAAGTGATGGAGTGAGACGTAGCCATAAAACCAGTCCCTCACTTGCCCATCTGTTGGAACACCCTATTACTAATTTGGGTCAGGATCACTATGTCTCTAGGAATCTGTGTTTGACCTTCTGTATAGCTTAATAGGTCAATTAGAATTGAGTCTAAGGTTAGAAGTCTAGGTTTGAAGCTGCCCTGAAGACCAAAGTTTTTCTGGAGACTAAGTCAAATCGTCGAGCTCAGCACGACGTTTCGTCGAACTCCGGTCGACGATCGTCTAGCTCAACTTCTTCTACAGATCGTCGAACTCCATTCGACGATCGCTGAGCTCAAACCATTAATATCGTCGAGCTCCACTCGACGATCGCTGAGCTCAACTTCTCAATATCGTCGAACTACTCCATTCAAACGACGATCGCTGAGCTCAGGTCAACGATTTTTGACTCTGCACTGGATCCATATCTCTGAGCTCAGTTCGACGATCTTTGAGCTCAGATCGACGATTATCTTGCTACTTGGATTTTCCCAGCTCGCTGAACTCAGCTCGACGATAGCAGAGCTCAGTTCGACGATTTCAGTTATCCGTCAGAATTCAAATTCAAATCAGATAGAAGTTATTCTGCATTTTAATTCAGAAGATCTGCCAGCCGTTTTTCATTTACTTCTGGAGCAAGTTTCAAGGGATTTTTCAAGGAACAATTCATGGACTTCCTTTCAGAAGAAATTATGCAATTAAGGCTGTAATCAATGCAGACCAATGGCTATCTTTGACAGAGTGATATTCTATTCTGGCACAGAGAATAAAAAGAGAGAATGTTTTTTGAATCAAGGTATATAGAAGAAATACAGAGATTGACAAGAAGAGGACACACACAACTCAGTATACAGAGACTCTTTCAAAATTTCTATCAACAAGAATTCTGAAGAACACTCATCAGAGAGATCAAGCATTCAAAAATCTTCAGATCTCTTCAGCTCTAAAAGTGTTCAAGGCCAACATCATCTCAAGACTCCAGACTCTCAACATTCCAGCTGCTGAAATCATCTTTTTGCTGGAGATCTATCTTTGAAGGCCTATCACCCTCAGCAAAGCTCATCTTCCTGAAGATCAAGGACTCAGGGGGAGCTTTGACATCAATCCACTTAGTCTTCTCAGTTGATATGAGAAAAGAAAGACTGTCATCACACTCTCACCCCCACTCTGTAAAGGGTTTTTCAAACTCCCTTCAAAAGTTTGAATCTGGTTTTTGAGCACCTTGTCAAAAGCTCATGGTGGCAAGACACATGATCAAAAATCTGATTTGGTTTTTGAGCACCTTATCAAAAGCTCATTGGTGCCCAGGACACCTGATCAACTCATCCTGCAGTGGATTCCTACCTAGTGGTAGAAGAGGATGTACCCAAGTTTGGGGGAACCACTATAATTCCTTGTGTCATCTGGTTCTGCATGTTTTTCTTTTTGTTTCTGGCCTAGATTTCTCTTGTGCTTAGTCTCTGCATAGCTTAGTTTTGTGATTAGTTTTATTTCTGCTTCCCTGCTCACACTCATTACAACAATTGTTGTAAAGCTTTGCAAAAGTTTTTCTTTGTGTTCAAAAAGCAACCATATACTCTATTCACCCCCCCCCCCCTCTAGAGTATATCAGATCTAGTTTCCCCTTTCAATTGGTATCAAAGCGAGGTTGGTTAAACATACCATACCTGATGGTTGTACAGGCTAACACCTGAACCCCAAGATCCCAAACTAGATCCTTCTGTTATATTTATTATTAGATTTTGTTTGCACAAATCATGGCCCAAAACAAAGATTATGCAAGCACCAGACCTCCAGTGTGCAATCTGTCAAAGTTTGCACTTTGGAAAGCAAGGATTATACTCTAACATGAATCTATTGATGAAGATATATTTAATTCTGTTTTGACAGTGTGTCCAAGACCCCCAGAAAGCACAAGTACAAATGTTGTTCCACCTCCATCAGGAACAGATGCTGACATCAAAAAGTGAAAAGTAGCTGATGCCAAGGCAATGAACATTCTAGCTCAGACAATGTCAGATGACATTTTTCAAAAGGTAGCTGAATGTAATTCAGCCAAGGAGATTTGGGACAAGCTCTCAGAAATTGTCTCTGGCTCAGCTGATGAGAGAAAGGACAGAAGATCCCATCTCATCTCCCACCAATATGAGAACTTCAAGAAGGGAGAAACTGAGTCAGTGGGAGACATGTACAACAGACTGAGTCTAATTGTCAGTGAACTGAGGACATTAGACAAAGAGATCTCACTGACAGAACTTAATGACAAGATCCTAATGTGCTTCCCAGCACTTGGGATTCAAGAATCTGGCCAATTAAAGATGCCAGAAGTCTGAATGAGATCACCACTGAAGCCTTGTTGGGTAAGCTCAAATCTTATGAGCTACTCATCAAGAACAGAGAGGAAGAACAGAAGGCTGCTTCACCAGCCACAAGAAAGGAGAAGACCATAGCATTCAAGGCAACTGAGGATCTGCCTGAAGAAAAAGAACAGGCAATGATGAACTTCTCAGCTTGTTGGCCAAAAGATTCTATAAGATGGCCAGAAAGGACTTCAGAAGAAGATCATACAAGGAGCAGGATAAGCCAAGGTATGACAAGTCCATTGGCAATAACAAAGACATTATTTGCTTTGGTTGCAGGAAACCAGGGCATATAGTTCCTGACTGTCCAGAGAACAAGAACAAGGACAGAAGGGACAGAAAAGAAAGAAGAAAGGAGAAAGACTCCAAAAGGAATGGCAATAGCAAACCTTCTTCCAGCAAAAATAAGCATACAAGGAAAGGATTTGTTGCTGAATCCTGGAGTGAGACTGAAGAGGAGTCAGAAGCCTCTTCCAGCTCCAGTGATGATGAGGATGATGCAGAGGAAAAGGAGTTCTGCATGATGGCAATCAATGCCTCACAACACAACTCAGAGGAAGAGGAGTCAGAGTCAGACTCAGAGACTCAACCTGAAGAAGATCAGGTAATCAGCTCTTTTGATTTTACTTCAGAAGATTTTAAATCTGAATTTAAAGCACTATGTTTAGACCTGCTAAAGTCTGAGAAAGAGATCATCTCTCTCAGAAATCAATTATCTGAACAAAATGTTTAAAGTCAGAAACCTCAAACTCTCTCAGGAGTTGGAGAACTATAGGGAACAGATAGCTACACTGAAAAGTGAGCTCTCTGAGGCCAAGAAGCTTGAAGAATCCTTAATGGGAGAAGCATCAAGCTGATGGACATCACAAGCACAGTGAACTCTAGATTCAACAGTACACTGGGCTTGGGTGCCTCATCCAGCCAACCTATTGTTCTAACAACTCCTATCAAGTTCATTTCTGACAAGGGAAAGGGAGTTGTAGAGGTTGCCAGGAAAAATTCTGATCTGCCTCAGAAAACTAAAGTCCAGCACAAATCGTCGAACGGAGATCGACGATCGCCGAATGAAGATCGACGATCGCCGAACGCAGCTCGACGATCTCAGGACAAAATCGTCGAACGCAGATCGACGATCTCAGCCAAGATCGTCGAACGCTGGTCGACGATCCATATACCTGACCTCAGCCATAGTCGACCGTCGAACGGAGCTCGACGATCTGACCCAAGATCGTCGAACTCAGCTCCAAGATCGTCGAACAGAGGTCAGAGCTCTGGAAAATTTTCAAAGGCAATCAAAATTGAATCCTGAGGGTTCTTCATCCCAAACCTTTAACCCTTATACTGAATGGATTATACCTCCAAGGAGATATCATCCTGAAGGATATAAGAGTCAGCCAGGGATGTCTTTCATTTCTGAATTTAGAGGTTATCAACCTAGGCCCAAGGTAAACTGGGTCAAAAACAAGTGAATTGTTTTATGTGCAGGTGAAGACCTATCCAACATCTAACCAGCAATGGTATTTGGATAGTGGGTGCTCTAAGCACATGACAGGGAACAAGGACAACCTCAATTCCTTTAGAGCCAAGCTTGGACCCAAAGTTATCTTTGGTGATTCCAACTTTGGACAAACTAAAGGATATGGTGCAGTCCAGATTGGTTCAGTAACCTTCAAGAAGGTAGCATATGTGGAAGGACTGAAGCACAACCTAATCAGCATCAGTCAGCTATGTGATGAAGGCTACCAGGTGACCTTCAGCAAAACCTTATGCAAAATCAAGTCAGAGGACAACACAACTGTGTTGACAGGTAAAAGGAAAGGTAACATCTACCTAGTAGATTTTCTTTCAACTACTATAGATATCTGCTTATTAATTCAGTCTGTAGACCAAATGTTTTATGGCATAAGAGATTAGGACACCTAAACCTTAGAACTATTGCTAGGCTATCCAAGGACAACCTTGTTAGAGGACTACCTTCTGGCCCCTACAAGAAGGAAGGACTGCAAGGCTTGTCAATTAGGCAAGCAAACTAAAAACAGTTTAAGTCACTTAATAAGAGTGATTCACCTAGGATATTGTATCTGTTACACATGGATCTATTTGGACCCATCACAGTACAAAGCCTAGGAGGGAAATCCTACACTTTAGTATTGTAGATGACTTCTCTAGATTCACTTGGGTGTTCTTTCTAAGGAAGAAGTCTGATAACTTTAAGTGTCTGACAGAGTTTCTCAAATGTATACAGATTGAGTTCAATACTCACATTGCCCTGATCAGAAGTGATCATGGGACAGAGTTTGATTCTCTTCTTATGCAAGAGTTCTGTCAGAGTGAAGGGATCAGCATACTTTCTCAGCTCCTAGAACTCCTCAACAAAATGGGGTAGCTGAAAGGAAAAATAGAACCCTTATTGAATCTGCCACTACATTGTTGTCAGATGCTCATCTACCTCTATCCTTTTGGGCAGAGGCAGTGAACACCTCCAACTATGTGCTGAACAGAAGTCTGATACATAAACTGAAGGGAAAGACTCCCTATGAATTACTCAAAGGGAAGAAACCTAAAGTTGACTATTCAAAATTTTTGGTTGCATTTGCTATATTCACAATAATGAAGAAATATCTAGCAAAATTTCAAGCCAAAGCTGATGAAGGAGTGTTTCTGGGATACTCCATGATCAGCAAGGCCTATAGGGTCTATAATAAATCATCTTTGAAAATTGAGGAATCTGTTCATATTTCTTTTGATGAAACTAACATGTCTTTCAAGGAGAAGATTTCTTCTACCATAGAACCTTTGCAGGAACACTCTCTAGTTGAAGATATGAACAAGTTACAGGTTGCTCAAGAGGATGAAAGCAGTGAAGATGAAAGGAATGCTCAACACATTGAACAACCTTGAAGAGCCAGTTGTTGTACCACAAAGAGGAAACAACAACACAGGTTGGTGAACAATCAACACCCCTGTTGATTTAGTAACATCAAGAGACCATCCAATTTCCCAAATAATTGGAGAAATCTCAGCTGGTGTGCAAACCAGAAATCAGGTCAACCAAAACCTGTTGCACACCTGCTTCCTTTCTCAAATTGAACCTCAGTCCATTCAAGATGCAGAGCAAGATCCACACTGGATCATTGCAATGCAAGAGGAGTTGCATCAATTTGAGAGGAACAAAGTATGGGAACTAGTGCCAAAGCCTAAGGATCATTCCATTGTTGGAACAAAATGGGTATTCAGAAACAAACTGGATGATCAAGGAGTAATAATAAGGAACAAGGCAAGGCTAGTTGCCCAAGGATATTCTCAAGAAGAAGGAATTGACTACGACCAGACCTTTGCACCTGTTGCAAGATTAGAAGCCATCAGGATATTTCTAGCTTATGCAGCTCACAAAGGCTTCAAGGTTTATCAGATGGATGTCAAGAGTGCCTTCTTAAATGGAGACATCAAAGAGGAAGTCTATGTCAGACAACCTCCAGGTTTTATCTCTCCAACTCATCCTGATTATGTTTTTAGATTTAATAAAGCATTATATGGTCTCAAGCAAGCTCCTAGAGCATGGTATGAGACCCTAGCATGCTTTCTCTTGGAAAATGGTTTTATAAGGGGTAGAGTAGACCAAACTCTTTTTATTAGAACCCATAAGTCCCATACCCTACTAGTACAAATTTATGTAGACGATATCATTTTTGGTTCTACTGACTCAAAATTGTGCAGAAGGTTTTCTAACCTAATGCATTCTAAATTTGAGATGAGTAGCATGGGTGAGCTATCCTTCTTCCTAGGATTGCAAGTCAAACAACATGCTGAAGGCATCTTTATTTCTCAAACCAAATATGCTAATGAGCTGGTTAAGAAATTTGGCATGTCTGAGGCATCTTGTATGAAAACACCCATGCCTACCAATGCTGTATTGGATGCTGATGAACATGGGAAACCTGTTGATCAGACAACATATAGAGCAATGATTGGCTCTTTACTGTATCTTACAGCTAGTAGACCAGATATAATGTTTGCTACATGTATATGTGCTAGGTTCCAAGTTAGCCCTAGAGAGTCACACCTAACATTAGTAAAGAGGATTCTCAGGTATGTTAAAAGTTGTCCAAATCTAGGTCTCTGGTATCCAAAAGATTCAGCATTTGAGTTAACTGGATTCTCTGATGCTGATTATGCTGGATGCAGAATTGACAGGAAAAGCACCAGTGGAACTTGTCAGTTCCTTGGTGATAGACTTGTCTCTTGGTTTTGCAAGAAACAAACATCTGTGTCAACTTCAACTGCTGAAGCTGAATATATGGCTGCAGGCAGTTGTTGTTCACAAATATTGTGGATTCAAAATCAACTCCTAGACTATGGTTACAACTTAGAGAAGTCAAAAATCTTTTGTGACAATACAAGTGCTATTTCCATAGCTCAAAATCCAGTCCTCCATAGTAGGACAAAACACATAGAGATTAGGCATCATTTCTTAAGGGATAATGTTGAAAAGAATAAAATTGAACTGCAATATATCCCAACTGATTTACAAAGGGGAGATATTTTCACCAAGCTTGGATGAAAAGAAAACACACTTTCTTCCTAAATCAGTTAGGAATGTTAGATGGAGGAAGTCTTAAATAATATCCAAGATTTTGAAAGCTAAAAATTGACCAAGACTAGGCAAAAATTCTGATTTTTCTTAGTGTCTAGAAATTTTCTGATCTCTGAACTGCGCTCGACGATTTTCCCAACGATCGTCGAACGGAGTTCGACGATTTCCAGAATCGTCGAACTGAGTTCAGCGCTCCTCAGATAGTATGAACTATCTCTTCCGGTCAACGATCGTCGAACGGCGCTCGACGATTTTGTTCACTGAACGATCGTCGAACGGAGCTCGACGCTTTCCAAGATCGTCGAACGGAGATCGACGATGTTGGAGTCTCTTCAGATTCCTTTAGAAGCCTCGATCGTCGAACTGAGTTCAACGATCTTTCCAATTCTGCGTCGAACCCTAATATAAAACTCATTTTTCGCCGTCGTTTCTCTTGCGCTTTCAATTTCTCTGCAAGAATTTTCTTCCCTCCAAACAGTTCTACGCTTGTTCGGTTTGTGTGTAAGTTTTTGCAGGTACCATGGCCGTCTCAGTTGCTGTCCTCGCCGCAATGAAGTTTG